>CM031578.1:9686209-10037372 GCA_018467065.1 Ephestia elutella
AATGTACCACTCTCGATGGAGTTCCGTAGCTTATAACTTACAAAGTTTTTAAGGCCACCTTACACTTGCCCCTTTATCACCAGATTATCTATTTGTTTTGATGATGATGATGATGTATTATCATCATATGGGATCCAAGTTAACTTGCAAGATTGCCTGAATTTAGGCTGACATCGGAAGTTTAAAGCTTCATACGTGATTATTATATTGTTGATTATGTTTATCATTTTGTCATTTGTGATATATTTTACGATACGACTCACTATTGCTGATTCAAGTTTAGATTCTAGCTGAAGAATCCAAGTCAATTAATTAATTTATTCTTTCGTATTATTTATTTCGGAGATGTAATAACAGAAAAATATATTTCTTTCCCTACAATTCAGTAATTTATTTCGAGATGTACTTAACAGAAAAGTTTATTTTTACTTACTTAGCTGTTTTCTTAAAGATGGATAATCTGCATAATCTGCAATAGTACTTTTCAGAGAAATGGAACAAAAAACCATGGTCTAACAAAAATAAAAATAAAAGATCATTAAGATAAACAAGGTGGTTCTCTAAAAATGGTAACGGTGGCGTGCACGCTATCTTAAAGACTTTCTATTATTTTCCTTTTTCGTGAATAGCTTGAATCTAGATAAGACCCATTTCGATTCGACGTCGTGATCTTTTAGCTGCTGCTAAATGTATTTTCTTTCACTCTTTTTATATACTTAACGAGGGCTTCGTAATATAAGTTTAGCTTCAGTGAACCCTAGCTTAATCGGACTTTTACTTTTATGTGAGTTCTTTAGAAATTGCGTTTTATATATAGGTTTTATAATTGGTTTTGACTTTGATAGAGAAAAGAACTCCATTCTTTAAATAATAGATGTCCATCGTTGATGATCACTCATGTTACTTGCCTGAAATTATGTTGATTTTTTTTTTGTTCGATACAAGGGTAATCTTTAATTTTATGATTTCAAAAAAAAAACACTTTAATTTTGTTAACTTTTTTAAAAAAAAAACACTAGTTTTTTTTAACTTCTTCTGAGGATATCTGTCACTTCTCTTTATGCAAAATGTTGTGTATTTTTTTCTTTGCCGAAACCCATAGAGCAACACACGGTTTTCCGAGGCCACGCGCGCGGTGCTTGTTGCCGAAGCCGAAACCTAAACTCCGTATGACAGGTCATCGGGGTCATCAGGGCTGCCTAACCGTAAAAAAATTCCGAATTTTTTTGATTTTTTAAATCAATGCGCGGAAATGTAGTACTTGAACTTCCGGCTTGCCCGTTTAGAGAGTTCCATTGCATCCGGCTACAATAAACTGATCGATCATGAATATATAAAAAATCGCGATACATCGTTTAATTTTTCGATTTATTTAAGAAGGTTTGTTATTGATGTGAATTAAATGCTGAATATATCAATTATTGCACATTTAGAATTAAAAAAACAAAGCAATACAAAAAAGATTAATAGAGAAGGACAAGAATTCGCGAAGGACAATCGTATCCGAATCGACATCTGAGTAGATAATATTATTCATCATGAATTTATTATCCATGTTAGTGACTATGACAGCTACCTACTTTGATGGTTCAAGACTTGATGATTAATAAAAATAATTATTTTATTTGGATTTGTTTTTTTACACGTACGTAAAATCAAATAATCGTCGTAGCGACTCGTGTTTAGGGTGTTTAGCGTTACATGACTATTATTGTCAAACTGACATACGTCATACGGGAGTTTAGGTTTCGGTCCGATTATAGACAGATTTCTTTCTTTGGGTACACAGCTAGAATAATGTTGGAACAACACAAATCATAACTCTCCCCAAACACATTCAGTCGGAATACACAGAGATACGCGGCAAATATTCGACGACTGTCACTGTCACCGGCGCAGGGAGATTAAGGTCTGACAAAATGAAATTCCCGCGCAAGGCGCGGTTGACGTGACGGCCGCACTTTGCCGCCGTGACCCGGCGACACTAATGAAACGTGATAAATACCCGAATAACGGTCACGTGACAAATAGCTACCCGCAATATTGACGTGATTGACGTCTTTTACGGTATTTGATTCTTATTTTTATTCCGTTTGTTAGAGGCATAGCCCTTAGATTCCAAAGGACCAAACTAACTTTTCTAACGCTGCTGTAACTTTGCACAATATTTACCTATATGATAGCGATTGTTACTTTTTAGTAAGTCCCTCCTACTTATGTTAATTAGATACATAGGGGACAAATGGAGCAACATGTTCCTCAACAACTACGTGGAATGTGCGAGATACATGTATCGCGGAACATTTTGTCATTTTACTTCTCCAGTGCATAGAAATGTCGCCCGAGGAGGTTGTGGCTATTAGTGCTCGTACATAGTAATTATATCGAGTGTGTTGAAACGTAAGAGAAAGGAAGATGGTGGATGCGGGTGCTTGTACGAGAAAGAAGAGTAAATAAAAAATTGGCAAATGGCTGTAACTGACGCGGGACACATGCGCTCGCTCTCCGAGCGGGAGCAAAAACAACGTACCCGCGTCACGTACAATGTTGTGGGTCATGTTGCGGGACACTATGCAACGTTGCAGCGTCACGTATATTTTGTGTTGCGCGTCATGTTGCGGGACAAAATGTTCCCCTGAGTAGTATCCGGGTAGACTAGGGACAAATGGAGCAACATGTTCTTCAACAACTACGTGGAATGTGCCGAGATACATGTCGCGGAACATTTTGTCGACCACACTTCAGTGTTTATAGAAATGTCGCCCGAGGAGGTTGTGGCTATTAGTGCTTAGTATTATTATGCACTATATCGAGTGTAAATGAACAAGAGAAAAGAAGATGGTGGATGCGTGAATTTCTCTAGTACAACGAGAAAGAAGAGTAAGAAAATGGCAAATGGCAACACTGATTGCGTATTATATGCTCGCTCAGGAGAGCAAGCAACATGCCCCGCGTCACGTACATGGTTAGGGGTCATGTTGCGGGACACTAGTGCAACGTTGCAGCGTCACGTATATTTTGTGTTGCGCGTCATGTTGCGGGACAAAATGCCCTAGTGTATCCGGGGCTTAAAGGATGTGTAAATTATGCAATCTCTTATATTGACTGAATGCTGGGGGTGGGCTAATCCTCAGTCGCGAAGGGCACAGGTTCCTGAGCCGTTTTTCCATGGTTTTCTCTTATGCATTGAGTTCAGTCACCTTTGGATGCCTCATTGCACATGTATTAGTCTGCTGCACTTGGAGCTTTGCGAGACACAGCGCCGATACCCACTCGAACAGCTAGTCATGATAAGATATTGGTCTGAAAACTCTAGTCATTTGATTAGATCAATAAAATAGGTTCTTTCCACGTGGGATACTTTTATGGTCTAGAGATAAATAATCGTTCATTATCCACAATAAAATTACTTGCACAGCAGAAATCTCTTCCAAATGGAAGGAAACTTGAAAAACGAATTTGTATTTCACCATGGTTGTTTTTCAGTTTACGTCTCTGCTTGAGGAGCGTCTTGTTGGTTCTGCTGGAGGCGTAATGATGTGGCATAGTTATAAGGGCGTTGGCGATTTAATTCATACAAGTTTTTATCGTATTTTTCAAAAATTAATTTGCAGTTTAGCAACTTATTTATTTTGAGAAGTTGCTCTATACTCCACAGCTAAGCTAAGAATAAACTAAGTGTTATAGTGCATACCTGCACACTTTTAATCTTGATTCTGATTATGTTGTACGAGATATTTTGTTACCTAGCGATTTAAATATTTATTTTTAACAGCTAATTTAATATTTGTTCAAATGATTACTAAAAACTAACTGAACCGATTTCAATAACATTTCTGACACAGGCAGCAACTAGTTCTTCAGAATCTTGGAAATATTGCCAGTTGCTTAATTCCAACGCTCTCGTCCGTAACTTGCGCCTCGACAATATAGACCGAGAGGTCACGGGAATTTTCGTAACGATCAGGGAAACGGATAGACTTGCTTTTATGGGTTGTAGAGTAGTCCCCTAATGTGAATGATGTCGGTCTGCCGGCTCTCAGTGGTAGCTTCTTCGAGCTATAGGGCCTGGAAGGTGCTTCATTGTTGCGAAAAAAAAACGATCTGAGAAATGGTTAGTTTTAGTACATATTCAAAGTATGGCATCTCCGCATGTGAAACAAGTTGGTCTGCCGGCTGTCAGTGGCTGTACCAGGAGCTATGAGGCGCGCAAGTCACTGCATAGTTACAAAAAAAAACGATAAGAGGAAAATGGTTAGTTTTAGTATGCCATCAGTTAGAATGGCGTGACCCACAGATGAAACGAGTTGGTCTGCCGGCTGTCAGTGGTTGTATTTCAGAGCTATCATCGTTCACGTAAGTCGCTTATTTAAGGAAAAAGTCTAAAAAAACTTTTATAAAAACTATTTTTGCGGGAAAATAGGCGATTCTTTTCTAGGTTCTAAAACTGACCAGCCGCTGTACCGTATTTCTGCGTAGTGACTTTCGCGACCCATACCTCTGAAATGCAACTTCTGACAGCCGTGCAGACCACCTTGTTTCACATGTGGGGAAAAAAATCGCCTCTAGAGAAAAAAGGGTTTTATTCAGAAAATCTACGTCGATTTTGGTAAAAATTGATTATGTATTTCATTTTTGATCTAAATAAGAAGACTTTTTATTAATACTATTTTTGCTAACATTGCATTCTTTTAATAGGTACTAAAACTGACCATTTCTCTAACCATTTTTATTTCGTAACTAAGCAGTGACTTTCGCGCCTCATAGCTCTGAAATGCAACCACTGACAGCCGGCAGACCAACTTGTTTCACATGCGGAGATACCATAAATGAAATATATTTATTCACATGAAACATAGTACAAAATGGGTGTTTAATGAGATGATTATGTGACCTTACATGTTTCGCCAGCAATATGGCATGTAAATATTATTATTATCTATTATATATTATATTATTTTATATTTTATTAAAAAAGTCAAACATTACAAGTCAAAATACTATCTTAAAGTCCAAACTCATTCATGTCATAAAGCATTGATCCAATAACCATTTTTTAATGTTGATAAAATCGCTTTTGGCAACTCTCTGATAGCTTTAGGAATTTTGTTGGTATACCTTTGTTGCCATTACATAACAATTGTTGCTTAACAGTGAGGTTCTCTCTCTCTCTCTCTCTCTCTCTCTCTCTCTGCACTTAGTAATACTAAAACTAGTTGATCCCTATGTTTAAACCTTCTATTTATATCACTTACTCTGATAAAAAAAATTGTGTGGGATCTCACAAAATTACAGACTTCCAAAATATACATTGATGTTAAGGTTAGAACATTTAATTTTTTAAACAATGGTTTGCATGACTCTTAGGGCTTGCAACCACTGACAAAGCCCTAATGCATTTACTATACTATGAATATGTACCAAAACTAACCATTCCTCAGATCGTTTTCTATTTTTTTGCAACAATGAAGCTCACTCTAGCCTTAATAGCTCAAAGTGGCAACCACTGATAGCCGGCAGACCAACTTGTTTCACATGAGGAGATGCCATATTTTGAATATGTACTAAAACTAACCATTTCTCTGATATATTTTTTTTCTACAATGAAGCCCCTTCCAGGCCCTAGGTATAGCTCGAAGTGGCAACCACTGAAGGCCGGCAGACCAACTTTTTTCACCTGCGGAGACAACATTCTTTCAATAAGAACTAAAACTGACCATTTCTTTTACCGTTTTATTTCGTAACTATGCAGTGACTTTCGCGCCTCATAGCTCTGAAATGCAACCACCGACAGCCGGCAGACCAACTTGTTTCACATGCGGAGATACCATACTTTGATTATGTACTAAAACTAACCATTCCTCAGATCGTTTTCTATTTTTTGCAACAATGAACTTCTTCTAGCTTTTATAGCTCAAAGTGGCAACCGCTGACAGCCGGCAGACCAACTTGTTTCACATACGGAGATGCCATACTTTGAATATATACTAAAACTAACTATTCTTCGGATCGTTTTCTATTTTTTGCAACAATGAAGCTCCTTATAGCCTTTATAGCGCAAAGTGGCAACCACTGACAGCCGGCAGACCAACTTTTTTCACATACGGAGATGCCATACTTTAAATATGTACTAAAACTAACCATTTCTCTAAGCATTTTTTTTCGCAACAATGAACGCCCTAGGTGTAGCTCGAAGTGGCAACCACTGAAAGCCGGCAGACCAACTTGTTTCACCTGTGGAGACACCATTCTTTCAATAAGTACTAAAACTGACCATTTCTTTTACCGTTTTTTTTCGTAACTATGCAGTGACTTTCGCTCCTCATAGGGCTCTGAAATGCAACCACTGACAGACGGCAGACCAACTTTGCTTTCACATGCGGAGATAGCCATACTTTGAATATGTACTAAAACTAACCATTCTTCAGATCGTTTTCATTTTCGCAACAATGAAGCCCTTCCAGGCCCTAGGTATAGCTCAAAGTGGCAACCACTGACAGCCGGCGGACCAACTTGTTTCACATGCGGAGATGCCATACTTTGAATATATACTAAAACTGAATCATGTCTCGATCGTTTTCTATTTTTGCAACAATGAAATTCTAGTTTTATATTTCAAGTGGCAAACCACTGACAGCCGGCAGACCAACTTTTTTCGCCACACGGAGATGCCATACTTTGAATATATACTGAAACTAACCATTTCTCTGATCGTTTTTTTTCGCTACAATGAAGCTCTTCTTTCAGCCCCTATAGTTCAAAGTGCGGCAACCACTGATAGCCGGCAGACCAACTTAAAGCATGCGGAGATGCCATACTTTGAATATGCGCCTAAAACTAACCATTTCTCTGAGCATTTTTTTCGCAACAATGATTCCAGGCTCTAGATCTCGAAGTGGTAACCACGGAAAAAGCCGGCAGACAGACTCGTTAACCTGTGGAGACACCATTCTTCCAAATAGGGCCAAACTGACTATTTCTCTTACGGTTTTTTTTTTCGTTACTATGCAGTAACTTTCGCGCCTCATAGTTCTGTAATGCAACCACTGATATTGGCAGACCAATTTATTTCATATAAAGAGACGCCACATACTTGAATATGTACCAGTTCAATTCATCCTCAGATCGTTTTCATTTTGTAACACACAGCTCCTTCCAGGCCTCTAGCATAGCTCGCGGGGTAACCACCGACAGCCGGTGGACCACCTTAGCCACACATGCGGACGCCATATTTTGAATATGTATTTCAAAACTAACCATTTCTCAGATCGTTTTCTATTACGTAAATAATGAAGCCCCTTCAGGCCCTAGGTATAGCTGAAAGTGGCAACCACTGAAGGCCGGCAGACCAACTGGTTTCACCTGTGGAGACAAAAATTAATAGGTACTAAAACTGACCATTTCTTTTACCGTTTTTTTCGTAACTATGCAGTGACTTTCGCGCCTCCGTAGCTTTGTAACATCATAGTCCAAAGCATAATAACTTGTTTCATATGTGGAGATGCCATACTTTGGAATGCGTTCAAAAACTAACCATTTCTCTATCGTTTTTTATATATTCGCAACAATGAAGCCCCCTTTCCAGTTCCTATATTCAAAAGCGGCAACCACTAACAGCCTAGTCAGACCAACTCGTTTCACAAAATGCGGAGGAATGCCATACTTTAGAATATATTCAAAGCAAAGGTGAAACAAGTTGGTCTGCCGGCCTCTCAGTGTTTGCCACTTTGAGCCATACCTAGTAGGCTTCATTGTTACAAAAAAAAATTATCAGAGGAAATGGTTAGGTTTAGTACATATATTCAAAATATGGCATCTCCTGCATGTGAAAGTGAAGGTCTGCCGGCCGTCAGTGTTGCCACTTTGAGCTATAAAGGCTGAAATGGCCTTCATTGTTGCAAAAAATAGAAAACGATCAGAGAAATGGTTAGTTTTGAAAGTATATATCTCAAAGTATGGCATCTCCGTATGTGAAACAAGTTGGTCTGCCGGCTGTCAGTGGTTGCCACTTTGAGCTATAAAGGCTAGGAAGGAGCTTCATTGTTGCAAAAAATAGAAAATTGGATCCGGAGGAATGGTTAGTTTTAGTATATATTTGCAAAGTATGGCATCTTCCGTATGTGAAACAAGTTGGTCTGCCAGGCTGTCAGTAGTTGCCACTTTGAGCTATAAAGCGCTAGAAGGAGCTTCATTGTTGCACAAAAATAGAAAACGATCCGAGGAATGGTTAGTTTTAGTATATATTCAAAGTATGGCTGGCATCTCCGTATGTGAAACAAGTTGGTCTGCCGAAGGCTGTCAGCGGTTGCCACTTTGAGCTATAAAGGCCAGAAGAAGCTTCTATTGTTGCAAAAAATAGAAAAACATCCGAGGAATGGTTAGTTTTAGTATATATTCAAAGTATGGCATCTCCGTATGTGAAACAAGTTTGTCTGCTGGCTGTCAGTGCATGTTGCCACTTTGAGCTATAGGGGCTGAAAGGGGCTTCATTGTAGCGAAAACGATCAGAGAAATGGTTAGTTTTAGTATATATTCAGAGTATGGCATCTCCGCATGTGAAACAAGTTTGTGTGCCGGCTGTCAGCGGTTGCCACTTTTGAGCTTTAAAGGCTAGAAGTTAGCTTCATTATTGCAAAAATAGAAATGATCCGAGGAATGGTTAGTTTTAGTATATATTCATATCATGGCATCTCCGTATGTGAAACAAGTTTGTCTGCCGGCTGTCAGTAGTTGCCACTTTAAGCTATAGGGCTGAAAGGGGCTTCATTGTAGCGAAAAATAGAAACGATCCGAGAGAAATGGTTAGTTTTAGTATATATATTCAAAGTATGGCATCTCCGTATGTGAAAAAAAAAGTTGGTCTGCCGGCTGTCAGTGGTTGCCACTTTGGAGCTATAAAGGCTAGAAGGAGCTTTATTAAGTTGCAAAAAATAGAAAACGATCCTGAGGAATGGTGTAGTTTTAGTACATATTCAAAAGTATGGACGCTCCCGCATGTGAAACGAGTTGGTCTCAAGCCGGCTGTCAGTGGTTGCGTTTCAGGAGCCATGAGGCGCGAAAGTCACTGCATTAGTTACGAAATAAAACGGTAAAAGAAATGGTCAGTTTTATTTCTTCTTGAAAGAATGGTGTCTCCACAGGTGAAACAAGTTGGTCTGCCGGCCTTCAGTGGTTGCCACTTCGAGCTATACCTAGGGCCTGGAAGGGGCATCGCTGTTAAAAAAAAATTATCAGAGAAATGGTTAGTTTTAGTAAGTACATATGCAAAATATGGCATCTCCTCATGTGAAACAAGTTGGTCTGCCAGCTATCAGTGGTTGCCACTTTTAGCTATGAATAAGGCTAGAAGGAGCTTCATTGTTGCAAAAAATAGAAAACGATCTGGGGAATGGTTAGTTTTATAACATATTCAAAGTATGGCATCTCCGCATGTGAAACAAGTTGGTCTGCCGGCTGTCAGTGGTTGCATTTCAGAGCTATGAGGCGCGAAAGTCACTGCTTAGTTACGAAAAAAACGGTAAGAGAAATGGCCAGTTTTAGTACCTACCATTAAAAAAGAATGCAGTGTTAGGGCAAAAATAGTATTAATAAAAAAGTCTTTTCACCAAGATCCAAAATGAAATACATAATAATCAGTTTTACCAAAATCGACGTAGATTTTCTCGAAGAAAACCTTTTTTTCTTCTAGAGGCGATTTTTTCCCTTAACAGTGCAGGTGGTGCGCGGCGCAAGTTTGAGGTTGGGTCAAACATACGCAGATACGAGACAGCGGCTGGCATGGAACTAGAAAAATTCTCCTATTTTCCCGCTTTTTAATGTTTTTTTAGACTTTTTTCCTTAAATAAGCGACTTGATGCGTGAACGATGATAGCTCTGAAATACAACCACTGACAGCCGGCAGACCAACTCGTTTCATCTGTGGATACACCATTCTTCCAATTGCGTAACTAAAAGCCTAACCATTTCTCTTTATCGTTTTTTTTTTGTAACTCATGCAGTGACTTGCGCGCCTCAGTAGCTCCACTGAGAATGCAAACCACTGACAGCCGGCAGACCAACTTGTTTCACATGCGGAGATGCCATACTTTGAATATGTACTAAAACTAACCATTTCTCAGATCGTTTTTTTTTCGCAACAATGAAGCACCTTCCAGGCCCTATAGCTCGAAGAAGCTACCACTGAGAGCCGGCAGACCGACATCATTCACATTAGGGGACTACTCTACAACCCATAAAAGCAAGTCTATCCGTTTCCCTGATCGTTACGAAAATTCCCGTGACCGCTTAGACTAATACGTTCTCTAAGCAAAGTAATCTGCGTCTGGTGCCACTTCCTCGGTGCCGACTGCTGACAGGCTCAGGCCCGCCCCGCGTGAAAATTAAAAATCTCCCTGAATTTTGCATAAATGACACCGAAATTAAAATTTGAAAACTATTGTCTAGCCCGAACAATGAGTGATTCCTCGGTTCACAGCGCTTACTTTCATCTTTTTCGTTTTTCAAACTTTTTAATTAGGTAGCTATTTTTTTGTATGACCATCGCGTTGTCGATTTAATATCTTCACCGGCTGGGTGCCGATTTTTAGCAGTATTACCACATCTTTCCTAATAATTTTATTTGTGTGATGTAAAGACATCTCCGTTTTAATTTTGGAAAATAGAATATCCGATAGGTCGCAAATACCCATTTGAATTCCTGGTCCTATTTGACCGAGCTTATCTAACTCTTAATCGGTCCACATTAGTGATTAACTTTGACATGGGTCGCGATCGCGATAGTTTGTCCTTCTCCGATTCAATTTGGATTCAATTAACAACCCCATTCTGATCCAGGAGGGTTAGTGTCGAAACTTTGTTCATTTCACTTTGTCTGGCTTTATCATTACAGCATATTTAATTGTAATTCTCAATAAGAAAAGACGATACTACACGTAGTTAGTATCGTCCTTTGCTTAATTAATGAGAATTTGTGAAATAATGATAAATAATGAAATTTTATATTTTCAAGACATTCATAACATGTGATATGGTAAAACAATATTCTATTAAATAAGTTATTAACATTATAATATTTTATTAAGTAAGTGAATCAATAAAATATTTTTCATTTTCATTTAAGTTCTCACTGAAAGCCGAGATGAAAAATTGGCGGCCATTGTTATTTTCCCTATTTTATTTTCCCGCGTTATTGATGTCGTATTGTTTGGTATTGTGTTGGTTTGGTGAAAAAATATTGTCAAGATTTCGTTTTATTTATTCATTTTTTGTAAGGTATAATTTAATTTAATCTTCTCTAGTTTCCCCTTGTGTAATTAATTTTGTTTTTTAACGTTGTCACCAGGCTACTTCGGCAAATATCTGAACAAGTATAACGGCTCCTACATCCCGCCGGGCTGGCGCGAGTGGGGTGGTCTCATCATGAACTCCAAGTATTACAACTACAGCATCAACATGAATGGGAAGAAGATCAAGCATGGCGACGATTACCATAGAGTAAGTTACATTTAGGATCGTCATATAGAGCATTAAAATACGTAAGTATTGATTCCCAGCGTGTGAGGATTCTTAACCTAGCTGTAGTTACTGTGGATACAGCCAAGCCCCGCCCTAAATCTGCACCTAATATTTTTTTAGTTGCAGCCGCCAATAAATTAATCTTAGAACTTAATCAGACTCATGACTACTAAAGACCTACGACATTCACACCGACATTAGAAATAAATAAGTGTTTTTTTACAGGACTATTACCCAGATTTGATAGCGAACGACTCAATAGCATTCCTGCGCGCTTCCAAACGGAGGTTCTCCAGAAAGCCAGTGCTGCTCGTCATGTCCTTCCCCGCGCCCCACGGCCCCGAGGACTCCGCCCCGCAGTACTCCCACCTGTTCTTCAATGTCACCACTCATCAGTAAGTACAGAAACGTTCAGACATAGATAGGTATGACATTTTTAGGTAGTTCTGAGGCTAATTTCGAAAATATTTGGTGGACTAAGGACTATAGAACCGTTTCGCAGTTAGCAGGCATCTTAATTTGAGAAATACTTATGAATAACTTTTTGGTTGAAATCCCGACAAGTTTAACGAAACGTCCTTTATATTTGTCGAACAAAAACACTAATTGCTGCTGCGGCGTTTTCGCGAGCTCCGCGGCCATCTTGCTCCTCTTTAAATATTTAAGGAGTTGACCGGGTTTTTAGGGGCCCTGAGCAGAGGCTATGAAACCCAGCGAATATTTGAGTTATTTGCCGACTCGCTATTAACAAAATAAAACAAAGTCTGTATTCCGTCTCTGACTCAAGGAGACTAGGTGCGAGAGATTTTATTATCAGGGTTCATTTTGTAAAGTTGTAACCTTAATAGCTAAGTATTATGACGATTTAAAAGTGCTATTTTTAAGCCTATTTAAATAAAGCAATTTTCATTCATTCATTCACTTGTGAGTTTATTAATTCAACACTACTCCTGAACGAGTACATCGCGTGGCGTAAGTACTGTTTTTTTAATTAGTTTTTCACGGACACTTTCTATATCGTAAATGTATGTACTTATTACCCATATCAGCAAATCAACAAAATATTTTTAACTTAACAAAATGCACTCGAATTTAAGAAACAGTAGTCGAAGTCTTCATGTAGGTATAAGTAGGTAAACTACGGAACCACGTAAGTTCGAAGAGAGTATCGCCCATCGGCGTTACTTTTTTTGGCGAGCTCCCTCCAAAATTTTCACGTACACTTACAGCCAGCCGAGGCGCCCTGAATAATTTTACCTCTCGGGCCCGTGAGAGGCTGATTTATGTTTCATAAGAATGTTTAGACTCGTCGGCTGTAATTCTGGTCTTGCGATTTCGGGGCATCACACTCGCTTGTTTATTCAGTGATGTAGGTACAGAATAACGTAGCAAGAATAATATTTTTTGCTGTATAGTACTTACGGCATGACAGTATACCATCTATCTCCTGTCTGGGGAAACATCAATGTGCCGCGTATCCACTCAAGAAATTGGTGCAAGACTTACGGAGATTGTCTTCTCGTTAGTGTGAAATATTTTTTCGTGGCGTTTTTTTTTTCTTTACTAAAGTACATCCAATAGAATCTTTTGCCCGCGGCTTCGCTCGCGTGAATTTCCCACGGGAACAGTGCTTTTTCCCGGGATGGAAGGTATGTAGGTAATGTCCTTCTCCGTACTTCTAACTATGTGTATGCAAAATTTCAGGAAGATTGGTTCAGTAGATGAAGCGTGAAGAGTAACAAACAAACAAACTCACTTTCGCATTTATAATATTAGTTAGGATTAGGATGTTACTGAGTAGGTAAGTAAATATATGTATAGATTATTTCAAATTCTGTGGTAGTTACACCTATTGATTATAGATTACGGTTATAAAAACAGACTAAAAGAAAACTGAATGAATTTTAGGAAATCATGAGAAGTATCGCTATGCTATGAACCGAATAAAAAAAAAGTGCACAAATGTTAGCGAGCATCTTTGAAGAATCCGACGCAGTAGTATCCAAACCGCTAACGTTCTGAAATAGCAGGTGCAATTAAGAAAAGTACGGATGTATCTATTCCCTTTTTCTTTTTCAAGAATTGTTGACCGTGTGATGGTTTCGTAATTTTTTTTAATTATCATTTCAGTTTTACATAAAATAATACATATATTATGCATTACACTAAAACCACGGAGGTTTGTTATTGCTAATACAAAATTCTACATCTAAGGTCTTAAGTTTAAATTATAATAGTTTCAATATTAAAGTTTATCTAGATACAATATTTTAGTCTAAGTAACCATTTAACTAATGTTCATATGTACTAAAATGGATAGAGGGAGTTGCCTAAAAAGTCCACCTGAGAATCTGTCCAGTTGAGAATCCGTTCTTGCGAATTTCTTGTCCAGTCTGTCTACGGAAGCCTAAAATACAGCAAAATACATTAAAATTACTGTCTGTCTGTCTGTCTGTCTGTACTAATAGTATGTATCTAAGTAATATTTTTCTATACAAACATACTTGGACGGATTTGAGATTGAAAGCTGCACCTACCCCCATGAGGTAATGAATCTGGGCAACATATAGGCTTGTACCTCATCTTGATTATTTTAAAACTGGAAGTACTTACCTAATAATCTCTTTACCGACTCGTAGTCACACTAAATATGTCACACCATGGTGTTAACAAACAGGAATTCTCTTCTTGTTTGTCACACTACTGAGCATTTTTCCACATGCTTTATACCATCATTGAAGTGCAGTACCTACAGAATGAAAACTCCAAGAGACCAGCTACATAGGACTCATATCTGGTAAATACCAGCAAATGAGTAATATAAAAATTATCCTTTTATGAGCATTTTTTCCAACGCTGACCCTTTAGCAATATCAACGCATGTATCTGGAACATCTGATGAAAAGCTCCAAGAGAGATTTCTGTACTTTCCATTTTTATAACGAAACTCAGTGCAGTTTGTGCTCCTAATTGACGTTCTACATTTGTATTAGTTGTTTTACAATATTAAAGGTTAGCCATTAGCTCTAGATACAATACATGGAAATACAACCACCATTTTACTAATGTTCATTATATAGAAACTGTACATGTTGCCTCGCGGCTTCGCCCGCGTGATTAGATGAAAAGTCTTTTTGTGTTCCAAACTGTTTCAGATTTTTTAGTTTCGGATCTTCGATTTTTATACCAGTTACTACGGAAGCCTAAAATACAGCAAAACACATTAAAATTACTAACTGGTACTCTTTATGGTACTCATCAGTATTCCAGATCTAAGTAATATTTTATACTATAGCAGAAAATGCTCATACTTGGAAGATGATATTGAAAGCTGCACCTACCCCCATGAGGTAATGAATCGCCTAGATGCTCGTACTTTATCTTGATTGTTTTAATTTCCAGAAGTACTTACCTAATAATCTGAACTGGGATCCTATAGGTACGATACCTACTCTGGTAAATACCAGCAAAGATTAAGTTTTTTCTTTTGCTAACAAATCTAGTAACGAATTGTAACAAGTCTATGTAACAGGAGCCTGTCACCCATAACACAGGGAAACTGTGGGTGACAGAGCACTATCCATATGTATTATAGTTTAACAATGTTCTATAAATAAATCTTCATCAGGTGTTCCAGTTTTCAAAAGTCAATTATAGCCTATATGATGCCCAGACTTTTATTATTTTTTACAACGCACCCTTTAGCAATATCAACGCATGTATTGTATAAGAGTGCGTGCGTATGAAGCATAATTTCTGTACTTTCCATTTTTATAACGAGGGGTACAGTGCAGTTTGTGCTCCTAATTGACGTTCTAATTTGTATTAGTTGTTTTCTTGTAGCAGGTTAGCCATTAGCTCTCAAAATAAAACATGGAAATAACACATTTTACTGTTTTATTATATGTATAGATATAGATTTCGTGCACAACCAGTTCGTGCGGGTTACAGGACGGTTAATACGGTTATATATGTTACTCTAATTAAATATATAGGTACCTACTTAAAGATTTCATACAAATCTTGCCAAGCCAACAACACAGTACAAAAACCAATAACCGAAATAGGTGCAGCCATTCAGCAATTTATTGTCATTTTGGGTCAAACAAGTTCAATTAATTGAAAACCCAATTAGCGTACCTACCTACCTATATGTACCTATTTATAGGTAAGTGCAGTTGCAATTTTATTTCCGAGTATTTATCATTCGCTTAAAAAATAAAACTTAAAAAAAAATGGCACAAAAGGGCCGCCGTACGTTATTAAGAAAGATAACATTAATATATTTTGCTTGTGGTGGGCAAGGCAGCGACAGGACGGCGCCAGAGATCGAACCTGCGACCAAGGTTTTAATATTCCGTACTGTGTGGTCGGCAAACCTGTCCTGGGGATTGGTCGCCGACAGTCGGGTATATATTGCTAATAGAGCATACAGTTTATTGGCAGGTATACCTACTTACACGAGCAAGTATGGGCTTACATCTTAACTTATAATGCGAAAGTAAGTTTCTAATGGTTTACTTTATGCCTTAGGTACGTATTCAACCGATCGCAGTAAGATGTTATATACACGTATTCAGTAAGAGGTAGAGAAGAGTCCTGAATCAGAGGGATGCCAAAACTAGCACAAACTAGATACTTACAAAATACGGTCTAATAAATCACTCTTTTAGTCTAAGCTAAAAATTGAAGAATAGGTCGTTTCATTTACTAAATCGTTATGCGTATAACATATATACCACCTTAAAATATTGTATGTAGAATACCCAGGTCGAAGTCACACTACCATACCAAGAAACTCGAATAAAGGAATTCCTCGGTCTCCTTTCAGTTCCGGCAGTTTGGAGGCTCGTAAACATTTATTTAAAGTGTGTCGCCGCGGCCGCTGCCGGGTGGCGTGTTTGCTTGTCTCCTGTCCTTATTTATCCTGTGGCGGCCCTTTCCTAAAGTCCTCCTACTTATTTTGAACGCTAAAGTTTGTGAGGATGTTTGAATCGCCGCCGTTTGTTAGGCGTCGTTCGTACAAAATATGGAAGAATTTTCTAAATAAAGAGGTACTCCTTTATTTGGAAAGAGCAACAGCCTAAGCTCTTGCTTAGCTCCAGGGTGCCACTTAGGCCGGATCAGAAAATACATATCAGGTAGTCTCTTTAAGTTCCGTTGTGATGATCAAGTGTTGAGAGTAGGAACGCTAATTTCATAATACAAGTGTTCTATCAACTATTGAGTGTGCCTTGACTTTTGGAAAGTATGGATTCATTCTTACAATACTTATATCTAATTGTCTACAGCACTCCAACGTACGACATGGCGCCGAACCCTGACAAGCAGTGGATCCTGCGAGTGACCGAGAAGATGAAGCCCATACACCGACAGTTCACAGATCTGCTGATGACCAAACGGTTGCAGACCTTGCAAAGTGTTGATATGGTGAGTTCATCATCAAAACAGTGTAAATTTTTTGCCCGCTGACCCGATTTTATTTAAAGAAGTATCAAGTTATGTATCTAATGTATGTATGTATCTAGTCATGTAAGTTACTTAAATGAAGACAAACTAATCAATACGTAAGTCTTCTTGAAGAAAGGTCGGCAATGTGATACCACTGGTGCTGCAGTTATCCATGAGCAGCGGTGATCGCTTACCATCACATCAGGTGACCCGATTGCTCGTTAAAACTACTTATCGACTGAAAATAAAAACTAAAAGCCATGAATTCATTGGAAACGAAGTCCATATATATTTTTCATTCCATTCAAATGCAAACGTGGAATATTGAATGGGCAATCCGGAAATAGGGCCGTGATGGAGATTTATCTGTCACTGGAAGCGAGTGGCCAATATTTCAGCGAACCAAAGTGAGCATTTAGCACGAAAAATGTGGAAATCCTAGGATTAAATAAAACGGAAATGTGTGATGTGTGCTATTTCCTATATTCAGGATTTTTATTATTTATTAACCATCCATTCGTATGTTAACAAACTGTATAAAAAGATTCTCAAATACTTTGCAAATAAATTGGTATTTTGAATTATAGTTTGTTTTTTTGACAAGATAACTTACGAGTTTAGCTTTGGCCTTAACCATAGAACAACACGGGCGGAAGTCCGAAGTTGTTGCTGTATGCCGTTAACCATAACCAAAGCCGATAACATAGAGCAACACGGACTTTTCCGTTCTGCGCGCGGAAGTCCTTGTTGCTCGAAGCCCGATTATATATAGATTTCAAACATCAATTTTTTCATAACATTGTATTATACTTTCAGGCTGTCGAAAGGGTCTATCAAGAGCTAAAGGCCCTCGGCGAGCTGGACAACACGTACTTAGTGTACACGTCGGACCACGGTTACCACCTCGGGCAGTTCGGCTTGGTGAAGGGCAAGAGCTTTCCCTTCGAGTTCGACATACGAGTACCGTTCCTCGTGAGAGGGCCCGGTGTGGAGCCTGGCACTGTGTAAGTTACATTCATGTAACTTATAAGTTTATTATCCATAGAGCTAGATTTATTTTAATTTTACTCATTTTTCATGTTTCAATGGTGTTTTGTTTCCATAAAATTCGTGAAAAATCTGTAAAAAAAAATTGAATTTGGAGCACACTATTATAAATGTTTTATAGCTTCATTTGACAATCATATTATAAGTCTATTAAAGAATGTTTTTTTTTCTACTTTTATGGTATTATCTCAATCGTACTTTCTATTTTCAGCTGTGTGTGCGATAAATTTTACTATACAGGGTAGAGGTTGAGTAGACTGTGTGAATACCTTCTATAAGTGAATTCAAAAACATTAGTTAGCATCCTTTCTACTGGTGAAAGCTAGCAGATATTTTTTTCCTGTCGGGTTAAGTCGGTCCCGTACTAAACGTTGCTCATATTTCATGAGTACTTTCACTAGCAGAAAGGATGCCAAATGTTTTTGAATTCGCTCTGTTTATTAAATTTCATCGAAATCCGTCCAGTTAATTTTGTATCATTCTCATCACGCACACATATCCAAACTTTTACATTTTATTTATTTAACCTTTATTGCACAAGCAGTAATGTAATGACACAATAGGCGGACTTAATACAAAAGCATTATCTAACAGTCGACCATTTAAATTAAAAGTAAGAAGCCTTTCAGGGTGGACGACATCGTTCTGAACATCGACCTGGCGCCCACATTCCTGGACATGGGCGGCGTGGAGCCGCCGGCGCACATGGACGGCCGGTCGCTGCTGCCGCTGCTGCAGCCGCGCCGCAGACGCCAGGCAGCGGTGCACTGGCCGGACACCTTCCTTATTGAGAGGTAGATACCCACCTATTATTTAGACGACCTCCATGGCCCAACGGTCATCACGCCGGACTGCCCCACTGGAGATCTCGGGTTCGATCCCCGGTTGGGTCAATATCGAAATTGAAATTTTTCAGATTTAAATGGGTCATGTTTAGCAACTATGTATTTCTCATAATTATAATCAGGGCTTGCTAACCTGGTAAATATTAGTCTAAACCAGCTCACTCGATGCGCCATACATTTAAAAAGTGTCGTTTTAAACTCAGTTAATATTGAGTATAACCATATATTAACTAATAATATAAAAAGCGCGATATCATATCAGTTATCGTTCATAATTAAAGTTCTATGACTAAACAATTCGCTCTTTCTACAGGGTTGAGATGATTTAAATCATGTGATTTAAATGGCCGTGATTTAAATCGTGAATTATATCTAATGATTTTTAAAAATATCGTTGATTTTTATTAAAAAGTTAAACACGATTAAAGAACGACTTTAATAACATCATAAGTGCTAATGACATATCCTAAAGTGATATTTTCTCGTGGACTGTAATTAATAAATCTAAACGTTTTAGGAAAATTTTTCATGACACAAATTCTGGTGCACTTTTTCGAAGTACTATTATTGACGGCCTTAATACAAAAGCATTATCTAACAGTTTGATCATTTAATGGCATTGGCAGTCTTCATAGTGTATTTACATCGATTCTGAAAGCGTGCATACGACCTGGTCGCCTACATTCTGGACATGGCGGCGACGCTGCTATGTATGGATTCATTTAAGGCCGGTCGCCTGTTGCCGCTGCTGAGCAAGTTGCGACCGCAGATTGCCGGCAGCGGTGCATTGGCCGGACACCTTCCTTTTGATTGAGAGGCTATTACATGACCTCCATGGCCCAACGGTTTATCAACGCCGGATGCCCCACTGGAGATATTTGCCCGATCTCGCTCATCAACTATCGAAAATGATCTCACTTTCAGATAGAATTGGGTCCGGATGAAGTTAGTTTGTTATAAAATATAGTATCGTTGAGTTAGTATCCTATAACAGTATACAAGTCTCGAACTTACTCGTACTTTGGGGCTACCTCAATCTGTGTGATTTGTTCGTATATATTTATTATTTATTTATTTTTTATCACTCGACCAAAGAGAAATGTTTTAAGTTTGACATGAATAAGAGTTTGAACGTCCATTTCCTCCGAACGGCCACATACCTAAACGGTAATGACATAGGTATGTTTCTTTCGTAGCTGAGTTTGTATGATGAACCGTTTTGAATGTTTTTTTTAAATTGATACCTACTCTGATGAGATGGTTCGGGGCTATGATATCAGGGGTTTTTGTAAATATATTTACCCCATGACAACAAGATAGAGAGTTTGGTAGTTTTATATAGACGTACGAGTATATCGAACTCGGCATAATTTTTATTTTTCAGTTCCGGGCGCCGCGACACTCACATGGCAAGCGGGAAATACAGTCGCGAGATGAACGAGAGAGCAAGCACGCAGCCTCCACACGACTCTTCATCGGAGAGTGCCGACTTCGACGAGGACTCTGACGATGACGACTTCTTAGAACTTGATGATGATGAAGACTTCTTAGAACTCAATGTAAGTTTGTTCAGAATTACAAATATGATAAATACTGACTGAGTGTGGACAATACCGTAGAAATTTTTCAACCCGTATTATTGACATTTTATGTGAGAAATTAACGGCTTTGTAGCATGCCTTCCAAAAGTTACGAAAGCATGGAAAGTTACTTGATTTGAAATCACGTTGATTACCGTTCCGAGTTACTTTAATTGGGAGAAAAAAATGTTCTCAATTTCTTACGTTTTCAATAAATGAATAAGTAGGTAATAATAATATATTAATAATAAATATATAAAATGAATAAGTGAATAAGAATAGTACCTACACAAAATGTTTTTACTCCCATAAGACGCATGATAAGTAACATAGTATATTATTTTTACAGGAGAGTGCTGATTCTGGGACAAGTGACTCGAAGAAATCTTCAGAGCCATTTTTAAATAACGAGAGTCATAATCCAATCTTAGAGGCGAGCTTAGAAAAAGCTCTAGAAATGGAAGTTTTTGATGGTACGTAGAAAGTGATCTTAACTTTCCTGCAAAACTTGTTGTTATGTGATTAAATAACTAAATGAAACAAAATTAAAATCATTTCAGAGAGCACAGATTTGGTTAATGGCAAAGCAGCTCGCTTGGCGGTGGAATGTTCTAAAGCTGAATTACGTACTCCATGTTCGGCTGGAAGGAAGTGGAAATGTGTTTTAGTCAATGGCAGATGGAGACGGCACAAGTGCAAATACGAGGTAACGCTTTCAATAAAACACGAATTATACCTACACTCACTATAATTTTAATAAACACTATAACTCATCCTTTATTTACAGACTGAAATAAGTACACCACCGCCCAAAATGAGCACTAAGAAGTGTGCTTGTTTTACACCCAGTGGACTCGTATATACTAGACTAGAAACTGATGGGACAATAGCAAGACGACCAATGTATTACAGCAAAGAAAATAATACAAGAATCCGCAGATCTTTGGACAATGATGTTTATGAACCGAATACAGTAGAAAGTATTCTTGAAGAAAACCCAAGTATAGGACATTTGAGTTTTAAAAATGAACCCATTGACGAACTGCAAAATAAAGAAATTAAAGAGAAGATAGATGAACTAATCAAAGAAACCGAAGCCTTTTTAGACGCTTATGAACGTACCAAAGATAATATAGATCATAAGAGAATAAAGAGGAGAGCGCAAAATTGGAATCATAATAAAAACAAACATAAAAATGATGCTATTTTAAATAATAATGAATCATCTTTAGAATGCAAAATAGAAAAGGATGGTACTGTTAATTGCTCCCAAGTAATTTATAATGATTTAAAGGCATGGATTACGAATAGAATGAGTATAGAAGATCAAATTCGGCAATTACGTACAAAACTGGAGGATTTAAAAGAAATAAAAAAACACTTGAAATCCACTAAACCAATTGTTGTTGACCAGCAAACACTGCATCCAAATTTTACTATTAGCGATATTCAAAACAAAAATTTAACTAATGAGCAAAATGGTTCTCAACATGAGCATATACGAAAGGGCAGATTACATAGAACCCGAACTAAACATAGAAATAACACACTGTTTGATAAGAAATATCGTCAATCTAATGAATATGTAATGCCTACAGCTATTAATGCAAACACCAAAGACGATATATTCGACGTACAGATGAAAAATGAAAGTTCAACATCAACTACCACATTTTTGCCGCTCACGGAAACGGTATCTACAAAGCAAACTGACATAGAAATATTAAATCCTCAAACTTCCACTATAGTCATCGAAAAAAATTATTTCGCAATCGGATTGGATAATGATAAGACTACTGCTCCTCCTATTGAAGAAATTAGTACTACAGAGAGTGTAAAACAGCATTATGATGGCACAAATATGGAACATATGACACCAGATGAGAATGCTACGGATCCTAGTTCCGTCGTTAACTTTTCGGAACAAGCACAATATTTCAGTTCAGAAATTGACAAGGTACTAGCCACAGAGCATTCTTTAGCAACAAACAAACCAGAAATATTCACTACGACAGATTCAAGAACTTCTCCAACAGTAGAATTAGCATCAACTCAAATAACTACTACCACAAGTAATCTAGGACCGGCAAGACTGGACGCATCTGAATATGAACAGAGGAATCCCAACAAAGGGATGTCACGAATAAAAGGCATTTTGGATAAAGGGACTGATAATTTCCCAAGAAGATTACATCCACTTTACATTGAGAATGAAGATAAACATGTATGTTACTGTGAGGAAAGTCGGTTAGTATTATAAGATAACTGCATAGGGTTATATGGATTGGTTTTGGTATAGGTATGTTAATTAGCCAATATTCAGATTTATAATCTGGTCATTCCTTTTTTAGGAAATCAAGGGGACCAGGTCATAATTATTGGGAAGCAGCACAAAAGGCCAGAGAACTTCGTAAAAAGCTAAAAGCCGAAAGACTAAGAAAGAAGCTGAGAAAAGCAAAAAAGAAGGTAAGTGCCTACAAACTTAATAGTGTTGTCATGCAGCAAGTAAAAATGCTTAACTTAAAACCGATAATGGTAATAACAAGGTAGTGACAGTTTTACATTTTATTATTTCAGGCGGAATTGGAACGACTGTGCGAATCAGAGCGCATGAATTGTTTCCGCCACGACAACGAACATTGGCGCACCGCGCCTCTGTGGACAGCGGGACCATTTTGCTTCTGTATGAGCGCTTCTAACAACACCTACAACTGTGTCAGGACCATCAACGCTACGCACAACTTACTGTACTGCGAATTTGTTACTGGTCTTGTCACGTATTACAACTTGCGCATAGGTTGGTCGAGTTTTATTTTTAGCTTTTTGGGCTACTGCATTTTCGATCGTTTTTAATTTTGTCACTTGTTGTTTACAGATCCATTTGAAACTCAAAACAGGGTCAAGTATTTGACAACAGCAGAAAAGGATTATTTCCACAACCAACTACAGCAGTTACTCAGCTGCCGAGGACCGTCGTGTCGCCGATTTTCACATTCTAATCTTTCAGGTGCAAATTTAAAACAATTCTACAATTATAATATTTATTTTCTTTTAATAAACTAGAATAAGTACTAAGTAGTGCAATAAGATGTAATTTTAGTTCATTAATGCAATATTTTCTGTATTTCAGGTAGCAGCGAAGAAACTATAAGTAGAAGATTTGAAGAAGACCATATTTATAGGAGTGAATTATATGAAAGGTATGAAACTAAAATACAGCATTTTGATTTTAAAAGTGACAACCGTGAAGTTGTTTAAATATTTGTAGACAACATTGTATATTAAACAAATAAACAATAGACATGCCGATTAATCAATAGTTGATTTATAAGAATTATTAAAATAGTTCTTATTTTACAAAGTTATTTTACGATAAACTGATTTTATATACATATAAATATTGTTTCATCAAGAGACGAATACAAATGTGATTTATAATATCCTAATCCTAACTATACTATTATAAATGCGGAAGTGAGTTTGTTCAGTTGTTGTTTGTTACCTCTTCACGCTTTATCTACTCAACCAATCTTCCTGAAACTTCGCATACACATAGTTAGAAGTACTGAGAAGGACAGGGTTCCTTTCATCCCGGGAAAAAGCACTGTTCCCGTAGGAAATTTACACGGGCGAAGCCGCGGGCAAAACCTAGTAAATAATACAATTATCCATTTATAGGGCAGGGAGATGGAATAGCTATGGGCGCCGATACGCGAGAGCAAGGGAGCTTCACCGGCGGCGACACATGATGGCGTTCTAGTCAAGTCAGAGTACGATGAAATATAGTCTATTCTCACGAAGCAGCCACTGAATAAATAAATTCAAAGGCAGCCCAAGATTGCATGATTTGGAGTTTTTGATGGTATGAAATGATTATTAGACAGGATATGATGAGTAGTGTAAGGTAATTTTAAATTTGCATCGAACTGTAGGGCTTCCCATCATTCAAATTTGCTAAATAAATATATGTACACACATAGTGTATTGAGGTAATGCTTATCTTCTATTTCGAAAATATGTCTATTTACGGTTTATTATACTCTAAAAAATATCACTGCCGTAAGCATACAGCTTTATATATTTACTATCATTTCAGTTACCTACTGAATTTAGATAAAACATATTGTTTGAAAAAAATGTATTTGGATATGCATTAGATTTTTTTTCAATTTATCAATAAATATCTCTATCCCAGTAATTGTGAATATTTTCTAAATATTTATTTCTTTACTTTTAAACAACTATCTAGCTTTATTTTTTTATAAAATTAAAGAATCTTGTATAAAGTCTAATTGTGTATGTGACATAAGAATGTATCCGTTGGATTTTTATGTAGAAAAAGGTAATGTATATTTAACTTGGCCAGAAGAAAAATAATGATCTAGTTGTAAAATTAGGTTCATTTGACTGATTGCTCCTTTAATCCAAAGATTTGTGTTTTATAATTGTATTACTCACATAGATTATTCTAAAAAATCAGAGAATTTTTTAACAATTTCGACTGAAAAAAGAGCACCTGAACTTTTAAAGTATAAGTTTTTATTATCTGGCTAGGTTAAAGAGTAATCAATCAGTATGTATGTAGCTTGCTATTTATCTTGTAGAAGTTATAAAAGTTGAGTATTAAACATGTTGCCATTGTGATGATTATGTGTACTATGGTTATGTAAAATAATAAAATTATTCAAAGTAGTTTTAATTTTTATTTGAATCATCTTTATCACTATGATCCCTGATAATATTTATAGAGTTGGCACTAGTATGTGGTTGAATAACAATTCTACTCAAAAACGTATTTAAATGTCTAGTATGTCATCCAAATCATTATCATTACACAAGTTGAAAACAATTTTTGTGACTGATTTTTTGAAATATTTTTTGGATGATGTTTTTTTGATTGTGTATTAGCACATCTAAATAGGTTGTTCATAGTTAAATTTCTTTGTGAATAACTTGTTTTATTATCAGCAACTTGACTATTATTATGTAAAAACACATCCTTGGAAAGTATATTTTTCTCTTTCTATATCTTCTATCTGCATTTAGCTTCCTCATCAAGATTTCTCAGTCTCATCACACTGTAGTGAGCCCATTTAGACGTTTTGTTACATGAAGGTGGAATAAATTTTTTTCGTACTGTTTGTTTACTTGTGGAAGCTGTTTCTAATTGCAATTTAATACTACTATCAGAAATATCATTTGACTGACGTTCTATAATAGAATCCTTAATTTATTCTCTCTGGAATACCTCTTCATTGTTTTTGAATTTATATGAAGCTCTACTTTTATTTCTAGTAAACTTGCGTCGCTTTGATGGCACTTCCAATACTACTTCTGTATCATTAAGATACATATCATCGTTTACAGTCTCATTTGAGTCTCTTTCAGTTTTATCAAGATATTCTGTCCATTTACTTTCGTTTTTCTCATTAACTGAATCTTTCTTATTTTGGTTTATATTTTTGATATCCTTACAATTTTCATCATCTGTTGACAGTGAGTTGTTTAGATCTTCAATATTTCCTCTAATCCCATTGAGTTTCTGGACATGAAACCTACATTCCTTGCCAGATCCAACTCCATAGTTCCGCTTGATAGATTGTTTTTCACCACACAATTTACACTCAAACTTGTTTGATTTTTTCATTTGATGTACCTAATACAAATAAATAGGTACTATTAATAAAATAACATGATTTTTTATGTAAAATACACATAGTATACTACAACACAGAACATGAGTATGAGTAGTAAGTAGTACATCTAGTTAAATGCTTTTTATAAATTAATGATATAAGTACCTAACTAGGTTCTCACAAGTGAAAATAACATAATTTTGAATAGGTACTTACTTATAGGTACCTACTAAGTACATATTAAATTTTTATAGGCAGTAGTCTAAGGTTGACTTGAGAGACAATCGTTCAATGCCTCCTGGTATCCAAAGACACATCATTGTCTACTAAATCCTAGATAAATTATGTAGGTACTGAAGATCTTTCTTTATAATGAATCCAAAATTAGTAGGTTATATTAAGATTCCCCGGTGCAAGAATAAACCGACTTAATATTTCTAATCCACGAATACCTACCTAATTATTATTATTAGAGCTGTAGATAGTGTACAGAATTAAGATATTTCATAGGTACTTATGGAAAGGAAAGCAGAAGTTTACCATTCATTTATTCATATAAGTACATACATTTACTCTAGTTAAAAAATAAGGTACTTACTTGAAAAACAAAACATTTGTAACATTTTAAAGCTTGAAATATTTGCGGCATTTTGTTATTTTATTTACATCCAAATCAAAACAAACAAACCAACGTCGGTCGGCAGCGCGAAAATCCTGAGCAAAAACAAAAATCGCGTCGCGTATTCGCGTTTCATGAAATAAATGTCACTGTCACGTCACTATTTGGTAGGTTGTCATTGTCAAGTGTATTTTTTTTACTTCTCAAACCAAGATTAGGAATATGGCAAAGGTTTATGTAGGCATGGTACACAGCTAGAATATAACATGGAATAGCCATGGAAGTAATAAGTACTTTGTACAACGTACTTATTACTTCCATGGGAATAGCACATTATGGCACTTTTTAGGTCAAAATGCAGCTAGGAAGTAGTTTACGATATTTGAATCGGTTATTTTGAAAAGGGCACAAGTCACACATTTTGTCAAAACTAAGTTAAGTATGTAGAATTGTTTGTCTATGGTCCTTCCATGTTTTCACCGAAAATAGCACTA
This sequence comes from Ephestia elutella, assembly GCA_018467065.1. Lineage (NCBI taxonomy): Eukaryota > Metazoa > Arthropoda > Insecta > Lepidoptera > Pyralidae > Ephestia > Ephestia elutella. The sequence continues at coordinate 9,713,396 of CM031578.1, forward strand.
GTCCACCGATTCACTATAGAGTTATTGGGTCTGTCACTCACCATTTATTTCGAAAAAAACAAAGACTTGTGCCTTTTTCAAACTAAACGTTAAAACTTTTCAAACAAAACTGGTGACGGAGATTTTACAAAAGAAACTGTATTGCTGTACAGTCATTAGGGAAAAAAGTTCCCAAAAACATGAAAATGCACTTGAATGTGTCATTATTAGAGATGGGCGCTTGGATAAATTTCCGGAAGGTAAAAATGGGAAAGAATGGGTAGAATTGGTAAAAATTAATTTATACCCATTTATACCCGATATTTTTTATTTATACCGGGAAGAAATTAAAATGAAAGTAAATTATCCTTATTTTCTTTAATACTGATAAAATAATAATTAAAGTATAAATATTAGGTGTGTTTTGATTATAAGGAAGATAAATAACTAGTTGTTTTCGGTTCAAATATTAAAAAAACATAAACAACAGATTTAAAATCATATGTATTCAAATAATATTTTGAAAATAATGATGCATTTTAGTATATGGCTGTTTAAAGTAGAAAATCAAAACATCTTCAGTTGTATTATAGACTAACTTTTGCCCGCAGCTTCGCCCGCGAGAATTTCCTTCGGGAACAGTGCTTTTTCCCGGGAGTGCCTTTTCCTAATGGCCTTCTCAGTACTTCTAACTATGTGTATGTGAAATAGGAAGATTGGTTGAGTAGATAAAGCGTGAAGAGGTAACAAACAAACTCACTTTCACATTTATAATATTAGTTAGGATTTGGAGGTAACGTTCGCAATATTTTTCTATCGAGAAAATTTTATGCAAGCGTGTTTTTGAGAGAGTTATTATAGTTCCATAACGACCGGTCCTGCTGCCCGCATCCGGTAGTTATGGAAATCTTGGGGAGGCCTTTGTCCAGCAGTGGACGTCTTTCCTCTGACATAGAGAGAGCGTAATAAGTTGATGCACATTCGTGTAAGGCGGGCCTTACGATTCGATGATCGCCTAGCCGTTCAATAGAACTTGGCAAACTTGGCAAACTTCAATTGGCAAACTTGTTCGTCGCCCCGGCATAACATTTATCGTCTAAAACCAGTTGGCTGCGAATGAGTCAGAATAAAGATACCTATATCTTGTCAGGTCTTTTTGTAACCAAAACGTAAATTGTACACTTTATAAGTACTTTTGTACACAGTACTTAATTTAAAAACTAAATATGTGCTTATTTCATAATAAATCTTAACGATATATTGTAAAATATCGTAATTACAAACATTTTAATTGATTTTAATTTTTTCCCGGTATAAATTAAAAATTCCTGGGAAAATATGGGTATAAATGGATAAATTTCCGAGTCTCGGAAATTTATCGGGTAAATGCCCATCTCTAGTCATTATTAGTCATTAGTTAGTAGTTAGTGTCATTATTATGTGTCATTAGGTATTTTAAAACAAGTGAATTTATTGATGGATTAGTTAAATATGATTTCAAATTGGCATTTGGAAGAGAAAATGTATTATTACCAACAGAAAAAGCTTACGAGGGTAAAGTACCTTTAAATTACAAAAAAATCGAGGACATAAAAAAAGTTATGAAGCATATTCCATCCAAATTTATTGATTTTTATAACAAAATTATCACTGATTGGCCTACCAAGATGACAGAAACAGTAGAAGAAGATGCTGAGTGATTATTATTACTGTTTTCAAAATAAATGCTTCTAGTTTGAAAAAAAACTTGTTAATTTTATTTATTAGAACCTTGTAAGTTTTGAAAAGGGCATAAGTCCAGAGTTCAAGATGAGCTATATTTACAATACTCGCAACTTTAATCTCTAACCTTTATTAAAAAATAATTGTTTAACTAGGGCTCCATTAAATAAAATAATTTAATGTTAGTGATTCAATATAAAAAAAAAGTTATGCAGTTTTTTGTGTCTCCTGAAAACTTTAAGAAACTGGACTAATGCCCTTTTCAAAATAACCGATTCATTTGTAACAGCGGAGTAAGTAGCCAAAGTAAATGAAACCATTATTTAATTGATACTTTATTTCTGAGCCACATTAATCACAGGTTTTCGTATAGGTAAATATTATTTTACAACTTTGACACATATTTTACCTAATCTTAGTACTTATTTAGTACCTAACAATTAACTTTTGAGTTGGGATAGTCGCGGAGAAGATTTCAGGAATAAGACGATTTGTATACTTTCCTTAATAATCAATATTGCACATTCACCACAAAAAACATTTATTACCTACCTAAATAAAAACTTAGGTCGTAAAAATAAGAAAATATCTTACCATAAATAACACTAACTTTAAAACGCATTATGTATGGGAACAAAAATAAGTACGTACATCAAACTGAATAACTAAACTGCCACAACCACTGAGGCGACAACTATTTTAAATGGTAAAGGATCACATAGATACGTAACTAAATAACAAACTAATAAGTATAAATGCATTTTTTCGATTTTTGTATCGAATTTCCAAATATAACGTCCTATACCTATTTAAAAGTTATTGAAAAAAGTATTACGGACTAAACAAAATAATATTATTTTCCTTTGCATTAACTTACATTCCCAGTCTCACTTCTCGTGTTACGTAAACTAATAGATGTACCTAGGCACCTAAAATAGTTACATACTTAGTCAATTATAAAAACACTTCAATGCAAACAATAACATCAGCATCCAAAACATTCTTTATAAAAAATTAAAACCAACGATGTTTCTCCAAAAATAGGAATGTAAACTCCATTTATTCTTACCAGAGTCCTATCATGTAAACAATCTTACCATGTCTTTTTATGATTTTACAACAATATTAATTAAAATAGCCTTTTTACAAATTACTTACGTGGTTAATAAATGTTTTACTTTAGAATGTTTTGGTTTGAACTAATATTTGATTTATTTTCAACAAATTTCAAAAAAAGTACTGTGTTTACATGATAGGACTGGTAAGAATAAATGTATTTTACATAAATTGTACAATATAGGTAGGTATGGTTTACACACTACACAGACATTGTCAACATCCCTCTATCTACAAGCAGGCGTGTGGTCCGAGCTTGGTTCTAGGGAAGTATAGATCTACCGTCTTACCTTTCACCAACAAAACGAACTAAAACATATTTTATTAATTAATTTAAGTAGGTATTATTATTTCTTGATATTTCTCCTCAAAAAATGTTGAAAATTAAAATTGGAAAATAATTAAAATGTCTCTTGACTTGACTTCTAATTAACTGCACAGTTCGTAATATTCACGTGTCGTGTTATTGTCGGCCGTAGGTGTGTCTGTCTACTATTGTTACGAGTAGAATTACGAAAGGTAAACACCTACCTTAAGATGTTGTATCCTATTTCTACTAGGGCAGCGCAGCGACTGCGCCCGCCTGCTTGCTATTTTTAAAGGAGTTCAAATTACGACTAAAATACTGGTAGGTAATACATCATTGATAAAAGTATGTCATCTGTGCAGACCTTAAGCACTAAAAGAATACCACTTGATAATAAGTCATTAATGTATCTTAAATGTCCATGGACGAGATAAAACGAAACCTTATTGCATAAGTACATAAATAATTTGGAATTAATTCTAATTTTTTCATTTATATTTACAATCTGGACAAGTTTTGGCACCTTAAGTTAGATAAATCTTTGGCACAAAGTATGTACAAGGTGGGTTATGAACTTCCTATCTATATTTAAATACATTAGGTACTGATAATTAAGTAGGCTTACTGACTAAACACAAATTCGTAAAAAATAGGTAACGAAAGAATGTTACTTTTAAATATTTTTAACGAATACCTACCTAAATAGGCGGTAACAGTACTTACTAAAACATTGAAGGTAAATAGGCATATTTTTTTAAACAAGATATTTATTAGTAATATATTATTATATATATAGTCAATTGGGACGAAAATGACATATTATTTAGGCCATTGAGATTTAAAAGCCGAATGTCGAGTCTTTTGTGCGCTCATAATTTATAGACAATACACGGCACAACACAACACTGTATGTCAACAAACACCATACCGAGTGTGCAGCAATATTGATAAAATTGTCCGTATAGGTATATTTCTATTTAAATCTTTCCAGGAGGATCGCAAGATCAACATCATCGTGATCTGATTGACTATTTTTGCGATGGTTTTTTGGCAATGAATGAAATCGATATGAAGTTAAATCGATTAAAATAAGTTTCTCGTCATAGCCCGGGAAGTAGTGTCATCCAATGTATGGAACCTGCAAATTTTGGTATCGGAAGAATTCACTTGGCACAGGTGTTATATACATGAAGTTAAGCTAATTTAGCCCGGTAGCCTTCCACCCCCCCCTGGTGGGTAGGTAGGGGGGGCATTCAAAGGTACACGCCGCCGCGCTTTAGTTAAAAAATCATATCAGCTTATATTTACCTACCACCTCGAGTTTGGTGTCATTTTCTAGTAAATCAGGCATGAGGAATTCATTTTTGAGACATTTAGTATATAGTTTAATAGAAAAAAGGAAAATATTGACGAAAATATCAAAATCAGTTTGTTATTTTTTTTATTCAACTGTCAATATTTTTGAAAATCCTGAATTTTGTGCAAATAAAAAAATACTATATTAAAGGATATTTATCTAGCTTTTAAAAAATATATACTTTAATATATAAAGTTATCATAGATGTTTCTGAAAAAAATCGGACATGGTACGCGGCGGTGCCTAGGAACTTTTACAGTAGTCTAGTTTCTTATCCTTTTGTTGACATATTAATTTGGTTTTATATGCAAAATATACAGAATATGTACTTTACTTAGTTATTGACTGTCTCTTATGGTCTGATGAATAAATAATAGTATTTTTAGGGTTCCGAAGTAAACATGGAACCCTTATAGTTTCGTCATGTCTGTCCGTTTGGCTGTCCGTCCGTCTATCCGAGACTTAGCTCAGAGACTATTAATGCTATCAAGTTGTAATTTGGTACAGATATACATATTAATTACGCGGATAGAAATGTAGAATAAAATCATGAAAAAAAAATTTTTTTAGGGCGGTTCCCCTACGGCTAAAGAGGGGATGATTTTTTTTTATCTCGATTATACCATCGTGTGGGGTATCATTTGATAGGTTTTTCAAAAATATTATGAGTGTGTGAACATCATATTTTGATTTAGGGATCCGTTTGTGAAATATTTGACTTTAAAGTGCAAAATTTTGTTAAGCGTCAAGTGTCCCCCCTTTCGAATAGGAAAATAGTTGTCGGTGGATACGGGAAAAAGTCATGATACGTAGTAAAGATAATGAATTTAAAAGGAAAACTATCACTATTATGTAGGCTTTACACTTTAACTAGTAATAGACGATAATCTTACAAAATCGATTTTAGTATGAAAAATATTTGTAGGAACATACATATTTCATTGAATATGGTGGTATGGTATATATACATTGTATTATAGTCATTAGTTAAATAAAGCTGGGAGTTAATTTGAGTTGATGTATCCACATTTGTACAGAGTAGGCAGGCACCTTCGGAACTCTACAATGGTGGTTCGATACGGACTTGACCAATTATTTTATTATATTACCGACATTTTCCACCACAGTGGCATAATTTGGTTCATTTTAATTGAATTTTGACAGCTGCACCTAACACCGCACCGTGGCTTGCACTGAATCAGTTCACGACAAGCGGTAGCAGCAACTGGTGCAATAGTCCACTTTGGTTTCCATTTATTTAATTCCATTTCCTATCCCAAATCCGCAAGTGCGCTGTTCTCTAAAAAAGACTGACAGCTAGAGAATGTTCCGCCGATGGAAGCCAGTTCTCGGCTGCATCTCCTAAGAGCTGTTTACTAGGGTGTGCATGTAGAGTGTGCTGTGCATTGTGGACTCCTACTTGTCAGAAAGGCACGTCGAGTACCCAGGGAAAGACGGATGGCGATGCTGGGAAATGTCATGTGGCGTTCCGCATCCCATGCCCTTTGTTTTTATCGTCCTAGACATGCACCGCCAGAAAATGCGAGCATAGTGGTAGGTGGGGTTAATATCGCTATTGGTGGAACTATGAAGTACCTCGCCTGAATGAACCCTAGAACTATGAAGCCTAATACTGGATGCCAAATGGAAGTTCTCCGATCATTTCAAGAATATGGCTCCGAAACTCTTGAAATCGGCATCTGCGTCGTCCAGGATACTGCCTAATAGGACCCAATACACCCGCGCGACGCCTCTATACTGGTGTCGTACGGTCGATGGCATTATATGGAGTCCCAATATGCGCAGATGATTTAAAAAAGGAGAGCATAATGTTGTTGCGTAGACCCCAAAAAGGCTATCTGTACAATACGAGGATATCGCACAGTTTCTGCAGACGCTGCTTGTATTCTTGTTGGGTCCTTGCCATGGGATCTAGAGGCAAAAATTCTTTCTGGGGCTTTTTATGGCGTGAAGAAAATCGCGCCCTAGGTCACAATAAAGCATAGATATTCAGCGAGACTATAATGCCAAAGAAAGAAGAGAGGCAGAGCAACAACGAGAAGCTCTGTCGGCCGGGCCGGAGAAGAAGAGCCTATGCCCATCTTATGCCCCTTGATATCGGCTGGCGATGGACCTGGTAATCGGTCCATCGCCGCGTTTTTAAGAGGCTATTATTTAAGGCAGGCGGAGTAATTATAATCGATGCAGGGTGACATTTGAAGGTCACTGCCATGGCTGGAGAGTGTGGAAGATTGGTGGTAACTCCACCGTTCCCACCTCTTCTGTATTGGTATTTAGAGGCACCGGGGTGTTTTTAGTGGGTCCAAGTCCCACCTCCCGCTTCACTGCTCGACTGTCGAGAAGTGAAGTGGTATGCGAAGGTATTTTCAAATAGCATTTTCACCACATTGACAAAATTTTGCACTTTATAGTCAAATATTTCACAAACGGATCCCTAAATCAAAATATGATGTTCACACACTCATAATATTTTTGAAAAACCTATCAAATGATACCCCACACGATGGTATAATCGAGATAAAAAAAAATCATCCCCTCTTTAGCCGTAGGGGAACCGCCCTAAAAAAAATTTTTTTTCATGATTTTATTCCACATTTCTATCCGCGTAATTAATATGTATATCTATACCAAATTACAACTTGATAGCATTAATAGTCTCTGAGCTAAGTCTCGGACAGACGGACGGACAGCCAAACGGACAGACATGACGAAACTATAAGGGTTCCATGTTTACTTCGGAACCCTAAAAATACTATTTTTTATTCATCAGACCATAAGAGACAGTCAATAACTAAGTAAAGTACAAATTCTGTATATTTTGCATATAAAACCAAATTAATATGTCAACAAAAGGATGAGAAACTAGACTACTGTAAAAGTTATAGGCACCGCCGCGTACCATGTCCGATTTTTTTCAGAAACATCTATGATAACTTTATATATTAAAGTATATATTTTTTAAAAGCTAGATAAATATCCTTTAACACAGTATTTTTTTATTTGCACAAAATTCAGGATTTTCAAAAATATTGACAGTTGAATAAAAAAAATAACAAACCGATTTTGATATTTTCGTCAATATTTTCCTTTTTTTCTATTAAACTATATACTAAATGTCTCAAAAATGAATTCCTCATGCCTGATTTACTAGAAAATGACACCAAACTCGAGGTGGTAGGTAAATATAAGCTGATATGATTTTTTAACTAAAGCGCGGCGGCGTGTACCTTTGAATGCCCCCCCTACCTACCCACCAGGGGGGGGTGGATGGCTACCGGACTAAATTAGCTTAACTTCATGTATATAACACCTGTGCCAAGTGAATTCTTCCGATACCAAAATTTGCACGTCATGACACTACTTCCCGGGCTATCATGAGGGAACTATGTTGGCATAAGTTTAATATTTACAAGTGATAAGTATATTTAACTGGTTAATTTGAGAGGATTTCTTGAATGTCTTAACTACAATAATTTTGATGTGTGAGGTATTATTAGAATCGTTACGCTGACCCGGATGTTTTTTTAGTTATTATGAATTATATAGGTTCTTCTGTCCAGAAGCAGCCATATTTTTTCGCGAATAAAAACATAAATACACCGCAGTTACACGGATAAAAGAAGGTTTTCCATGGAAGTAGGTATCGATTAAATACTGAATTAAGGCATCGGCTGAAATCTAGCGCACAGCTTGCCGATTTAAAGGAACTTCAGTAGTCTAGACTGGCGATGAGAATCTGAGACGCATTGGTTAGCGTCAAAGCCGCTCCCCGCTCGCCGTGCTTGCCCTTCAACGCTGCGCTAATATCGACGATCCAAGATACAAGAGACCATTCTCAACGTTTTGGCGTCGTTATCGCCAGACCCTAGCTTTAGGTGTGCATAACGGTGGTGCGCCGGGTATAACCCTTCCGGGTGGAGCCCCCGGAGCCCTGGGCCTCGCACTCGCGACGCACTCTGTCTATGATATCCGATACCAGTTTCTCTTCTTTCGATCTCTGATCCTCCGTCATAGTCGGTTGATCTGTAAAAAGCAAGTTTTGAATTCATTTTTAAGGTTCCGAAGTAAACAGAACCCTTATAGTTTCATCACGTCCGTCTGTCTGTCTTTTTGTCTGTCTGAGGCTTAGCTGAGACTGTTAGTACTAGAGATTTTAGCACCTAAAGTGCTAAGTGTATCGGTCAGTATTTTTTCTAATGTTAATTTTTAACTTCGTCTTTGCTTTTTATCTCTGTTTGCTTTAAGTAAGTAATATTTTATGGAAATTTTATATTTTCAAGTTTGTTTAAGACCTTAATTTAGTTATCTACGTTACAAAGTAATAAAACGAAAGTGAAATCGATATTTCTGTTTACTTAATTTGTGAAATTATGACATTAGAATGCTTACAATTACATCAAAAATATTAAAAAAGAACAACAAATAGGAACGAATAAATTTTAATCGTGTGACAGCGGCACACTTTGGATGTCCGGCATTGGACTGCTATATAGGCTGTTGATGATTTACTTTTATTAATCAAACGACAAGCATATCGCAAGATGATAATGCTATGCTAGATGCAGCGGAAGTCTACGTTGGTATTTAAGACCATCGGAAATACGAGTAGGTACTAACCTCTTTGACTCCTGTAAGATTTTTTCGTCTCTGTGCTTTTGGCCGGTGGAGGTTTGCTATTGGTCTGATAATTTGGCACACTGGTTTTTGGAATCGATAGCTCAGGATCAGGGTCTTCTTTAAGATCGGGGGGAGCTGGTGTTATGGGAGTATTTTCTTGAGATAGTGCTTCCGCTTGTGAGTTGGTCAGCACTGGACTAGAGTCCCCTAGTACTTCACTATGTCTGCTAGCTAAATGTCCGATGTACCCTGTATGAAATAATAACATATTGTTTACCTTACTTATGTATGATTAATAGTGTTTTGGAATTTAATATGCGTTTACTTGATGTCCTATAATAAATATATTTGTAAGTAGTTGTGAAACGAGTATGGTTTTCCAAAATCATAAAAAATCCCAATCCATTGGGGATTTGCTACTAATATTTCAGTAAGGTCCGGGCAGGGTATATAACTTGTCAGCAGTTGATTTTACAAAAAAACAACTTACCTATCTGATTACTAGTACACTTTTTCGAGTGCGGAGGAAAAACGAATCAGGAACCGTTACGTCGCAAAATGTCCCTTTCGCAAAATGTCCCCTGGTCGCAAAATGGTTCTTTCGCAAATTGTCACTTTCAAGGCAAAATTGGCGCTTTCTCAAAAATGTTTCTTTCGCAACAATAGCCCTTTCTCAAAATGTCATCCTTTCGCAAAATGGCCCTTTCGCAAAATGTCTCCCACTTTCCAAAGTGACCCTTCGACCTCCCTAGCATTTTTTTTACTTTGTGTGTCGCCCTATGTGCTATTCGGGAATTTTTCTATTCATGTACCTACAAAATTTCATCCAAATCCCTCCAGTACATTTTACGTGATTGAGTAATAAATAAACTCACATCCAAACTTTCACATATTACTAAGTGTGATATGATTAGTGTGATTTGCTTTTATTTATACCTACTTTATTTATTTTTTCATAGATCGCTTTAGACATTAGAAAAGTGAAAGATTGCCGCTGTAATTTGAAAGAACATTGTATACAAAGTAAAAAAAATGCTATGGGGGTCGTAGGGTCACTTTGGAAAGAGGGGGACATTTTACGAAAGGGACATTCTGCGAAATGGCCATTTTGCGAAAGGGACATTTGGAGAAGGGAGCCATTTGCGACCATGGCATTTTGCGAAAGGGACATTTTGCGACGTAACGAAATAAATCACACCTACGCGTGCCTACGCCCTACGCGCTACGTACGATATGACACGCCTACGGCTGTACTACGGCGTAGCAAAGAATCGTAGACGATCGTAGCCTACGATCGTTTGCTACGAAAGCGCTACGTGTGCTACGAAATGCTTAATGTGGAACATCGAGGCATGCGTTATTACTTGAATTTCCTATTTATGTAAAAGTATTGTAGTATATGTTTGGGTATTGATAACTCTTTCACGCAAAAATACTGAACGTATTTCGAGATTTGGTACACTACTGGTAGAATAAAACTTGGAATAGCATATAGGGTCCCTTGAATTCCAAAATTCCCACGGGAGCGGGCCCCGGGGTGCAGTTAGTAAATAATCTTAACTTTTGTTTTAAATATGAAATTTATGGTTAAATATGTAAAATCAGATCTATTCTCACTTTCCCGTTTGTTACTTAGTAGGATTTCATACATAAGTACCTACTTTATTTGCAAAGCGTCTTTGATCGTGCAAAATATATCATAAAACAACATTTACGTACCTAATATATAATATGTATCTAACTAGACAGACACTACTGACACTTAAAAACATTAAAAAATTACCTTTCCTGCTTTTAAAGAACACAAGGCATTGCTCACATTGGAAAAGAGGGGAAGGATTCAGTGGATGGACGACGTGAAGTTTATATTTATGCCTGTACCAATGCGTGCGACTCTGTAGGATCTCGCCACATAGCTTACATATTACACTGCCATCATTTCTAGTCATATATTCCAACAAATCAGTCCTTGCTTTAGGAACCTCTTTTAATTCTTCCTTATCACTATCCACTTTTTGTATCGCTTCAGTTTCAGTTTCTGTAAGAAAGTGCATGCTTGATGTGTTACCAGCAGCATCTGCATCGGTTAACATTTCGTTTGAAGAATTTTGTATGTAATCTATGCTCGATGCATCAGCTAAAACTTCTAGGGTTATTATTGGCATGCTGCCGTCGCCATCGTCTTCGTAAGTGTAATGAAAATCTGAAAGTTAATATTAGAAATCAACAATTTATTGATTTTTATTAAACATTTTGATCCTTACAGTACGTACGTTACGTATTTAAATGTTCAAGCTTAGCATTAGCTTTAAGTTTATCTGTAAGTGAAATGTAATGAGAAATAAAAATTCTTTAACCATATCCTTCAACAACGAAGACCGCATCGGGCATTGCATCTATTGTTATACGATTGTTATGTAAAACGTCGTGATTGAAGGATTAATGACAAAACTTATAATACTAATATATGTATTCTGTGGTAGTACCTAAGTTAAATAAAAACGAACAGGTTATTTTTTTCTATTTTATTTCAATTATTACTTGTGTACATATTTTCACATTAATTATTTTATACGATGGTAAGATCTTTTTAAAATACACTATTTTAGTACAACAAAAATACCTACACTTTTGTCTTGTTCACATGAATTTTATGTTAAAGCTTTGATGTTTTCAAAGATAATTAGAAGCTTATTAATAATAACAGTTAGACTGTGGTAGTAAGTTTGTTAATAACTGTTATGACATTAACTATTCAAATAACTAAAGGTATTATTTTTATATGTATTTATACAGATACGATTTATGGAAATAAAGTCAAAAAGTAATTTTATTCAGTGCTTTATTATGGCTTCTGTTTTATCTGAATATAAACGTCATATTTATACCTATGCAGTCACATATATCGATATATGTCTACACTACTTATATAAAATATCGAAATAGAACGTTCAAATAAAGAAAATCAATAATATAGGTATATAAAATGTTCTATGGTTCTACGCAAGCGAACTACGTATATATACGAGTACAATATACTTGCAATATATTGGTGGTATTCAGTAGCCATTTCCATTTTTTACTGAAAGTAAACTATGCTGTCAATAGAATATAGAAAAAAATCAACATTGCTTAAAATTGCACTTGAAAATCTAAGTAACCTAACTTATTGTGTCAATAGTATGTCGACCAGTCGACAATATGCATTTTTGATATCGAATTTAAACCTAATAAAATTAGGCAAATTATTTAGTTTTGTAGAAACAAATATTTTAATCCTTATAAGTAAATAATTTTCAAGAAATTAAATGTATAAAATATGTCAGTTTATATACATTATCTTTTAAGAAACCGAAAACATAAAAATATAAGAAGAAAGTTTTTTGTGAGTTGTGCAATGTTTTTAAAAGTATAGCAACAATTTACCAACATAGAGGTTACCAAAACATAAGTATATTTTTTAATTGCGTCAGTGGAATGGACGTTGATATAATAAAAACTAAAATATATTTTGAAATAAAAGAAACATTGCACTAGATGTATCAAGTAAAATTTTTATAAAATCTTTAATTTATTTTTACCTAAAACCTCTAAAACACATGATAATATTATCGGACTTACAATGAAACTGTTTATAATACTATAATGTAAAAGATATTTTACATTTTTAATTAGAAGAAACGCTGCCTTGCAGCACGTGATAAGGAGAAGTAAGAATTACAATAACTCAACAATGAACAGGACCGCCAACTTAGTTAGCACTAATATCACAAAATAAAATACTACAAAAGAAAAAGAAAAAAAAAAACAGAAATATAACATTATTCCACTCGATAAAATCATGTCTAATCGGATAACCTAATCCAGACATTGAAAAGAAAAAGAAAGATACAAAAATCTTAAAGATGAAAAAAATAGGCAAAGGCAAAATGGTCAAAATAATGAATAACTTGTGCGAGTGACTGGCTCTGACGTACTATCTAAATATAAATCACACTGAAATTGCTAATACCTTTATGACGATTCTTCAAATCTAGGAAGATTCAAGTAATACGCCTTTAACTAACATATCTACATGTATGTGATCTAACAGACTCTTAATAATAAAACTTAACATAACCTTACCAAACATTGTGCGTTAAATTTTAAAATACAAAAACACAATTTATGAACAATATAATAATCTTTTAAGTAAGTAGATATGATATTAAACTTTAGTCTAGTTTAAAACTTTTGACAATAAAAAACTAAATCGCTAATATTTGCTTAATTTATCAAACACGAACTTAAAATAACGAGGAGATTAGTAGCAATCGTCCTAAAGTGAACTTATACTAAACTTTTTGCACGAGACGATTCACTTATGTAACAAATAGACAAGTAGCAACTCCAGGTTGTCGATTCTTAAACATTAGTCAGAATGATATTTCATTCGTAGTAGTAACAAATGTTTAAAAAAATACTACTATACAAACCTCAATAAGACGCTATTATGGTTTAACGTTAGAGAATCGATACCCAAATCAGATGGTGTATGGCATGACACTATTTTATTAATCGTGCTATTGATTGACTACATCTAGTTCTGATTTTCTTTCCAAAGATGGCCTTAGTCAATTTCAGAATAATATTAACAAGGCCGTTAAAACTTTTATTGCTCGATTTATTAAACACTATTTAAGTTTTAGGTAGGTACTGTAAATGTGTCTATGCAAAATGAATAGGTACCCAAATTTTGATATTATTACGCAGCGGAATACATGTGAATTTGTCTCGTGGCTAGATTTTTAATGCAAAGATTAGTCATATTCTAAAATGAAATTTCCTTATCAATGGAAGAACTGCTGATTTTGTTTTCGGTATTCGATATCCTAAAACACTTCCATACAAACTAAATATAACCTAAAACATTATTACGAGATGAAAATAATACATATTATACAAAATTAAAGGTGCTATGGCACTATTAAGGTTTAACATTTGACCTCTAGCTATATTTCTCTCGATAAATTTTAAAGAATAGTATAGGTTTCTCTATTACGTTAACAGTACCCTCCAACGACTGAAATAACTAATCATAAAATATCTAGAAAACTATACAACATTTCGGAAAACGAGTAGGTATTTATTTAACCGTATATACTATGCAAAAGATGATTCTGTATAATATTGGAAGCTGTTGCCATTAAAAATATTGTCATAGTAGTAGACAATTGTACAGTATTTTTAAAATAAATTGCGAACGGATAGAGAAAAATATTCTTTGGTTTGTATCTTGCGTATTAAATGTGGCAAGTGGGAAATTGTATCTACCATTAGAAAATGAGGCAACAAAACTTTCGAGATAGTATAGTGTTAAATTAATTAAATAGAAATGTATATATGGAAGGCACGTTTCAGACTTGTACAGCACCCGTTAATGCTAAATATGCAATATAATAATTAAATTTAAACGCTGTAATTATTGCGCAACTGGCCTCGATATAGTATAATATTATTGTCTAATATCTGCACAACCATACAAACTTTTTAAACAACATTATAGTATTTAATATGTAACAAACATTAGATATTAAATGCATAACAGTATTTGGAAAAATACATATATGTAAGAAGAATATAAAAGTGAAAATTTATTCCAAAAATAGAACAAATATTATTTATATCGATAACGGGGTCCTCAAAAACTCTAAATATAAACTATCTATAATGTAGGAAAATGTAATTTTAGGCGTTTGTAAGGCACTATTTTCTATGTCCTTATAAAAGTTTACGTGGAATCAATAATACTTGTGCCAAAATTGTAACTCAGCGTCACTCAGACTTGCGTCGGGTCAGGCGAGGAGTGTGAGGGCGTGGACCCGTGAGGGGAGCCGGACCCCATGGATTCCATCTTGATCCCAGGGGGTAACTGCCCATCTATACCAGGTAGCATAAAAAACGCGTTAGGAGGATACACACAATCTTTTGGCACGTAACAGTCATGCGTAGTTTTCATGTGGTTTTTCATTTTGTCGGGCCTAGAGAACTCTTTGCAGCAAACCGGACAGGGGAACACCTTCCGTTGCTGTCCCTCGTGATAGAGGAACGCGTGCCTCTGGAATGAATATTTATTTTTGAAAGTTTTCTGTATGTTTTCTTTTGCACATTCAGTGCACTGGTATACTCCTTCGTTAACTGACGCGTATCTGAATAGGTTGAGGCCCCTCACTGACATCTCGGTGAGCTGCTCTGCGGGGTCATTGGACGCCGAGTTCGCTCTTCTCCTTATCCGTCTCCGGGATACTGGCCTTTGCATTTGGTTTCCTGTTGTGTTGTTGTTTAACGAGTCAGTTTGGTATTCACTAGAGGTGGACGCCTGCATGGACGGGTGAACCCGAATCTTGCCATGTCCGTCGTTGGTGGGAGATTGTGCGTACTTGGTATTTTCAAAGTCTGGAGTGCCACGTCCTGAAAGAAATTGCCACGTTTCAGTTAATAACAATTTTGACGTAATAACATTGAATTAGAAATAACCATTTCTCTTTCTCTGAGATATATGTATACTCTTCTCAACATATTGAAATTTGTAAATGTAGCCAACGCATGTGTGCTGGTAGGTATACGATAATTTATATTTGTTTGTACTGTCATTATTAACGATTTCTTATCTCAAGGAGGTCTCAACAGTCAAATAATCAGTATAAACTTTAGTACCTACTTACTATATTTGGCTATAAGTTTTTTTTTGTGTAACAAAAACATTAAATTCAAGAATTTCCATATTCTCAGAGAGAGAGAGAAAAATAAAAATACCTACTTGATAAATGTAATAATTATGCAAGTCTACGACAACAATTAGTATCACTAGCCAATAAATGTTTTTATGTACCTAATAAAAAAAAAAAAACATAAGGTGAAGGCGGGTAAAAAATAAAAATAGACAAAGAAAATATATTAACCTTTATTTGTTCAAATCGAATGACGAAATTGATTACACCATGATTTAAAAAAAACACGAATGATGGGATTACCTGATGGACCAGCTTCTAGGGCATGTCTCGTTTTTTGTTTTAAATTATTTTTGTCCATATCGGGCTATCCACATTATAGAGGATAGCAAAGTTCATGATTTGAACATAACAATAGCACCACACGTGATTACAAAAAAAAAAAAAACAATGAGACAGCCATATCAATCTCGTCTATGCAGGTAATCCTCTATATTTAAAACTAGAAAAAAAAAGAAAATCAAAACAAATAAATTATTAAGATTGGAATCTAATCAACTGACAATGTTTGTCAATTTTTTTAATCGTATTAAAAGTGACATCGTAAAAAGTGGATGCTCTCCAAATTAAATAATAACACAAAAGTTTGTGTTTAAGGTTCCGACTTAAGAGTTTGAACCATATACATATTGCTTAATTAAACTATTTAAAGTAATTATAATTTATTAATTTAATAATAAATTAAAAAATAATATAACAAAAAAGAACAGATTTCACTATGATATAATAGGACTCAAGTGTTTGCATTTGGAACTATTTCGGCAAGTTAAGTAGTAGGTACATAATTATAAAAATAACACTTCAGTTAACTTAGTTATTAAGATCACATAAGGTGGGTTTCAAAATTGAAAGAGTTATTAATTTATTGCGTTACTAAGATAAAAAAAAATGAGACCGTTAGTAGCTGCCTCCAACATAATAAGAAAATAGCCGGGCCGTTAAAAAAAACGTTCAATATACACACTTTCTGTCATCGTGTCGCTGATAAATTAAATCATAAATACTCGTAAGCAACAATTTGTACTGAACTAAAAACTTGATTTGCATAGCATCAATTTGAGCAACATAGAAAGCATATCAAACATATCTAGCTCTAACCACACCGTCTACGAAAAGCAGGGCTTGTTACCAGAACCAAAGTCTCCATATAAGTTTCCGGAAAGTAACAACCGGTGACAAACCCTGACGAAAAGTGAGAAAAGTATAGGACAACGTACCTGCTCAGTCCTCTCTCCGTGACTAAATTCTATAATTCAGAAAATTCACTCTCGTGTTAACAACACTATTTTATTTCTACAATATTATAAATAACTTAACCTTTAATCTACTTTTTACTAATAACCCGTGTTGTTACTTTGCTAATATTATAAATTACATTTATGTCTATTTAATATAACTGAAAACATTCAAATAAGCATCTGAAGTCGTTGCTATAAATATCACTAGTTCACCTTTCAGCTTACATTTGCCACGTGTTACCATCATATTTATCCTCAACTTCAAAACTACGGCAAGATAATTTGATAATAATTATTTTAAATATTTTGTCAATTTTCAGATACCGGGACGGTACCATTATAAAATATACAACGATAAGTACTTATCAGTAGTAAGTATAACATAAAAAAACAGATATAGACACTCTGCATAAGATCACATTTGTCACCGTCACAATAAATAAAAAAGGTGTAAATTAAATTAATAACAAAACAAAATAATAACAGGAATTGATAAGAATTTTTGTTTTGATGTAACTTTTATTATTTTCTTTAAAGATTCTAAAAATAGTAATTAACACCTTATTGTATACCAATGTATTTCTGTCATTAACAAATCTGCTATATCGTGTAATTTCCACTTCTAAATGTATCTAAATTACTCTTTGCTCTGCTATTGTCTAAGTGCAATTAACAAAAATATGGAGTTTATTAACATTTGGCTAAAGACTATTTACTTTGTGTGAAGTTAATCCATATCACTTAAGATTGATCTATCTGCAACATTTCAGAAATCTATGAGAGTTGAATAAATTACATAAGTATTTTCTAATCTGCTTGCGAACAAAGACTGAAATTTAAATATTTTCTGCTCTTATGGTAGTTGTAGCCGTATACTTATCATATATTAATTTATCAGGATGTGCCATTTAAAGAATATAACATATACACATCTTTGTGGTAAAATAAGTTTTCTCAGTACAAAAATAAATTCCAGTAAGATCAGCATCAAATATTATGATCTATAAGATTTGAAACATAAATCTTTTTTTTTTCATTTATATTCTTTTATATCTACTTTATAATTGATAAATATGAATAAACGACACATCCACTTAAAACAAATACATTTTGTAAGAGTTGTGATAAACGTTATTCGTTTAACGTCGTTCGTAACATAATATTATAAGTATTCAGAGCTATAGTAACTACAAGATTTTCTTTTAAATTCATTCAAGTAAATAAATATTGTAATGAAGTTATAAAATTTATTGCTGTTTACATTTCCTTTCCAAACATCAATAGTGTTGTCAAGTTTTGAAATATGTAGTAAATACCTTAAGTACCTTTTGAATTGAATTATACGGTTTAGGTTTTTCAAACGATGGTAGGACTTTCCCCATACTTTATAAATGTGTTCAACATAACAATATCAACAATAATATATATTTTGTATCTTTTAGGGACAATCCTCATGTCACATTAAATGTGACATTCTTAAGTATAATTTAGCACCAATCGATGATATAACATTTCAATAAACAATAAATGGGTTCATATTTTATACAATTTTGTAAGATATAAGAAAATAACGATAGTTAAACGATACAAAGCGAACAACGAAATAGATACCTAGTGTCATTGTAGAAATATTTAAGTAAAAATTAACTTCGAATGAGTTAGCTTAGGCACTGGCTAAATTGACTATAAATATGTAAGAGATTTTTTTATTTCCAATAATAGCCTCACCTTAATTAAGTCTAAATTTCCCATTTAAGTACCTATCAATTTTCAAGGTAAATTTCATATAAATTTTATGAAAAGTAGGTACAATAAATTCGTTTATATGAATTTAAACAGTCTTAATATTGATTTATCAAGACTCAAACGCCTCGAAATGCACGTATAATTTTTTATCATTTCATATCATAATAGTTGTTTCACTTTTCCAAATAAAATGGGAAACATGAGATGATATTCTTAATTTAATTTTTATATCTTTTTACTTTTAACTACTTGGGCCTAAAGGGTCTAAACTTCTAAGGAAGCTTCTTAAAGTAGATGTAAACTCTGTTAATGAAAATAAATAATACATAACATTCTTTGAAATTTCTTATTTTTCTAATAGTCGATAAATATTTAACTTATATTTATACAAGTAAAGGCACACTAATAGGCAAGCGTTCCCTGGACCTACATTTTTTACATTGGAAAGTTTTGGTTATAGGATCAACAATGTAATAAGTATACTATCTACTAAATAATTTAACGGAGATAATTGTAAAATACTTGAGATTATCTTCCGGATTTGAACAAGAAAACGTGATTCTATCATTACATGGAAGACTACTTGTTGCCTCTAATTTTACTAAATAATTAATAAGTACCATTCCTTATTTTATAATTAAGGCATTTTGATTTCTACTAAAATAGAATTTTACAAATCATCTCATGATTCCAGTTGTTTATAAACCTTTTTTTCAAAGCACCTTGCTAAGATCACTTCGGCAACAACGTTGTGTTGCTTGCTTTATTTATTTACAATAACTGTCAACATTTATAACATTTTATTACATTGTAGGTACATTTCTGTACAATTTCTGCTACTAACGTTATAGATAGGTAAATGTCTGCCAAGATATATTGCAGTGCTACCATATAGTCCAGCTTACTTAGCTGAAGAGTACTGGTAGTTTTACAATATCAAATCGGGCACCACGTTACCATCGACAAGGTAAATATCCACGCTCTTAAAAAGCGATTAGCTGGCATTTACTACGCAATTATCGCTTGCCAATAATATAATTATTCTAAATACACGACGTTAATCTCTCTCTGATAAAATATATTTTTGAAATAAAATGTCACTAGTAAATAACATAATGATGATATATAAAAAATAGACCAAAATTTTATTTAACCCAGATTTATAGCAAACTTTAAACTTTTTGATACTCAGAGGTATAAAAATGGAAATATACGAATTAAATTATAGAATATTGATCCCAAACATTTACATTTTGTCAAAAACAAAAATGGTCATCCATATGAAAAACGCAATTTACACTTTATCGATGATTCCGTGCTACTCGGTCAAATAAAGATGAAATAATAATACAATCGTAGTGTTTGCAAAAGGCTACGACAGTAGTATTACTTTTGTAATTAACTACATATATAATATTTTTGTTATATTGTCTTTGACATACTCAGCAGATTCGACGTTATTGTATCAATATGCTAAAGAAATATTCACCTAATTTACTTACTACATGATAGGAATTGAAATATTTAATGCATTTTATCTAATGATAGCTAGCTTTCACAGTGACTGGGGCTCTGTGTTCAGGAACTGAATGTTATATCTACTATTATTTTCTGTTAATGTATTTTCTATATAGACTATTTAATAAAAATTGCTTCGTTTTCTATTAAATGTGTAGTTAATAGATATAAATATGTATGTTTAGCATTACATTTACAACCAAATATTTCAACATCAATAAAATATTTTAAATTAATCTTAACAAATTCTATAAAATAAATCATAGCCTGTGTTGAGTTTTACTTCGAAGAAGTCAAATCATCATTTACAACTAAGATCACTAATAAGGCAAGTTAAATGAAAATGCATTTTACACCACTACACAATGGCATTGTGAGGAGCATCTGTGAACCGTTTTTATGTAGCCTCTTTCATAGTCGTACACCGCCGCGGCGGGAATCTGGGCTCTCAAATAGTCTCATACAATCTCATAATAGTAGCCTCATTAATTACTGTATATCTAGAGTGCACATAAGTATATAAACCAACATTTGTGTTAAACGTCCTTAGGATCTCCACTCTCAGGTGGACTCCACCCCAGTATATTATTGCTATTGCTATGTGATCCAAATATGTGAGGTTTTTTTTCCCAGATTGTGCTGATCGAATGTGAGGTCCAAAGAATGTGAAATTGTACACAAGTGTCACATGTATCTACTGCTCAGACGTATTTTGATAATTATAAAACTAACAAATGAATTGATCGACGACAACAGTTTATTAGACATGCTGCCGATGTGTGATAAGGAACTTACAAGATGATTATAATGAGATTGAGACCGAGAGCCCACTTTCCGAACTGCCACACAACACGCTACCCTACTAACTATGCCATTGTTAATTTTAATATTTACTACTAACTTATTACTAACTAATTCAGTTCAATGAGAATTGTATGCACTATTTAGCATAAAGTGATCGAATATTCATAATTTGTTATAACGATCACCATGAGTAATTATTTTGTACCCTGAAAATTTTGTAAGTAATAAAATTAAGTAACAAGTAAGTGCAAAATAACAAGTAAATTATAGGAAAATCATAAATAAATATCTTTGCAGTCAGCACTCTGAGAAAAATGGAACAACATAAATAAATAGATAAATATAACAACAAACGACATCGTATAATATCAACAAACTTATTGATAGGATATAATCGAGAAATTAGGAGCCCGAATCCTTATTCAATCGCAACCTAAGTTTTATCCACTATATATATATATATATTTTAGCAAAAGGTGGTTTCTTCTACTTTTGTAATCAGATCTTTATTACTTTTGTCATTTGCCTACAAATTTAATTTAAGACTCTTGTTTTGCCATTTGCTCGTTGGTATTCGGTTGATTTTTGTGTATTATTTTTAAATGTGCAATCATATTGTCTTTGCGAGTAAACTCTTTGAAGCAAATGGGACACGGGAAAACTTTCACGTCTTTCTTATGAGACGTGACGTAGTGGCGACAGAAATTGCTGATGTGAGTGTAGACGCGCGCGCAGATCTTACACCTGAACACGTTCTCGCCCTCTTTTATGCAGTAGTCTCGTACAGACTCGTTAGTCTCTTCATGATAGCCCAGACTACCTATATTATTTTTCCTAATGGGTGACGGAAAAATGCGATGTTCCCAATTAGTTTGTGATAAATCAGATGCATCATTATTGGCCAAGTTGAGATTATTTTGCTCTAATTCAGCTGCAAATAATTGGGTGGCAAGAGCTGGCATTAAGATAGTTTCCGGAGGAAACTTGTCGAACGTGTTGAGGGCAGGGTTTAGATTGGAAAGCCCAGAAAGTTGATTAAATAAGTTTCGGGCTCTTATTTTTGACATTTGGGGTAGTAATTTTTTGCTATTCTTTGGCTTTAAGTTACGACCTAGTCTGTTTTTATCAGCATCCGCATCTTTAACAAGACCGTCTCGAGAGTTGGAATTTTCACGGCTCCTATCGGGGTTGTACTTATATTCGATTGGCTCATTGTAACCGTCGTTAGCTTCAGTGGCAGGCTCTTGTTTAATGGATCCGTTTTCAATAGATAACACAGGTCCATTCGTGGGATAATTTTGCTGAGGTTCCTCTTTGGGCACTTTATCAGGATCTGAAATATTAAATTTCAGGTCTCAGTAGACGAAGTGGTTTTAAACCCTATTTAATCGTTTCACTATTATTGGAAATATTTTAGCCTTTGAATAAGATTTTAATTAAAATATTTTTACGCATATTTAATTACTATAATATTTCCAATTGCTTAAGTCAAGGAAAGCTATTGGGAATAAGCCTTGTTTGTTTTCCCTTTTCTCATTTTAAATACGTTATCATTGATAAGGAAGTTTAAATTAAAGAAGTAGGTAATCACTGAAACCATTAAGTACCACACCGAATTTGCCCCTGGCCATTCCTCTAATAGCTCTCCCCAAAAGCAGAAAAGCAAGCAATAGTTAAATCGTTGATTCGTAGAAGAAAATAAGCATCAGTTACTCGATTATATCAAAATAATTTGATAGATCATCACTTACCCCTTTTGAATAAACTTTAAATTTAAGTAGGTATTCAAAATACGCACTTCACTTTACACTGAGATCAACAATTTCCTAACATCAAAGCTTATATCCCATTAGCTTTTCCCTTATATTTCTCTATAAAACGTCTCAATTTTTTTACTGTTACAAAACCGTGTTAGAATGATGGAAAGGAAGATTAATATTTATTTACAAAAGATAAGCAAATATGTCAAATTATCTTAAAATCCTTAGCCGCATGAAATATTTTGTACATCTCGTCTAATTTACAGTGGGTAATAAGTTGTTCATAAAACTAATAGAATATTTTAAGCCTTCAATCTGAAATCAGTCAAGAAATTTCTGTAACAAAATTAGGAAAGATGGCTAAGTATAAGAACTTACCTGCAGATTCGGAGTCTTTTCCGGTTGGGGCTTCTGTTGATTGTGCGTCATCACCTTCGTCAATCAGAAGAGCTTCACTGCCTTCTTCACCTCCAGAAGTAGTACCATCTTCTGCGCCAAAACCATCCATAGACATTTTTACTTCTAGCATCTCTGGTGATCCTCGAATTAACTGATCGCCGGCTCTATTAGAGGTTGCATGGGATGCTGATTCCGGAATAAACTCGCCTGGGGGACTGGCTGCTGTGTTTAATGCGTCACTTGAGCTTCCACTTAATTTTCTAGGCCGACCTCGTTTCCGTTTCGGTTGCATTAATGCATTGCCCAACAGAGGCATTAATAAGTTTGGAGGAGCTCCACCGGTAGGCATTCCAGACGCTGGCCGTTTCTGGTGCATATAGGGATGTATTCTATGTAACTGAGGAGGTGGTGTTTGTGTTGCTCCGCCAGACTGTTGCTGTATCAAGGAGTTTGTGAGAGCTGGAATGTCACACTTCTCCTCGTTCACCTCCGTTAGGCCCTTTATCCTTAGGCTTTCAGCTACTTTTAAAAATGCTGTTAATCTCTCTTGATCCACGCTTACTTCTCCTCTGTACATAAAGTCTAATAAAGACTTCATGTCTGCATATGGTACATCCTTCAATATAACGATAGGATGTTTTTCTTGATGATTTACAAACAAAGCCTGAAAGTACGGGCTGCAAGCCGATAAGACCATTTTGTGTGCTTTAAGTAGCTGGCCATCCACAGCCAGCGTCACATCCGTGAACGTCTCAGCATGTAACAGCTGATCGAACACAGAAAGCATATTCGACTGGTGGTTGTTCCACCTCAAACAAAATCTTTGCGTCGCCATTTTCTATCTCTTAATATTCCTTCTTTGGAAGATATGATTACCAGTCCAGGCTTAAAAGCTAATATACCAACAATTTCTCAATGTATACATAAGTATTCTCTCGTGTTCCTTGAACAATACAATAAAACGTCAACAATAGATAATGTTTACTTTTTAAAAGCCATTTTCAATTTGTATGTTTCATAGTGTCGTGCAGTATGTGTGACGGGCGCGGGGACCTGAAATGAGCAAAACATAACCTAATTAGGAAAGACTGCATTATAATTAGGGAGGACAGGTGGACGGCAGGATTTCTAGTAGACATGAATAGATACATGGACAGAGACCTATAATCTTATGAAAAGATCTAGATCTAGACAGAGTAATCAAATTTTGCACAACGTCTAGAGTAAAGGCCGCTAGGAAAACTTGTTGATAATTTTCATCTCATAAATACGAGATTATAAAATATTTTAAAACATAAGATGAAACTTTAGAACATCTGAAAAAATCTACGGAGGGCAAGATAAAACGCCCAAATGTAGGTAAATTATGTTATTTTACGAGGTAAGAATATTCCAATAGAGTTATTAAATTCGTAAGAGAAATGACTAAAGATATCATATGAGATAGCATCTGATGATATCATAAAGAGATTTGAATATGAACTAATAAACGATTTCAGGGCGTTATTCCGATTGTTATCTTCGTATTTCCATGTTCAATCAGAAAGTTGGGGTTCTTATGATTTCTCCGCTTTCATATAGCTTCATAATTGATTACTCCATGTGATTAAAGTTACGATAGCAACTAGTTAGCGATATTCTGTCACGAAAGGATCCTCGGAGGGTATTCACGCGATGCTCGAATTAAATCTTTCAATTGCTCATTCGTTTCTAACTGCTATAATCTTCTGTATTTTACTGATCTCATAATAGCATAGAATATAATTATAATATAATTAAAGCATAGAAATGTTTTATCTTTGGTTATTTTATTTAACTTCTTTGCGATGATATGTAACTAAAAGGTAAATGTAGTATTTTAATCAAAGAATAAATCATTATCAAAGAGGCTGGGAAGAGTGTTTATAATGTACTAATTTTAGGTAGACAAAGGAAAAAAATCTTGAAATTTTAAATTTTGTATTACGCTCAAACATTCTGAAACAAATTTTGTTATGCAATCCCATCGAGATATTATTATGTACGTAGTAGTTGTATTTCGACGGGCAATCCAAAATGTTTTAAAAAATAATATAATAGCGGGAACATTGAACAAGTTAGAAACAAAATGAAACCTCAAATACCTGACAAAAAAAAGAATTGCATAAATTTTCATGCAATTTTCAGATGTGGCGCAAAATTACAGATATATTTTAGTTAGATAGGTGGGGTGAGTATATAAGTCACTGCCCATTAAAAGTGATTAAAAGTGATGTTTATTAATACAGTACATAGTGACTATTAAAGAAAACAATGTGAGTTTTGTATGTACCTACGTACTACGTACCTACCTAGTACTAAAAATAATCATCAATAGTGTTTAATTCTGTTTCGATAAAGTCAAATTACCTAGGTACCTATTACTCAAAATAACACGGTAAAACATTTTTTTAATTAATTTAAAAATAACAAACTGACAGTCCGTACCAAAGAGGAAGAAAATTTGACTTCCATCCATGGTCTGTCAATATTTCATAGAGATTTAGAATTATTTGTTTTATATGGAGGACAGCTTCTTTATGGCTTGAAGTTCTAGTTCTAGCCATAGAAGTAATAATTACCTACATGTACAACGTAGTTATTACTTCCATGGTTCTAGCATGCTTGTTGCCTATGCACGCCGCATGGAAGTAATAAGTACTTTGTCAAAGTACTTATTACTTCCATGTGCCTATGTTCTACGTTGCATTTGTTTGGTACATAACTACTGGCCATTCGTATTTGTGGGTGGTTCTTAAAAAAGTCAAGTGCCTGTTTTCCATGCACATCTTGGGTGCGGTTTGCAATTTACGATGATGCTACAAATAAATGTTACAAAAAAAATAGGACAAGAGAAATTTCCTACCTATGTCAGAAAATTGTTAAAACCAATGAATATCCTAAAGTTATAAGTAAATTAAAAAGTTAAAGGTAATTAATTCTATTCCGGTACGCACTACACCTAGGTCTAAACCGGCCGGCGGCGGCGGCGGCGGCGACGGCGGCGGCGGCGGCGGGCGGACGGATTCCTTCTATTAGAAATTTTGTGTAGTTTTACTATTATGTATTCTGTGGTAGTTTACACAAAATACCTTGTAGGTTAGGTACCTACCTACTTACTAAAAATACATAATGCCTGTTAATTGATTCCATTAATTAAGACTTAATAGTGATTACTTTTTATTAGGTATTTATAATGACATCAATTGGTTGTTATTTAATATTAATGACATCAATTGGTTGTTATTTAATATTATAAAAATTGTCCGACGTAGGTAAGAAAAATTTATAGGCGAACTTAATTCAACACATTTGCCTAATATTCTGACCAGCAGAAGCAACAAAAACACTGAATGTAATGTCGTTAAATGGCACATTATGGTTCTTAAATCCTGAGCTAAATCATCTAAAAAAAGGTTAAGGATAATATGTTAGACCCACGAGAAAAGGTTTTGTTAGGGTTGCCAACATTTCTTCTTTGAAATATAGGAAGTAGGTATTTTATTTAATTACCTACATATTAAAAATTAAAATATAGAAGACTGCATAATTAAATACTTAAATAAACCCGAAATACAATAATTAGGCAATATATTTATCGTAGGTTTGGCAGTCCTAGGTTTAGCACTAGGTAAGGTCTACTTTACCAAATTTTACAGAAAATTATAAAAAAAAAATATTGTAATAATAAATAAGCAACCATACAACGCCTTATTGTCAAAGTTGTTTTTATTAGCTAAGTACTATATCTATAGGTATATATTTTACTGTTTCGTGAATGAATCCAGTAACTACCTAATATAATCAAGGTTAAAAAAATCGAGGGCGCCTCTAGCGGCAGCGGGAGGCAAGTCTGTGGTGTGCAGCGAGCGCAGCGCACTGCAGAAAAAACATTCTATGTAGGTAAGCGGTAGGTTTGCATTCACATATAGCTAGCTAGCTACGTCACCAACATCACTTCCCACGAATAAAAATAAAAAAAAAAAAACACTCCCACTCCCATACAACAAATAACATGATTAAATCCCCTGACGCAGATTCCAATTGGAATCCGATTGGAATCAATCAGAACCTTATTCATAAACATAGAAACACAATTATTCATTGGACATCCACAGGTGCCGAGTGCTGACCACAACGTTATCGCGGCATAAACGGGCGCTCGAATTATTACTACGCACCCAGTCGAGCGCGTTACATTACGTCATCACAATGGCATTATTACCGACGATATCCACATTAATTCGGCCGATACGTCAAGATAAGCACGGTTTCTGTGTAATTATATCACTGCACTAACATAAAAGAACATACCACACGTATCTGCACACAATCAACTCGACCCTTTTATGGGAATGAGGATCAGCCCTTCCGCCATAGTCCGTGTCCGCGTTTGCGTCGCACCCCGCTCACCCGACGACTGACGTGCGGCAGCCCGCAACCCCGCGCCACGGAGCGCTCGCTCCGCGACTCGAATATCTCGCACAAAAAATACGCCGTCATCATCGAAATGGCGGCAGCGGATATATTCAGCGCAGGGTGCACGGTAAAATATTGATTTATTGAAATTTATTGATTTGCACTCATAGACAGGAGATCGCCCAAGTGGCGGTGCTGCATTTACCTACGGGTTACGGGGTGCAATCCGTGCAATGGATTCGCGAATCGAACATGCCTCAAGATATTTTTTTATCGCTCCATTTGGTTAATTAAAATTATCTAACAGTGCGCAATTTATCACATATCTTGTGGGGGTGAAACCGGTACTAACACTACTGGTTAGTCAGACTTCAGCTAAATTTCAGGAATTTTAGTTTAGCTCTGTGTAGATATTTTTTCTACTAGTGTAGGTAGGTTATTTATTTTTATGGACATCAAGATCATTAAATTGAGAATAAATCCTTCAGATGATGAGGCTTCTAGTTACCCTTTACCAGGACTATTAAGGGCTTGACACGACGACGTACATACTCAGTACCTACCTATGCTTCTATTGTTATGTAGTCGTTGCATTTAACATTAACCTACCTTGACATGAATATGTTGAAGGGATGAGTTTTCCACGTGAAAACATCAATCCATTCTTGTTGTCGCCAAGTCAGCAGCGTATTTCGTCTCTGTTGCTCACGGGCGGGGTTGGTAGGACGCCCGCTCGGCGCGGCCCCGAGCGCCGCCGGAGATAGCCGAGCGCCTCCACTTTTCGCAACCGAATCCACCCGAGCCCGCACGGAAAATAGAACGCGGGGCGCACTTGTATTTTTTTACAATTCAAGAATTCACTTCTCAATCACAAGTTTTTTGAACTATTAAAATGATTGATTTGACAAAATATTTTTTTATTTGTATTGATCGTCCACTTCCTAACAAATTTGGGTCCGAAAATAAAATGCACTGAAATTTTCAGGATGCGAACAAAAAATCCGCGCGCGTGGTACTCGGAAGTGTTTTTAATAAAAATGGCCTGCCGCCTCGGCGGGAGGAGTGGCAATGGGCAATGAGGTCGGTACCCTCTCTCTGGCACCCGCGCGCGCCCCTCCCTGCCGCTGCGCTGGCACAGGGTTAGAAAGTTTCAAAAGTGACTCGTGGAAAAACGCGGTCCCGGCTCAGCGTCCTGCTGGGAAGCCCTCAGCCTGGACTACAATCGAAAATCCTGTAAAAATAATCAATTGATCATGTCATTGACATTCTAGGAGTTCCCTCTCTATAAAAACTCTACTTAAATTTTAAAAATTACGTAGGTAAAATAAATGTTTTACTCGCTTTATTAAATTTTAATTACAATCGAAAATCCTGTAAAAGTAGTCAATTGATCAATACATTTGCTACTACATTCTAGAAAATCCCTCTCTATAAAACTACATAAACATTACATTACATAAGGTAAAATAAATGTATGACTCACTTCATTAAATTTTCATTAAAATAATTAGGAAATAATAGACATAATTACGTAACTAATGGAATAAGTATAAAAATATGCCAAATTTAAATTTCAAAAGCTTTTTATCCTCATGTTAGCGTTCAACAATCAGCATAGAAATATTCCTATGACAAGTCTTATCTTTAGGTAGGTATATGAAGTAATATTTAAAAACTTTGCCTTGTTATTGTTATGCAATGTAAATAAATATCTGCTGTTATAAATTCCATGCTGCTTTTCCTACTCTCCAGTATTTACTTCAGTATTTTTTACTTACCTTGAGGTTTATTATAAAAAACTTACTTATTTTTAATCATTGGGCTTTCCCAATGATTGTCTTTACAAACTCTACATTTAGACTGACTCCTAACCTAATAGTAGCTCTCGTCGAAACTCTAACATTATCGAAAATTTTTTGATTGACACAAGCAAAATTTTTTCGATGTATGTTAAAGTAGTTTATCTTATTTTATTTTTAGTTTTAATTTCAAAATTATTTATTTCATGCACTTTTCTTTACATTTACAATAGAATCTTTAAATATCTGTTCATAGGAGATATTTATAAAAAAATTGTATGAAAGGACTCTTTATAGAGCCAATATAGAAGCCAAAATGTTTTTTAAACTTTTTGTTTACTATTATCGTAAACTAAAATCTGGCGCAAAATTCTGCGCAGATGAAGTCGCGGGCAAAAGCTAATATAAAGAAGTTTTGTGTTATATGTGTCAAATTAATTAAATTTTGTTAAGGAAAACGCGACCTCATTTATACAAAACGCGACCTCATTTTATAAGTTATTAAAATATATACTTTTAATTTAAGATCGTTTTAGTTCTTTTTTATATTACATTATTGTGATATATTAAATAATATTTAAAAATTTAAAAATAAAAAATAAATACCATTATACTTGTATAAGTATAAATGAATACTGTATCAAGATCATTACATAACCAAGTTCTATATGAATTAGGTACCTATGGAAATTAAAGTTCCCAGTAAATGAAGAAGTGAAAAATTTATAGTTGTAATTAAAAAACACGGTTAGCAGAGTTCATGTTTTGAAACAATTTTGCATATCGCACTGACTGGTCGTATAAACCTCGACGTAGTAAATGACTAACCTATCTATTTATTGAATTAAAATTATTCGGAAAATTTATTGATATAAATAACTATAATACAACAGCATAGGACGTTTGTCGGGATAGCTAGTCTTATATATTACTAACATGGACCTGGGATTTTGTTCCTGTGTGAATTTGAGGAAATCGTTCTTTAGAGCTCCTCTTTACCCCCGAAGAAATATACTTACCAAATTTCAGCTTTCTACGGCCAGTAGTTATGGCTGCGCATTGTGTGTCAGTCACTCAGTCAGTCAAGTATCCGTATAAATAAGTTTAAAAAAGAACTTAAAAGATCTATCTAGACTTTTAAATAAATCATTATCCAATAGACAGGTAGAAGAGGCTAATAGGTATGGATTTAGTGTAGGTAGATACATTGTTATTTTATTTACTTAACCTGTTTGATATAAATGTCTGGTAAAATATCGTTATCGCGGCGCTCCTTTGGTCAGATGAACATTTTTGGTTATACTACAGGTTACATAATACTATGCTTATTTACAGTAGTTATACCTAAACTTTATCAATTCAAAAATCATCACTCCAATTGGTCCACCACCCCCATCCCATCTCGGGTATTTTATGACACTAACGCTACTTAGGAAGTTAGAACTGAATTCATGAAAAATTTCAGTATTTGTAAAAAAATATTTATTTGTGTGACAAACTAAAAAAGTAATATTAAATTCAATGCAATTATATTTGACTTTGTAATTCAGTCAAATATAATTGGAAATACTAATTAACGGTTATTTATTAAACTTTCTTCGATTGAATAATGTTTATGAAGTACTTGGTAATTGAAGTACTATAAACATAAATTTTCTGATAAGTATATCAGTTTATTTATTTAAAACAAAAAGGATAAATTTCAACATTCATTAATTTGTAAAACGTGTGGAAATGAAGGGATAAGGCTTTTATTTAACCACAATTTACATACAGGTGTTTGAGCATCATTAAATTCAACGAATTTAGTAAAACTTTTCTTAAAATAAAAATCTAATAAGTATTTATACAGATAAATAAAAATATATGGTATTTTCGCTTGCATCAGTTACCGTCCGCCATCTCCTAAAGATGGAAAAAATATGGCGTATATAGGCTTTTCCCTGTCCTGAAGGATTAGCTGCTTGCTTTAATTTCTGTTTTAACCACTTGCTATATCTGAATTTTCTAGAAGCCATGATCTTCGCCAGTAGTAGCTGTAATTATTAAACCTTACAGATTTTTCATTTGTAAGTTTTTTCTAATATTATATCTAAACGTACATTCATATGACGTCACGCGTAGAAAATGGACTTTCCCAAAAAGTTTGAACTCTAATAAATCAGCTCTGGAGAAAAAACTCATGCTGAAAAGTCTTAAACCTTACCCAAATAAAAAAAAAACCTTTTATCTTTTAGCATAATAAAATAAACTAATCCTTAAACAAATTAAAACAAAAGTTGCGACAAGTCAACATACTTTATTATCCTTTTATCTTCAGCTGTTGCTATATGGGACAGGTTATTTTGACACCTGCCTGTATCGATTGGCCGGGACGGGCGTAATTCAGTGCTGACCTGACCTAGGTCATCGCGCGCGGGCTGAAGTCCTTACAACGGATGACCTACTTTCGTTGATGCAAAGCTTGCCAACACACTTTCCCTAATAACAAACATGGACGGGAATAAAGGTGGCTTGAATAAGTTTGCTGTCCAGTCGAAGAGTAGAGTTTGAAAGTTCTGACAAAATTCGGTCGACAGATTTGTCTTATATTCGAATACATTTTTCAGATTTTTGGGATTGAAATACTTAGGTGTACGGATTTTCGCCTCTCATATCTCCGTCTTATAGGTGGAATATGTAGTTAAACTTCGTAAACAAAACATTACTTTACCTATGTCAAATAAACTTTATTCTTAATTACTTCCTTGGAATCAAGTTTATTTATTGGAAAACAATTAAAACTATACAAAAGGAACAGGCATAACGTTAATTAAAACGAAAGTCTGATCTCATATCTGATCCAAAGGTTCCCATAACCTAAACACGCTGGATGGCCAGAGAAATCCTTTGGATCAGATATGAACCGGCACGACGATCACAACCGCTCAAATCAATACAACGACCCAATTCTCGAATAAACCCCTTTGCCTAAACCCCAAATCCCCGTGGTCTCAAATGCAGTCGATATTAAGTATGTGACTTAAGTGATTAATTTTTCATTGCAAAAAGACATAACTATCTACCTCATAGAAATATTAAAAATCGTGAAAACTTTGTAAAAAACTACGAACTATTAAAGTGAACTCAAATTAAAAAAATATATAAAAATTTCCACGGAGCTTACGTTGAAAAACTAGCTGAAAATTTATATGCAGGTAAAAGTTTAATGTTACGGAGCTCTTGTGAAACATTTCAGCTTTCATTAGTTGGACAATATCGTTCGATCCATTCGGCAGTTCAGGAATTTCAGTTATACAGATAATGACATTAATATTGTAACTAGTTACGTATTTATTTACCTATTAATACCATGAAATGTTAATTGATGTGCACTTGAAATATCGATGTCTATTTTCAAGGCTTTAAAAAGATCTTTCAGGTTTTAAGCAGGATAACGTAAAGTTTACAATAGGCTGCCTAAATATTCATAAATAGTCATAAAATATTCAAGTACAGATAAGTTTAGAAGCATATACCCTAAGTTCTCTAGGAATGTATCTTTATCGGGATAGGTGCTTAGTTCTAACGGTGCTGACATGTACTCGCTAGATCTATTTCAAAATAATGGCGAAAGCCTCTCAAGTTTGGGTCTCTCGAGTGTCCAATGAATAAGCAGATTTTGCTGTAACGGCAACTGAGAACGGTCGCCGGTAACTGTTAAAGTAGACGGTGGTAAAAGCTACGAACAAAAAGAAATCCTTTGGCTTTCTAAGTGAGATGTGTACGTACATCTGCGCAAGGTGGGACCTCTCGTAGTTTACTCAAATAAATGTCTATATGTTTACATTTTACTCTGTCTTAGGCGTTGAGTTTCTCCTAATGAACTTATAATTTTATCTTCCATATATCTGACAAGATTTTCCTAAATACTTTTCCTGGATATTTTATTCATGATTATTTTTATAAATGTCGCAAATTTTAGTTGACGATAGTAGGCTATTTATCGTTCTTGAGATCTAAAAAGTTATTATAAAAGTTAACAGGCTTTTATTAGTTACAGTGGTAAATTAATCTAAAAAATACGTATTTGAGTGCGAACGGTGGGCCAGGTGAAATAATTGTTTATGGTCATGAACATCAACAACATTACATTCAGCCAAGCCAGGATAAAAAAATATAAAAGTCTACTGATATACCTGAGGTGGGTTTTCTCAGGGTTTTTGAAGAAAACTTCAAAATCTCTGGATATCTTATCTCAACCTAGGCGTTGGCTTATCAGGCGTCACTCAGATTACATTACGCGGGAAATTCTCAGGTGAATCTGTGTTTATTCTAACAAATAGGTCACGAAACATGTCTAGTTGTAAATTACCTATTTTGTATTATTTTTAACTTTATTTTTCTTTCATTTTAATAAATTATTATTAGTTATTGAATGAATAGTAGTAAGTATTATATAATAATGTAATTGAATTCATACACAATGTTTATTGTTTTTGAATAAATAAATAATTACAATAAGAGACTCATGAATGACAAGAATTCACCAAATTACTGTGATAATTAAGAATGGGTTTCGAATAGTTGCAACCAAAATAAAATAATCAAATTGCTTGTAAACCAGTCTTCTAAAATATTAACTGCCTGACATCCAGCGAACGCAACCAAATGATCTTATATTCCGATTGTTTAGTAAAGGCGTCGTGTTGCACCTGTAATATTCCCATGCACGGACGGACGGAGACATAGCTGCAGTATGTTATTACCAGACGTGAGATATCTAACAGTACCCGGCAAAAATTGAACGTCCGAATGAAGTCGTTGAACCGCGACTAGACCGTTAGATGCGACTATCAGGACGGGCCCTTCTACTTCCTCCTACTTAATCCAAGTTTTTGGGGCCCTCGGACATTTTGGAATTCCGACGGATGCTGCGGTTGGTTGCGACACTCTATCGAGTTTTACTTGATTAGGAAGATATTTGTATCTACGAACTTTTTAATTTAAATGGGAAAATTTATAATCACATAATACGTTCATAAATAACAGTCGAGTTTTTCTAACTGTGCATAGTATGCATACATTAGTCACGTTTAATAGTTGTAACATTTTAGACTCAGGATATTCAATTTCCTATTTTTTACGGCTGACCAAAAAAAGGAATGTTATGTTTTCAGGGTTCATGTATGTAAGTATGTATGTATGTAAGTTTCTTTATTCCCCCATAAGTCCTGAACGGCTTAACGGATTTTGATGTGAGAGGTATTGTTAGATTCCTTACATTCCCCCGAGTGACATAGGCTAAGTAAGTTGTCAGTCGCGTTTTTTACTTTTAAATAATTAGCTTGATGTATTTTGTTTGATGATCCATGATCTGTTTTGTTTCTCCCCTTCTGCCGTTTCCGTAACTATTTTTTTCTCGTATCTTGATGTGATAGCAGCAATGTTAAGAAAATCAAGACAATACTGTGCTAACATACTTATATTTGGGTATATTTGGTACGGTACATTATTTTTCCTAACTATAATGTTTAAAACATCAGTGGCGACGAAGTTAAAATAAAAGTATAACAGACAAGAAGAGAAAAAGGCTAAGAAATTAAAAAGAAATAGTTATCAACTGTATGAAAGTCCTTAATTGCACCAAAGTCAATAAAAATAACGCGCAAAAATCACCTTGTCTTTCAGTCGAAGCCGTTTAAAAATGTTTCACAACGACACCTGTATTTTGTACACAGGCAAAGTGTTCTGCTACATGTCGCGATCACAACCTAGGTACATCGGTTCGTGGCGGATTCCTGCAAAGTGTGTCACAGCTGTGCAGGCGGGGAGCGGTCCTGCTCAATCAGGTCCCAATTCCGAGAAGGGCTCCACGCATGAAACCAGTCATTTCCAATTCCAATACAGCCCTATTCCGCACACAATATTAATGAATCATTAAAATACATCATTAGTACGTGATGTTTAACTAATTAAGCGATTACTATTGCGTTGATCATTATTGCACATTAGTATTTATTTGCGATTGTGGTTAATTTGCTGATATGTCTGATCATTCCATGGTGTCGTAAGGAAGATGAAGAAGCTACCCAATGTTATCGTTGACACATCGGATGCTATGCTATCGTGTGATATCGATATGTCTTCGATGATAATCGGAACGCGCGATCTCAGGGACACCTGTCGTGGACGTGCTATCGGCAAAATAATGTTGTCGAACAAAGATGTTGCCTTCCCACTCACTTGCAAACAGCCTTTGAGATAGCAATACGAATGAATCGCATTGTCTGATATTCCCTCTAGGGCTTTCCTAGTTTTTAAATTTTCTTTTGAATTAGTCCTAAACATGCATGTTTTATATTATACTAGCTTTTGCCCGCGGCTTCGCCCGCGTGAATTTCCCACGGGAACAGTGCTTTTTCCCGGGATAAAAAGTAGCCTATGTGCTATTCCAGGTCATTATCTACCTCTGTACCAAATTTCATCGAAATCCGTCCAGTAGATTTTGCGTGATTGAGTAACAAACATCCTCACAAACTCACAAACTCACAAATTCACAAACTCACATCCAAACTTTCGCATTTATAATATTAGTGTGGATTGTTAGTTTTTCATGAACATTCAATATTATTGTATAGTTACTTACTCGAAGCTATAGCATCAATATTAAAGTTCTATCCATAATATCTCGATAGGTGAACATTATTATGAATCTACCCTACAACAACAACAATAATACTTTAGAAGCACACAAGAAATTACATTTATATGTAGATACATAAAGTAACTTAACTAAAAGAAGAAAGTTAGATGCGCAAAAGGTGGCCTTATCGCTAAAAGCAATTTCTTTGAAGTATAGTACCTACCTAAACAAATAATTTATCATTTATGTTTCTTCCAGTATACACGTTCTTATAGCTGTGCTGATGATAATAAAACGGCCAATCTAAATGACATTAGAAAAAAGTTGGCTATGGCCAATCTAAACAAGGACCATAGAAAAAAGTCGAGTCATAACTTTTATACATATTTGGGGCCTAATACCAGGGCCAAAGAGGAACCCTCGCCTCTTGATTCAAGCGGTATCGAATCCGCAGCTACAGCAGCCGTTAGTGAGCTGTCCCGTTACGCCGCGGCTCATCACTAATTCCATCTCACGAAAGCTCGATTTTGGCCGCGAATCGATTAACCCTAAATTATTATGTCCGGTACTTGTCATAACTTCGTCAAAAATTTGGGGAATTTTCAGCGGAAATCACACAGATATTATAATTATAACGAAATAACGAGATTTACATATACGTTTTTTAGGCGATTTGAATAAAATCTGACACCAATGTTAGTAATAACACACTCGATAAGAAAGATGTGATTTAGGTATAATATCACAGCATATAACTTGAAGCTAACTTAGGATTTTAAACGTTAAGAAATACTTTCTGCATGTATGTACCAGATAGGTAGTTGTAGTCAGACAATATTTTAAATCCCTAAAAAATTCTGGATTCAGGACACTTCCGGTCAAAAATAAGGGTTGCCTATTTCCAGAATCTGACTTCCTGTAACTGAAGTAAGCCTAAGTAATATTATAAATTGTAATAGTGAATGGGTGTAGGGGTATGCATGGTTGTTATTCAAACACGCAAAGTCTCTATTTCAATTCAATTTTGTCACGGGTAGAAAAATACCGAAAAAGTAGCATATTGAGCGCTTTTTATTCCGAAATTCTCAGCGCGGGAGCGCAGCTACAAGGCGCAGCAGCAGTTGACTATACTTTATAACAAATCTTTAATTCCTTCCTTCTTAATTTTTAATTTATTTCCTTCGAGTCTCACGACTCTTGGCTCTGTCTACCCCGTAAGGGATAAAGACGTTATTCTGTATCTGTAAAAAAATCTTTCTTCCTACACTTAAATCCCTTTCTGGGGATTCCTTCATTGTACGTCTCTCTTTTTGTTTCGCTATTTTTTACATTTTTCTATTATTATGTATATATGTTACTGTAAAAGCTCGAACTACGGTAAATTCTAAGATTTAGGAGTAAGTCTTAGGATTTACCGACATAAGTTGGTAAATGTAAGCATTTATAAAACCTGAACCTACCTTCTTTTCCGCCCTCAAAGTCTTTCCGAGCGGTCATAAAAAAATAACCTAAATCTTATCTATCAGTCATTTACCGTGCCCTTAATGTAAATCCTGAGAGTTACCAAGCGAATGGTGGTAAAAGTGCGAATCGCAAAACTATTCGGGCTTTTACCATTAAGAGTTGGTAAATCTTAGGTTTTACTCAAAAATCTTAGGATTTACCGTATTTCGAGCTTTTACAGTAACATATACAATAAAGAGTTTACAAACAAAGCACTGGAACTTATAAATTGTCGAATCATTTCTTGATTAAGGTGGTTATGCTCCTCTTTTATCTTTCTATTAATGGTTCTGCTTGCTCTATCTCATTATGGTAACATTTAAACTTACGATTAGTAAGGTATTGATTTTGATTTAATTGTATATTTCCTCTACCTAATTTAGCAAGGTACTTCACAAATAGGACCACATATTTTCTTTGTATTTATTTAAAAGTCAAACGCATTAGCATTAATTTGGTCAGCTTAATGAAATAGTTTATCACTAACTTGTAAGTAATTAAGTAAAAAAATTATGCGAAATGGCCGTTTAGGGCCACATCCGTTCAAAGGTTCAAGGAAATGGACGTTCAAACTCTAATTCATAATTTTTAAGTGTGTGGCCTTTCGTCGCTCGCCACTTCCACAGTCTTTGATTGATTATATCGGAGGCAAATTGTTATTATTCAGAAATTGTTGTTATGAAAATTTTTGAGGGTAGACCAGAAACTATATAGTTTGCCTACCCTCAAAAAAATTGAAGGTGAGTTCGGGAGTAAATTTTACCATTTGGGTACATTATAGTATCTCTCTCTCTCTCAGCCGAAAGACGTCCACTGCTGGACATTATAGTATATTCAGGGTAAAATAAAGTAGGTTCAAGGTACCAGGGCAACATGGCGGGCGAAGCGCGGACGCGGAGGCGCGCGCCAGTGGTTGTGATTGCGCAAACGCACGGGGCCGATTTCTAGCAGCGCTCCCACGCGACAAGGTCAGCGCTTCGGAACTCAGAGCCGTAGGACTCCTCTACTTAAGAGTGTATCACGTCCGCGCGCCCGACCGAGTTTAGGTATTTGATAGACCGCAGCTGGCTGTGTGCAAGTCACACGCACACATCGACGTGAGATTGCCGCCAACCCGAAGTAATAAGTGACAGGGATCCGGCAAAGGATTTGTTGGTACCTATATAATTTTTTTTTTCTTGCTTTACGGTAATGAATACTAAAAATAAAATTACGACCATTTTCTTATGTAAAACATACTTGGCGCGACTTGGCAGTAAAATGGACACGAATGCCGCGACAGAAAATAGCATGACCGTCGTGCCAGGATGCTAAGATGTTAAACATCTGCCTGGCATCCCATGAAGGCCAATTTTTCGGGATGAGGTTTACAAAAATAGTATTTTTGGATCCAAGATGGCGGACAATTTTTTTTTAATTTTCAATATGGGTATCGTTTTATAAGTGTTTCAGTGCGCTGATTACGAAAATAACATTTATTTTAGAATCCAAGATGGCGGACAACTTTTTTTTCACGTTTACAATATGGGTATGGTTATAAGGGTTTTCGGTGCGCTGATGACAAAAATAACATTTATTTTGAGATCCAAGATGGCGGACAACTTTTTTTCAAGTTTACAATATGGGTATGGTTATATAGGTATTTCGGTGCGCTGATTACGAAAATAACATTTATTTTGAGATCCAAGATGGCGGACAACTTTTTTTTTTTAATTTTGCAATATGGTTAACATTTTGTAGGTTTTTGGGGACGCTGATGACGAAAATAACATTTATTTTGAGATCCAAGATGGCGGACAACTTTTTTTTAAATTTTACAATATGGGTATGGTTATATAGGTTTTTGGAGACGCTGATGACGAAAATAACATTTATTTTGAGATCCAAGATGGAGGACAGTTTTTTATTTTATTTTACAATATGGGTATCGTTTTATGGGTTTTTGGGGACGCTGATGACCAAAATAACATTTATTTTAAGATCAGCGTCCCCGAAAACCTATTAAACGATACCCATATTGTAAAATAATAAAAAAAACTGTCAGCCATCTTGGATCTCAAAATAAATGTTATTTTCGTCATCAGCGTCCCCAAAAACCTATAAAATGATACCCATATTGTAAAATAAAATAAAAAATTGTCCGCCATCTTGGATCTCAAAATAAATGTTATTTTCATCATCAGCGTCCCCAAAAACCTAGAAAACGATACCCATATTGTAAAATAAAATAAAAAACTGTCCTCCATCTTGGATCTCAAAATAAATGTTATTTTCGTCATCAGCGTCCCCAAAAACCTATATAACCATACCCATATTGTAAACTTGAAAAAAACTGCCCGCCATCTTGGATCTCAAAATAAATGTTATTTTTGTCATTAGCGCACCGAAAAACCTATAAAAACATACCCATATTGTAAAATTGAAAAAAAAGTTGTCCGCCATCTTGGATCTCAAAATAAATGTTATTTTCGTAATCAGCGCACTGAAAAACTTATGAAACGATATACATATCGCAAAATTAAAAAAAAAAATTGTCCGCCATCTTGGATCTTGATTTAGATTTATTTTGATTTTTATGATTTCGATTTCTATGATTTCGATTTATTACGATTTCTATGATTGCGATTTATTACGATTTCTATTTCATCAAAAATTGTCGGCCATCATTCATGAGTATGAAAATGGTACCTATATAAATTTTAAAAAGATTAAAAGTAATAAATATGTAACTCTGATCTACATTACTCTCTGCTGTCTGTGAATACATGAACACGCGAAAATTAAATGCCTCCCGAGCAGCAGAGCGACGTGGATTCCCCTTGACTCTTACCGGCAGACTGATTTTTCGTGGGCTTGGAACTCGTATATATTGAGCGATGGCATTGCCATACAAAAAATGTATGGGGAATTTCTTAGTGAATTGTTACGATATATGATATTTTTTTCGAGTTATTTTTCAAAAATCTAAAACGAGCAACTTGTAGCTAGTTTAATAAACTCGCGATTTAACATTATGTAGAAATTATAATTTGTGTTTTACATAATGATTTCGTTAAAGCCGTGAACCTTGTTTTTCGTATTTTTCGTGTTTTCTGGAAGGTATTTACGCAAAAATAAAAGGCAAAATATTTTTATCTGTCTCGTATAAGTAGTAGCAGTTATTTGAGAAGCCTATAGTACTATTTTTATTATCAATAATGATCTAGTTTTGGCACCAGGGTCAATTCTGTAACGCCTGTTTTGGCTAAAAACGTGTGATGCAGGCTTAATGTGTACACTTGTATCAACACTAATTCTAAGCTACGAACAGCGGACTGTTTTCCACTTCTCAACATTCAAAAGATGAGATCTATATATATATGTAACTCAAAGGTGACTGACATAGTGATCTATCAACGCACAGCCCGAACTACTTATTATTTCTCAGGTCAAGCAAAGTTATGTCATGTTATTCTTTCCACAATAAACATTTTTTCTATTTTGATAAGCTTACTAATATAGTCCCAGTATAGTTCCAATAACCATATTACACAAAAAGAAAAAAAAAGTAATGGAAACAGAAAAAGAACACAAAAAAAAGGAATTCGTAAAGTAAGAATTTTCATAGAGTTTACAAATGTGAAGTTTTCACGTCGACATTGCTACGCTACGATGCTACGATACGCGCCGTAGCAGTTCATTTGTGTTCAAATTCTAATTTGGGATTAACCAAATTCTTTTTATGGGAGATTGTTAGAGAAGTACTGCTAACAGTTTTCATTTTACAATCGACCATAAAGGAGCGAACACGTTGTCTATCACTGTTTTATATGACTTTCACATGCTATCACATCACATTGCAGCCTAGTCACTTCACGGCTTCAAATCTCTTATTAAGTGTTCAGTGCTATGCGCAATTTGCTTTTTAGTGCTATTTTATAGTCGCCTTTTATGATTCGGCACTGATCAAAGGGCCCATCAGTACAGCCTATTCCTTCGCTTGTAGTAGAGCTTTCGCTAGCAAATACATATCCACATCAACTCAGATGTCTGTCAAAACAGTTAGAATTTTCTCCTTTAGTTCATGAAAAAATCATTCAAAATAAAAAGGGTTTTCTTTTAAAACAACAACATAAGTAGATCTAGTTAGCAAGGAACCTTAATGTATCTATTTCCTTAATATTTTAAAGTATGCTTTCAGATAGATAGGAAATAGATACATTAAGGTATAAATATAAGTTAATATAGTTCTGAAATTATCAGCCTGTCTAACTCGTCAAAGAAAAAGTTGTAAGATTTAATGTAAATCACATTATAAAAAATATTCTTCCTTTCACGCCTACGCGCCATTCGCCCTTTTGATGTAGATTGTTACTCTATTACAAGGGGAAATCAATGTTCTTACTAAGCACAAATAATTGCAATGTACCTATGTGTGTACGATGCTATACAATGGCCTAAGTATAAACATATATTTTTTTAACATCAACTATTAGATTGGATTAAGACTAAAAACGCATATCCTAAGTTTTTTCAGTGAAAATTTTTCACGTTTTCAGTGAAAACTAATCAACATTTGATACCATGTGAACTTTCCTAATACCGTCTGAAAATCTTCACTCATCATTTCTGTCTAGTTTATACCCATTGTACTACCAAGGATGGAAACTTCTATCTACTTCTGATTTATCCAGGTGGCGTAAGTTTCCTGCTATCACCTATACCTTGAATAAAGAGTGGGTGATTCTTTTAAGGTTAAGTACAGACGATGTATTTATATAGCATACACTTCCGCGAGGCAGTTCTTGTAAAGTACCTGAGTATCGCCATATTTTTTATACACAATACTTTTTTTTATCTAGCCTTTTTTAAAATATTTACAATCTTATTACACTTCTCTTAAGAAAATTTGAATTAAAAAAATGTAATACACTTTTAAGGAGACTAACTTGTATATTTTTAATTTATTACTGTAATAATTAAAGTCCCTACCAAAGGCGTCAAAACAAATTAAATATACCGTATATTTCCAATGAAAACTGTACGGCGGAATATTCAAAAGCATCCTATTTATGTAAAGCCTTCGGGAAGTCTCACTTTGTCTAGCTTGAGACAATACGAGATTTAACACTGAAGTGGACAGTGAACTGCTATAGCAGTTACAACAATTAAACTTCTATTGTGTTTCGTTTACCGACCGTGAAAGTGTTAAAATCATCTTTGCTTGATTTGCTTTTTATTCAGTAATAGTAATTCTTAACCGTCTTATTCGTAGTTGTTGGCAACCCTTCTAAGCCTACTAGCTTTTGCCGGATTCACCCGCGTGAATTTTCCACAGGAACAGTCTACTTCGTCGAAACAGTGCTTTTTCCTGGAATGTTCAAAGTATGTCCTTCTCCGCACTTCTAGTTAATGCGAAATTTCAGTAA
This sequence comes from Ephestia elutella, assembly GCA_018467065.1. Taxonomy (NCBI): domain Eukaryota; kingdom Metazoa; phylum Arthropoda; class Insecta; order Lepidoptera; family Pyralidae; genus Ephestia; species Ephestia elutella. Next base: position 9,756,522 of record CM031578.1, read on the forward strand.
GATTAGTTCAGTAACTTGGTAACAAACAAGTAAACCAACAAACTCACTTTTGCATTTGTAATATTAGTTAGTTGGGATTGTAGTTAAAATATCTAATAGTCTATATCTCTCTTCTCAATATTTGGCATTTAAAAAGAGATATTTTATAACTACTTGAAATAAGTTTGACAAATAAAACCTTTGTTAACTTTTATGAATAAGATGGCAAAACGAGCGATTGTGTCTTCAAACCGCGTATAAAATTGGTCATTTATATGTTAAATGTGTCACGAGTTCAGTCATTTATTTAGCTACGAAAATTCGCTGCTATTGCCGCGGCATAGAGATCCAAGCAGACAGCTCGATATGCGGTTGACTGTCCTATGAATAGGGTTGCCATATATCCCGTATATACGGGACTGTCACCCTATTTGAGTATCCCGTCCCGTATTACTACATGTCCCGTATTCCGATAATAGACGAAAATTAATTTGCGGCGTCGGTGGTAGTAGTGCAAAAGAGCGCGCTTGAGAGGTGATGAAACTTTTTTTCAGCGTCACCGATTTCACACGTGTCGTTACTATTAGAAATGAAGGTAAAAAGTTTCTCGTATTGGCTTCTAGAAGCTAGGTATTAGAAGTAATCACAACCCTACCTATGGCTCTTATATTCTACTTGCGATAATCTCAGCAACCACTATTACCTGCCGAGACCTTGAGAGCCTTCCTACCTCATTTATTATGAGAGGCTACGCTATAGAGCAAATCTGCGCTTCATTTGTGCAGTCACTTGAATGTTTTGAGGTGGCTTTACGCCTAATAGGTGTTGCATAAAGGTCATCGACGATTAATGCAATCCTGTATTATGTATTTAAAACACAAAATGGATTCGATTGAGTTTTATCGCAACGTGAACACATCATATAGATACACTGTCTGGTTTGTTGAGAAATCATTTTATGGATTTGGTTTTAGGGTCCTATACCCAAAGGATACAAAAGGAATAGGCGATAGGGCAATAATCTGTAGTATTAATCACTTATCAACTATTTCTTCTCCATACCTTCGCATTTTTGGGAAATCAGCGCTTTCCGGAAAAATCAGTATCTAGTTTTTCGAATTTTAGGTGTGGGTTGATAGATCAGTCGGGCAGGAAGAAGTTTTATGTACATTATGAGTAAGTCCCATTTTGAATATATAGATAAAGTCAGTACCAACTAATAGTATAATTTAAATGTATTGATTTGTCAATATCCTTAATTAATTTTATCAAAGACGTATAAATAATTGATAAAATCGATAGATAGAAAGTTAATTAAACTTACTTAAAATATTGACGTCGTCCTACGAGGCGGTGCGTCGGCATTGCATCTTAACTCTTATCTTTCTCGTCATACACTATTAGAGACTACCGATAATATCTATAGTACGTGATAAGTTTACAACTGTAGTTTATTATAGATCTATGTAAGTATATAAAATTAGATTCTGATTGGTATATCAACGCAAAGCTGACACCGCTATAAATAGAACCTATTTAGCGAAGCAGAATTTTTTTTTTAATTTTTGTTCAGAGTTAGTGAAATGGTTGAAAACGAAATCTACGCGGGTGAAGTCAAGGGCAGAAGTTAGTAGTTACATAATTGCTTATTTGTACAATTAATCATGTGCTTACAAAGTAGCCTTTACAAAATCACAGACAGTTTTTACATCACACTTGTATGTAGAGACGATAATATTATTATTTATTTATAATTTTTGTTGTATGTTTTGGGATTTTGGCTTAGACAACACGCTGGAGTTACTTTTTGCTGTTATTAAAAGTAATATTATAAATGCTATCAACAATAAAAAAATAATTTCGGAAATCAGTCCACCATAGGCGGAGAAATCGGCGAACATACATAAAAAAAAAACATACATACATCGAAACATATAACCTCCTCCTTTTTTGGGAAGTCGGTTAAAAATATAATTGTGGCTATTCTTGGTAATATTATACATTTACTTTGTTTTCTCTACATCGCTCTATTTTTCCTTGGTAAAAAATGTAAAACCAATCTTATTCTGATATTTTGCGAGGATACAATAATAGATGTTAAAAAACTACTCTAAATGTTCCGATGAAGATAATAGCAAGTCTGGCCGCCTGTGCTAGCAGCCACTCTTCAATGATACTCAAGTGCAGGTGAGGAGACTGGATCTTGATTGAAACACTTTGTTTTTGGTGATGTAAAATTACTGTATAATTAAAATAAATACTACTGTCAGGAACTGGCTACAGCGATACTTGTAGATTTAAATATAATATAAATACAATAAAAACAGAAAATCGAACAGCGTCGTCGTTATTGGTAGTTGATGGAATTCAAAATTCAATTATCATCGCAATGACAGCTGTCAGTGCGCGTATGTTTCGATCGACGCAACGTAGAAAATAAATATGTGCGTGAACAGTTAGAATACGTATTACCCATACGTATTATTTTATCCCGAAATTCCTACAGCAGCAAGGTTCTATATACAAATTATCGGAGAAAAAAAATTACTGCAAATTATAACATCAGTCATATCATAAATTTCCTTTTCTCATAAAATCCTTTTAAAATTCACCGCATGCAGGCGTCAACCCAAACAGGAAATTAACACAAGTAAATTCGAGCAAAATAGCGGTACTACCGCGTTCTCAAGCCTCCGGCGAAATAAATTAAAAAGAATGAGCGGTAGAATAGAATCGGAGCGATAGAAAAAGTTCCTTCTCTCCCATGTTTCTATCGCGAGTGAGAGAGACCAAAAGGGTAATAGTTGCGGCAGCACTGTTATGTTTTTTTTAGAATAAAAAACTATGTCATCGCACACGTACTCCTGGGAAATTGTACCTATGTGCGTAAGATTTACCCATTAGTGGTATAATAATCTCTCTCTCTTTTTGTTTCACTATGTTTTGTATTTTTCTTGTGTGTATGTGCAATAAAGAGTTTACAAACAAACAAACAATAAATAGCTACCTATAGTGAGCTTATTTAATAAATTTATTACCTGTCAAATCGACACATAAGGTGTTAAATTGTTTCTAATGTTTTAAATAGTTTCTAACCTTATGTTTATATAAGTAGTTATATACAATTGTAAAATATTTATATATTAATATTCCATACATTATTAATTAAAAATTATGTTTTAAAAATCTTTCTGTATGTATTATTCTTGTGTGAAGAATACACAAATATTTACAGAAAAACATAAGAAAATTATATTCCATTCCGTTATCACTATGATTACCTTCATTATACTTCCTATATGTGCCATATACATATATGGAAATTCTCGTACATAGAGATTACAATGTCGCAGCGTCCTAGAGAGGATAGAACTTTGATAGGCGCTCAGTGCAGCGCACGCGCACGTGAGAATGGGCGGTAAGAGTAGAGCGGCGATAGTAATCGCTTTCATGCCAGACAGAGACAGACTATGTGAAATCAGGGTGGTTCCACGTGGGGTCAATGACCTGCTGCGACACGCGTATCGGTGATTTTTGTAATTTGGATTTTTTGGATAAAAGTTTTCCTTTGGAGATAGAGTGACTCTACATTTCTTAAGTATTCAGTATTTTTTTGGCTCACCTTAAAATAAATACCTAGCAATTTTTAACATCTTGTATGAAGAACTGTCTGAAAGATACTTGTGAATCATTGTTATAATTTATAATGCATATTTACCTATAAAACTTAAAAAAAAAATGCAATTTATGAATCAAACTTTTTTGCATTTTAGAAATATCTATCTGCCTTAAATTTTAACCCACATAAAATTACTTATCAGATAATGACTCCCATACAAATATACATTATCAATTCATCTGTGCAATCCTTTCATGTAAAATATAAACCCTGTTTATTTTCAGCTTGCATGACTACACCTGAGTGACTGAGTCACCTGACCTTTAGGTCACGTTTGTTTAGAACATAAATTTTAAGTATTTCAAGTTTAATTAATAGATTATACTTATTTACAACATAATTTGTATCTATTTGCTTATTAAATAAGTGTTTACAGAATTTATATTTTAGCTTTTTATTTACCTTGGAAACGAATCCAAGAAGAATTATAACATTCCTGGTACGTATATTTTTTATTATTTAAATTTTTATTAGTTTTAGTTTATATTTTAGTGTTTAGTTTCTATTTTCCTCTATTTACTTGTTTAATATTGTAAATAGTTATTGAACAAATCTTATTTTAATTTATTAATAGGTAGTTACTACAGCTTTAAGCGCTAAAATTTATCATCTCGTAGCATAATTTAGCTAAGCTCTTCATATTTTTTACACGACTGACCAAAAAAGGAGTGTTATGTTTTCAGGGTTCATGTATGTATGTATGTATGTAAGTTTCTTTATTCCACCATAAGTCCTGAACGGCTTAACAGATTTTGGTGGGAGAGGTATTTTTAGATTCCATGCATTCCTCCGAGTGACATAGACTATATGACGTCATCATAAAAACAAAATGGCGGATTTTATATGCGATAAATAGCAGACCAAAAAATTACATTTGATCAATCTTATCAAGTGGGGTATCAAATTGAAGGGCTTTAAAAGGCGATTTCAAAAACGTATATAACTTATATGTTTGTATGTACTTTTCGAGGAAAAACTTGTCAGTCGTGTTTTTTATTTTTAATAATAAGCTTGTTTCTTAGATTTGTTTTGGTCGATGTAAGGTTACATGTTTGATGTCTGCAACCGGCGCAAATTCGCGTGCGCATACGCCTAAAAGTAAATAAATGACATAACAGCGGCTCTGTCACCGTAACGTCGGACCGCGCGACGTATCGAGACGCCATTGTATGGTAATCGCGACCTTCGCTCATTTCGTGTATCAGTTGTCATTCTTTTTAATTTTCTTAGTGGAGCATAGACAAATTGGCTAGTTGCAAACTAATCAGATACGATGGGAGTTTCAAGTAAGCCGAGGGTAGATAGAATGCTGAAAATTTTTGGGATCTCTTATAGTGAGGAAGTGACCTAAGGGAATTTTGAAGATTCAATCCTTAAGGTCCTAAAAATTGCTGATTTTACCTTATTATGGGAACTTATGTAGTGGAGGGCTTAATCTCCATGAGTTGAAGCACATTTAAGTATTAAGTTGTGTCAAGAAACAAGTCCAAGGCACTCCACTTACACACTTAAGATCTTCATGTAATGAAAAGCTACAAAATAAAAATAAAAATTTACCATTACTATTTTGTATTAATAACATACATACTTACCAAATTATGTTTCCTTTTACGAATAACTTTAAAACTTTATTTCCATTGAATTCTCCAACTTTTAAAGAATGTTGCTCGCTCGTATACCAATAAAAAGCCATGTCGCAACACCATGCCACTCTCGGGTTCGTAAAGCGTTAGAAAATATCCTAAAAACATTTGAGTGCGGCCAAGAACCGAATAACTGTCCCTGCGAGAAGGGTAGTGACCGAAGGAAAGTACCGGCGGCGTTGCGCAAGCACAGCCAAGTCAGGTGAATGGAGGGCATCCTGCACCTTCTAATTACCTGATTAGCTGCTTCTTGGTAAATCGAAGCGGTTGAAGGGTTTATACGGAATAGATCCTCATAGATATGAGCCTTTTCATGCTAGTGAAAAATGTTTAACATATTTTTTACTTACGAGTTTGTACATTAAACAAACGTTGTTTAAACATTTATTTTACTTTTATAGCCCTACTAGCTTTCGTCCGCGGCTTCGCCCGCGTGAATTTCCCACGGGAACAGTGCTTTTTCCCGGGATGAAAGGTACGCTATGTCCTTCTCCGTACTTTCAGCTATGTGTATGCGAAATTTCAGGAAGATTGGTTCAGTAGATAAAGCGTGAAGAGGTAACAAACAAACAATCAAACAAACTCACTTTCGCATTTATAATATTAGTTAGGAAGTTAGGATTTAAACAGTAGCTGCCTCTGCGCAAGCAAAATAAGCGTACGTACTGCATTGCGCAGTGCGCTACTTTACAACTACAAAAAAAATGCAACTTCAGAATTTTCACAACAGCTGTTCAGTGCAGGAAAAATAGACGTTGGTTTTCGTCGGTAAATATAATTTTATGAGGTCGTTTCAGAACTTAAAATTTCACATTTTCTATAACTTGTGATATGACATTTGTAACACCAGAGCAGGGCAAACGGGTATATATGGTCAAGTCAAAGTTTGGTGTAGATATTGTTTCAATGAAAACTTTAAACTTTATGGTCGTGTCACTAACAGTTTTAGTAAACATTTTTTGTTCCTGCAGCGGCTGTATAACGTTCCGAAGCCTGCGTTGAAGGCTGTGCCGGCGCATCTGCGCGTCGATATTTGGGACCTTTCTTGCGCAAGCAAACGTCCCACCATGCCACCCACACATGTGTGCATCTAAACGCACTCGTCATTTCTTTTGCACCGTTACTTTTCCTACTTCTTAGCAGGTATCATAAAAGTAGGAATGCTTAATTAGAGAAAGGGCTCCACGCTCTACTCTGATAAGTTCAAACATAAATTGACGATACATTTTAAGTTTTTCCTGATCAGTCATTAGATTTGTGATTTACTCAAGTTTATGTGCAAATATGCAAACTAAAACAACCTTTATTTGAGCGGGACCTGTTTAAGAATAGGTTTTAGTTTTGAGCTCAAAAAAGACAAAATGGGCGACTCCTTAATTGTTGTGTCGACACGAATTTAATGTCAAAGGTCCAATCCAACTGCCGACATTCAAAACCTTGGTACCTAATGTTGATATTAAAACAATGCTGTGAATTATTGTATTATTTATCTGATTTAGCACAAAAATCCTGTGCATTTTCGTAAGTTTGTTCGAAGGCTGACACCCCGTCGGATGACGTCAATAGACAAGGCCAAGTAAGTGCTAATGTCTCCAAAAGAGCTGCCCTCCCTCAAGGTATTGCTATGTGGTTGCGCGGGCGGCGATCGCGGGGCCCCGGCGGGTGCGCACCGCCCGCCGCGCCCTCTACCTTGAGCCGAGATAACGCCCCGCACCCCCGCGCCACAGCCCTGCCTCCCCGCGGTCCCCGCAACCACTTTGCCGCGCACTCGCGGGAAAATTTATACTCACGCGTCGTCGCATCTTGTCACGTGGTGGAGGAAATTACTGCTAAATGATAGATGTAATAGAAACTTTAGCCCTGCCCGAATAATATTATGTTTGCTGTGATAATTTTTATTGTATTCAACCTGATTCAACCATAATATGTCGATGTTTATTTAACTTATTTATTTTTAGATTTTATTGAGTTAGTATAGGATTCTGCACTCAAATCCAGGACCTTTGTTTATAATGTTATTTGTAGCCTGTAAGTACTTACATAGGCAGGCATTCCTGATGATGTTCTGAATATGTTGTTGGCGTTCCCGAAAATTCTAAATTTCTACTATGCTATAATTTGTGAAGACCTGTAATTGGCTTCGAAATCTGTATTTTGTTACTATTATGTTAATCTAGCTGTTGGTCATCTGAATGTATAAAATAAAATAATAATAAAAAATAACTACTTAGACAAATAAAATGAATGAAATCTTAGAACTGCTATTGAGGTATAAATCCGTAGTACTTCTAAGCAATTTTTCAATGATCACGGATAGGATAAAACTATTACCCATATCTGAGTCTAGATTTCTAATTTGAACAGTGACGACACTATTTTTAAGTTATTTGAACAATGTCGACACTTTTATGACTTTTATCTCGCATTTTTATAAAATAAAGCTTAAAGAAATTATTTCTCTAGGTAACGCAGAATTAAAATACTTTACCAGAAGCCGGTAGGCATGTATGGCCAAAATACTTTACCGGTAGTATGTACTTTTCGTAGAAAACAGAAGTGGTACTGCACGCTTTTGTCGTTCTGTGTCCATTTTGCAAACCATAGTCAACAAAACGATACGCAAATAGAAAACCAGTTCACCCTGACCTGAGCAAATTAAAGTCAGGTTGAAGTAAACTTTAACAAATTGAGTACTACCTATTTATTACACCCTTAGATAAGTAAGAGAACTAAGTTAATCAACTACACCAAAACTATTGGTCAAATCTTTGCACGCCGTTAATCTTTAATATGAATTAGATTGCATTATGATCCTCCTTTCTTTAGACATATTTTAAAAATTAGAAAGCCTTTTTACCTTTTAATGTCTCCCTTTTAGAAATATATTAGGTACGGATCACAATATCAATCGAGCTAGAGAATATGCCGATCCTCAGACTGGTTATAGTTTCATAATAACGTGTGTAGAGGTGTTTCTATTTTTATTCTAAGTTCACAATTTGCATAATACAGTCCGACACGGGTGCGACATTATTTTGATCAGATATTGCGCTAATTTTATACAGAGGTTTGGGGGCAAAGGTTAAACTTGACATATGTTATGATCCAATGGGTAAGGAACCTTTTCGTATAGGGAAGTAATAACAGGAAAAATTTGGTCAATGTGATTTCAAAAACACGATATTTGTGTCAATTTAATTTATAACAGCTTCTTTTTTAGGAGCCGTCCCTAGAGAATTTATGTCTTTCATGAATTCATGATACGTCAGCGGAACATGGACTGGACGGACATGCAGGTGAAAAGAAACAATTCAATTGTAATAAAATAATTCAATCAAACCATCAATTTTAGGTCATTGCTTGATGACTTTGACGATCTTCATTTCACGAAAAAAGTGATGTTACACAATTTTTTTTGCATCAGTTTTTGTATCCACCGTAGAGGTCGATTCTGCTAACGTTATATATTATACTCAAGTCTAGATAGTGTTTCGATAGTAATGCTTAAGGGCTCTTAGTAAGTGAAAACGGCAATATTGGCTGTTTTCTATAAGCTGCTGTTTAAAGAATTGAAGAGTTTTCGCCCTGAAATTTCTGATATGTATTGTAGAACGTATGTTTAAAGGGAGGACTGTTTCCAAAACACGATGGGAAAAATTTTGCTCGATAGAAAAAAATCCTGAAGTTACCTCTAAAATTTCATATGAATACAGATAACATCCGTGTTTTGTAATAAAAAATGTTTTAAAATCATCAACACAAAGGTATTTTACCTTTTCGATTTCGTAACTGATTTAAATTTTTGAAAAACTAAATATTTCTATTAACTTTTTGATAAAAATGTGAATGGCGCGCAACCGGGACGTCCCCCCCCGCCTCAGCCGCTTCATATGAATTTTCGCTGACCGCCTAACCCCCCTTAATTTCAATTGATCCTTTTTGCGCACACTCTGCTATAGATAAAATACTTATACAGGTAACTCCACGGAAATATAAAAAAGAGTGGAAGTGTTAAGTAGGCGTGGCGCGGTCGCCACAAGTTAGCAATGCATTGCTAACAAACACGGCTCGTCATTCTAGTTGTGTTCTGACTTCGCGCTGAGTAGTTTGTTCGTGACATTGAATTCTCGTCGAAATTCCCTCGTCAAAATGCCATTTTGTTCTATTTTAGAGTGCAAAAATAACAGTAGCAAAATTAATCTTAAAAATGGAGGTGTTTCGTACCACCGGTGAGTAATATTTCGTTTGTTTTCTTTAAAATAAAAGTTCAATAATGATAATAAAAACTTTAAAATATTATTTGTTAAAAGTTACCTTAAAGTCTTTCATATAAGGTCGATTTTGTCATTAACGCGTGCTCCTCTGTTCTTCCCGAAACGTCTATGCTATTCGATTAGTGATGTACCTAGTAAGGTAATGTTTTGGATTTTATCGATATATTTTATTTACATTGTATAAAATATTAATTTTAAGGTTTCCCAAAGATCCTGATTTTAAAGAAAAATGGATAGATGCAACTGGCAGAGTTGCTTGGATGCCAACTAAATTTAGTACCATATGTTCCAAGCATTTCGAGGAAAATAATTTCTTGATTTCGAAAAAAGGATTTCGGTACTTGAAACCCACAGCGCTTCCAACGTTGAAAATTGTTAAGTTTTTTGATGTGAGTAAATATATATATTTTTTATAAGTATATATAAGTATATATATATATCTTTTTTTTTGTTTAAAAGAACATTAAAATTAAATTCTCTTCTTCGTCCGAGCGATTGTCCTGCGTAATACTTGCGAGGGTATCACGGGTCACGCTATATATCTATACCTGGTTTTTATGCATGGCCGAGCACCGCTTACATTCGCTGTCTTACTTGTGCTTTATTTTCACAGGTTAAAATATGTACTTGTAAAAATAAAATTCGCGAATCTCGTTGTGTCAGTGGTGGGTGATGGTTTCTATACATTTTTTTTTTTATTTCAGCATCAAAATATCAAAGAAGTCACTGCTGGTTGTTCAAAAAGACAAGGTAATCCGAGTAGATGTGACTTGGGTTTGCCAAAAAAGAGTCGTACGGATGAACATTGCAAGGCAAAAGTTGATTATGTACATCCTGTCCATGCACATTCCTCGGTAATTATTATATTGTTACACTATAGAAAGTTTTGAAAATGATGTTACACAATGCTTTATTTTCACAGGTTAAATACTTGTAAAAATAAAATTCGCGAATCTCGGTTATGGGTGGTGGGTGATAGATTCAAAACATTTTTTTTTATTTCAGCATCAAAATATCAAAGAAGTCACTGCTGGTTGTTCAAAAATACAAGATAATCCGAGTAGATGTGACTTGGGTTCGCCAAAAAAGAGTCATATGGATGAAAAGGCAAAACTTGATTATGTACATCCTGTCCATGCACACTCCTCGGTGATTATGTTTTAAAAAACCGTTTAAAAAGATGAAACGTATTGTTTTAATGAAAATAGAAGTTCTAATGTTTTTCTATGATTTCAGCAGCAAGATATCGTGTACGTTTCTCCTCGTTCTGCAAAAGCACAAGAAAATTCAATATCATGTGACGTAAGATTATCGCCAAAAAAAAATTTAGAGGAATTTTTCAAGAACACATGCACATGTCCAAATATAAAAAATGTAGCTTCTTCGGGAAGCGATTCCATTTTTTCGACTCCTAAAAAAAGGAAACTAAAAGGACGACTAAGATTTTGCGAAACTAAAATTCAAAAACAAGGCCTAAAAATAAAACGGTTGCAAAAAACGAATCGTGTGCTAAAAAAAAAAATAAAGAGTTTGGACGAAGTACTGAAGAATTTGGAAGAAAAGTTTTCCATGGAAAAGGAAAATTTAGAATGCCTCAAAAATACTAATTTAGAGGTTTGTTTCTTGACTAATAACTAGCTATTTTCCTGTGACTTCATCCGCGTAAATTATAGCCTTTACCTTTTCTCATTCTCAGGCTCTAGACTATCAGTGTATCAAATTTAATTTAAATCAGTCCAGTAGTTATGACGTGAAAGCGCAACTGAGAGACAAACAGACAGACAAAGTTACTTCCCCATTTATTGTATTAGTATATTAGCTTAGTTTCTTACTAATACAATAAATGGGGAATGGGGTTAGTTGGGGTAATACAATGAATGGTTAATATTTTAACACAGAACTTTTCAATTACCCACTGAGGCGCTTTGGGTCACACTTTGATACCCGACGAAAACGCCTTGAAGCGATTGGGGCTCGAATCCGGGCCTCAGCTGATAACGACACTAGTGATGGAAAAAGTGTTATTCATTCAGTAAGAGTTCGTTAGAGTCGAGATCTGTTAATCGAAATAGTTTCTATATGGACAGCCCTATTGCCGAGGAGCAAAAAATTTATGGTCATAGAAAAAAAAAAGGGCCTCATAGTGCCGTGAACTTTTGAACAAGTGGTGTTTTTATGTGTGTTTTCTCCTGCTAAATTAACAATGAAGTAAGTGTTTTCTGAATAATAATTTGTTAGAAACTTATTACGTAGGTATCGTTTATAGATTCTTTTAACTTTGTTAAAGCAAATCTGTTCAAAATAAGGAATATTTATTTTTCAAAATTTTTCGTGCCTTAGACATGGTCAGTAAATGTGATTATTAAGTATGTAAAATTATTTCTACGATAAAAACTACGTGTCAACTACATTTAGATATGTTATAGAAATAAATTAAAGCATTTATAGATCACTGTTTATTTCAGGAAATATAAGAAAACTTATTAATTCTGTATTCAGATGAAATAATGATGATCTATACCGCTGCGGGCTACGAATTGTTGCCCCAAATCGGCCATTAAAAATGTAAAGGTGTGTTGACTTGGGTTGTTTGTTTACATTTCATAATTCGGCGATGCTTAATTAATGGTGTTTGATTGACTTACAACTAAGTTAAAAAAAACACTTGAGTTTCGAGTGTAGTAATTTGAGGTGATGGAAAACTTGGAATTTCTATATTAGCCTCTATTCAGCTTTTATTAAAACTTATTTTCTTTTGTCATAATTAAGTGATCGAAGGTTCGTTATCGCACTTTTTAGGGTAGGTTCCCTTAAATATCTTTAAAATTATAATTGTTTTTTCTTTACCAACGTTAAACTTTTTAGTACCTAGTAGTTTGTTTTTGCGTGTGACTTGTAGTTAAAGGTATTTTTCTCCCGATTAGGATAAAAAAAACTTTAGACGGAACCCTCGATTTGTAAATTCGACTCACTCTTCAAAACACTTGTAGGTTTTTATTATCAGCATCCTAAATTGTAACTTATTATACATATCTATCTTTGAATGCAGTTCGAATTTCAAACTTCGCGGGGGGAGCGCGGCTAGTAGGTAAGTATCTAAAAAGTTTGCCGCCGTGAAACAACCTTTATCGTGTGGCTTTTGAAGCGCTCCGGACCCGAATCCAGAGTGCCCCATTCGCTGTGATTTATGTGTACTTTGCAAGTTCATTTTGACGAGGTTTCTTTTGTTATTTGGAATAGTGCAATAATTCAACGTGTTCACAATTTAATGCAGTTTCTTGTGTGTTATTAATCTTTCTGTACAATAATCTCATAGTGTTAAGATATGAATATTTGTAAATAGTGACGTAACGAGACGGTTGGAGTCTTCAATTACTTTTAAAAAGGTTTTTACAAATTTTCTTTTCACTTTACATAATGATATATTATGTAAAGTCAAAGAATATATTGTTTTCCACGTTTATTGTCAATATTTTGCAAAACAAGTGAGTAGTTTACACGAAATCTAGGTTTATATATAGGTTGCGCGCTGCCATGTTGGGTTGGAAACTAGAAATTGATAGCCTAATTCTATGAAGATATTTAAGTTATTTCTTTTACAGGACAGATATTTTTTTTAACATTAACTGATTACGTGGTTTACGTGCTGTCTAAAATCATATGAAACTTACCATTTTTATTGCTTATATTGGAAAATATAAAACATTTAATGCAAGTGAATAAAATATTTACAAAATTGAAATTGAAACTTAAATAACTTGGATCTAAAACGGGATATTCATTTAACAATGCATCTTCATCTATCGCCTAACTAATATATTTTATGATACTAGTTTTATAATTTTAATTAATTGCCTCTATTTTTTGTACTGACTCTAAAAGTGCAAAACCATAGCGCGCTATTTGCGGTTGGTAATTCCTGCCGATCAGCAGCGCTTTAGAGCCCGGTCATCGCGCGGCGGCAGCGCCTGAGTGGTTACCTATATTTGTCTAAATTTATCTCAGGTCCAAGAATTAGTCGCCAGGGATGTTAGAAATACTAAGTCAGGTGTCATATCAAGAAAGAAGTATTCACCAGCACTTCGTAGCTTTGCCCTGACTTTACATTATTATTCGCCCAAGGCGTATGATTATGTTCGTAAAACATTTAATACAAGCTTACCACACACCCGCACTTTAAAGAAGTGGTACTCAAAAGTGGGCGGAGAGCCTGGTTTTACAAAAGAGGCGTTCATTGCTTTGAAACAGAAAGCTTATAAGTCTAATCATCCATTACTTGCTACTTTAGTTTTGGATGAAATGAGCATTCGTCGCCGTGTTGAATGGGATGGGCGGAAATTTCATGGATATGTGGATATGGGCACAGAAGTAGAAGTAGGAGACCATTTGGCAGAGGCCAAAGAAGCATTAGTATTTTTAGTTACTGCAGTAAACAGTAATTTTAAAGTACCAGTTGCTTTTTTTCTTGTTGATGGTGTAAATGGAAAACAGCGTGCTGACCTTGTAAAACTTTGTTTAGAGTTATTACAAGATGCGTGTGTGACTATTGTTGCTCTTACTTTCGATGGCTGTCCGGCGAATATCGCCATGTCTACATATCTTGGTTGCTCTTTCGAAAAAGAAAATATTATGTTCGAACATCCTGTCACCAAAAATCCAATTGTTGCCATCTTAGATCCTTGTCATATGATTAAATTATTCCGAAATACTTTTGAAAGTTATAAAATTCTTATTGATAAAGATGGGGAAAAAATTAAATGGCAACATCTTGTTGAACTGAACAATATTCAAAATGATAAAACTTTTAATTTGTCAAATAAATTACGAGACCGACATATTAACTTTCAAAATGAAAGAATGAAAGTTAAATTAGCGACTCAACTGTTTAGCACGAGTGTCGCGGAGGCTATTCAGTTTTGCAGGCAGTCAGGAATAAGTTTGTTTCATGACAGCGAGCCAACTGAAAAGTTTTTAATCATTTGCAATAATTTGTTTGACATATTCAACTCCAAAAATTTGCACCCGTACGGTTTCAAAAAGCTTTTAAATGAAAAAAATGTGAACCATATTTTTGAATTTTTAGACGAAGCGTCTGATTATATTCGCAATTTGAAAATGGAGAACGGTACTCTACTAACCAAGAGTCGTAGAAAAACTGTTTTTTGGGATTTTTGGGATGTATTAAGGCCATAAAATATTTATACTCGAACTTAATTGAAACTAAAACACTGTTGTATTTGCCATTTTACAAATTTAGTCAGGACCACTTAGAGTTGTTTTTTTGTAATATAAGGTCAATGGGAGGAGCAAACAACAATCCCACGTCAAGGCAATTCGTTTCTGCGTACAAAAAGATACTAATTCATGTACAATTACATGACACAAATAAAGGAAATTGTACAGCTTTGGAACACATATCTATCTTAAATTGTTCGTCAGCTGTTGACAGGATCAATATAAGCACTAGCGGAGCCCAAGGTATTTCTCTCCATAATGAATCTGAAGAAGAAACCGAAGTAGAAGAGTTGGGTGATCACTTTTGCGACTTCACGATTCAAGCAATGGGCTATATAGCAGGTTACATTGTAAGAACACTTTTGAAAAAGCTAAAGTGTGACGTGTGTGTAAATGCTTTGGTAACCCATCACTTCCAGAGCTTCCACAAATTTATTATTGCGAAAGATAAGGGTGGCTTGCTTTATCCTTCACCAGACGTTATGAAAATTTGTGAAGCAGCTGAAACATTTTTAAAAACTGTTGATTTAAAGGGATTTAGAAAAGAAATGGCGATGATACAAATCATGCGAAAATTTATAGGCACTAGCATATTTAATGATATTATGTATCATCAGTTAGGTGAGTTCCCTGCATCAAATCACATTACTGATTTGATGAAAGCCATTGTAGAAAAATATTTGAATGTACGCATTCACCATTTGTTAAAATTAAATATAAGACTTTCGAAGCGACAATTCCTAAATAAGTACCTGTTATTTCAAGGGCAATAAAATCATTTTTCTACAATTAAGAGTTTGAGTGAAAAAACCTATATTCGTCACATATCCAAATGAAAAGAATCCGAATTTAATGTTATATAAAATTGTTATTATTACGGGAGTATCTAAATTTAAAAATTAAATTATTTTATAACAATTTGTTTCTTTTATTTACTAAAATCTTATTTACTTTCCAAATCAGTCCTTAATCCCAATAATCGATTTTTTCAAATATTCACATTTACTCATTATTAATTCACACAAAATGACTAGATTTTGTTGACAATTTCTTTATCCGAGCGTATTCCCGGTTGCGTCCTCAGCGCTTTATTTGACGATGTTACGGGTTTTTACACAGAGTGACTGCTGTGTGACCTCCGCAGCCCAAAGATTTTGTTGACAACTATTCGAACCTAATAAAATATATCCTAACTTTTTTTGACACAGATAAAAGTAAATGTATATTTTGTATGATCAAAAAGTTAAACTAAGTACCTAGCCTACCACCATTTTGTACCATCGTGAACAAAAAATGTTTGTAAAAAAACAAAATTCATGCGATCAAAGCCGAGGGTAACACCTAGTCATATATCAAGTTTATTATATATCAATTTTGTTTGAAAGCCATATTATTAAATAAAGCCGACGAGTTTTGGACGTCACATGTCGAAGCGCCCACTTCTCATCTACCGACACACTTTTTTTATAACAAAATATTACGTTAATTTTTGATTAAAATAATAACACTATAAATCCGCGAAACAATATAGAAGAAAGAAAATCTGTTTTATTATTGTGAGTTTGTATGAAAATTTGATCTATCGATATCGATATTGTGTCGCATTAATCAATCCGTTACTGCACTAATCGAGTAGCAGTACGAATACTCTCATTTGACGCTAATTTAAACCCTATTCTCTTGAATTTATGGGTCATAGTTGCTCAAAAGTTTTAAAACGCCATCTATTGTCGAGTGGCGGAATTTTTTCTTCAGTCGACGTTGGACTTTAAAACGTCTTATGTACGTTCTTGTACAGTACAAATTAAGCCATATGTCGAAGACTTAAGATACTTATTTCTCCGATATAGTCGCATTGACTTAATACACTTTGATAAAATAAAAATGACCAATAATGCTCATTGTTCATCTGTAGTGTAGTGTATGATTTATAACTTAAATGTGTGAGTTTGGCGACCACGGTTTCCCTACTAATTTTATCAAGTAACACTTCCACTCTATTTATTTTTCCATGGGTAACTCTATGAGTTAAGTACGTGCTATTCTTAAAGTGCTACTGCAACACGTACTCGAACAAAAGGCGTGATAGCAAGCTTCTCTTCGCTAGATAAGTCGATTTCATTCATTCTATCTTTAGTGCTAGATGCTTGTTGAATATTTAAAGGTTTTTACGAGCTTTTATTTAGTTTGATCTGCCCTGGGGTGTCTGTCCGTTTATTTCTTTTACTTACCATTTTTTTTCTGTTATTCGACTGAGCTTTTATTTTACATGTGCATATTTATTACAATTAATTAATTTAATTAATTGTTAAATTTAGTTAAAACGGAAGATATGTTGTCGCAACTATTGTATTAGGAGAATATCCTGTAATGATAGTCTGTAAGAGTTGAAAATAAAATAAAATAAATAAAATAAAATAAATAATTAAGAAGATCGTAGTAATTTTTTTATTTTATTTATTAGGAAAACTAGGACATTTCAAACAAAAACAAAGTAACAACAATATTAGTAACAGTGAGCCACTTTAAAGTTTTCACAGCTAGAACCATATTGGTTATCTATAGTCAAAGAACTAAATTAATTACAGAGGCAAAACAAACTAAATTTCCTAAAAAAAAAATACAGACGTTCTCAAAAAAAAAAAAGGTATGAATTCAAAAAGAGAGATTAAAGTCGAAGATGCAATCATTGTTCGTTAATAATAGTAATATGTAGATTATATCAACATAATAATAAAAAAGAAGAACAATAACAATGTTGTGTAAAAATTTCTAACTGAAAAATTACCAGTGAGCCGACCCTTTATCACACTGACACTGTCCACAAAGATATCAAACTCCACATAGAAATAAATTCAAGATTTATATCTCTCTTCAAGTAGAATTGTCAGGTCTAAAATATCTGAGAAAATGTAAAATGTAGAGTAGCGTAAAGAAACAACAGCTTAAATATTAAAAAAAAAACTACTCTCGACAATTTTAGAAGAGTTATTATAAATTTGTTTCTATAGTTAATTCGGGACCGAGCTTTCTGTAAATTCGTCCCATGTTGTTGTTTTTATAGTTAACTAGCTTTCGCCCGCGTGAATATCCCATGGGAACAGTACTTTTTTCGGGAAGAAAGGTACCCTATGTCCTTCTCCGTACTTCCAGCTATGTGTATGCTAAATTTCAGGAAGATTGGGTTCAGTAGATAAAGCGTGAAGAGTAACAAACAAACTCACTTTCGCATTTGTTAGGATTAGGATAAAAATATACTTACGCAACTAAGAATATTTCAATGCTGTACTGGTTACCTAGTGTACTTGAATTACGTATACATACCTACATATTGCAAATAAATAGGTGCCTACAATCGTTTTCCTGTGTTGGCATTATAATATTGCTAGGGTGACAACTAAGTACCTATGAATTATACATACATACCTAATTATATAGTTTTACAGAGTTAGATACTGTCAATTATTATCGACTTCTAGCCTGAAAAAATAAGCGTAACTAATATTTTTAAGTGCATTGATTTTCCTACTGTTAATAATTAATTTGCTCATTTTAGTTAGTATATAATTACAATCGAATAGATAACTAGATGTTCTTATCACTTTCCCTGTGTATTACATTTAAGTATTTATTACCATGTTTACAGCAATAAAAATAATTTTATTTGAAATAGGTTTATTATATACATTCAAGGGCAAACTAAATTTAATTATAGGGGTAAAAAATCCAAAACTCTAAATAGTATCTATATTTTTTGTAGGCTTTTTTTTATATTTGGACCTGTGTTAATATATTTCTCCTTGATCTAAATGCAAAACATAAAATATAAGTCGTTGTGGGACAGGACACAGTGGCGAGCGTGTCCTACAGTAATCGGAAGGTCACAGCGCGAGCCGAGAGCGATAAGAACGCTCTTGGCCACAAAACAGAGGTTACAGAGGTAAAGCTGGCTTCAAAGATAATATTTATTATAGTGAGCAAGTATTTTTTTAAATTATGTACCTAAGTACTTGAACTTCTACCTATTTATGAGCCATGCTCCGGAGTTCATGCGTATAGCAATATCAATAAATTAAACTATACATAAGTGGATACATACATATCCACTTACGTATAGTTTAATTTATTGATCAGATAAGATTTTTTTGATTAGTTTTCTCTATATTACAATTTCTTAGCTTGGGTGGTAAAAAGTTTACATCATAAATTCCAATAAACATTTACTGCAATTAGTACGATTCATTTCAATACTTCTTCAATCAGATTTACTAAATGCATGGGCGGTCAAAGTCACCATTTTGATCTATTTTTTAATTATGTACCAATTTTTATCGACCAGCCTTGATCATAACTGATAAATCATTCCTTTTTGACGTGAAACGTCTTTAAAATCAGCGCCATACGGGTACCATGCCAGGATTTCAGACCGTAACGAAATGGGATATATCGTCTCACCTTAATAACTTCAAAACTATTAGTCTTAGAAACATGAATCTAGTATCATTATTTAGCTTATATAGTCAGTTTAGTGTTAAGACCTTGAGATAAGGTTGGAGCCCTACGGGAGGGGCGGGGGTAGCCGCCGCATGAAAATACGAAAAACGCCGTTTTGAAAATTTCAATTTAGTATTACTCACGACTCATTAGTGATAGAGCGATGATTTTTTCGTTTACTTATAGATATTATTGAGAACTATTAATTAAATTAAAAATAAAAGTAATTTGAATAATATTTGTACTTCAAAATAACCAAAAAGAATTTAAAAAAAATAAAAAATTACGTTTTGAGCCACAGCTCGAGCAAAATCCAGGATGAAATATAAGTCACACCTATCATCGAAAAGAGGAAGTTCTAGGCTACACACTGGTATACAAATATCCAATATCGGTCGAGCGAAGCAGATTTGACATCGTTTTAACACTATCAAGGCGAAACGGAATTTACTTTTCTTTCAGGGAAAGTAACTTTAATCCTGAAGACTTCAAATTTTTATTTAAAGAAACATTCCTTTATGTAAAAAATAATCAAATCTGCATTCAAAGTTTAAAAAAAAATCATTTTGCCACGCCTCGGAATCGAACTGGCTACAATCCAAAAAAAATAACACCTGTATTTTTATGGAATCAATCGATGGAGTTAATCAAAAGGATCAAATCTTTCTAACAAACATTATAAATTAAATTACAGGAAAATGGGGAAAACTAAACCTAATAGTAGTTTTTTGTCATTAAATTACGAATATAGGTAAATTACAAATCCCATTTGACCAACCCAATTAGACAACCAGCATATCTACACTAGACGAATGCAGGTCGTTGCCTGGCTTGGTGTTATAATAATTTGTATATATTGGCCCGCCTTAGCACAGGTGAAAATGTTAAATAGGTACACTTTATTGAAAAAGTTTCCTACCTAAAATTGAAAACCGCATCAAAATCCGATCAACTAATATACACAAAATAATATTAAATTATATAAGTACCTAATTATGTAGGTACCTAATCCTTCCCCATGAATCACTTCGTCTATTAATGAAAACCGCATGAAACAGTGTTGCCAGATGACTGTTTAGGTTTCCCCCCAAGATTTCAACGAAATCTCCCCAAATTTTCCCAAAATGTATGAAGATGATTAAAATTTTCCCCCAAACCATTTTTTCCTCCCCCCGAAATGATACCATTTGTATGAAACGAAGATTTATAAATCCCTCCCTCGATTATCAAAAAAACCCGAATTTGGGGGGAATATCCCCCATCTGGCAACACTGGCATGAAATCCGTTCAGTAGTTTTTGAGTTTATCGGGAAGACATATAGGCAGCGCCGCCGGCGCCGGCCGCTGCCCCGCCGCCGCGGGAACTTACATTTATTTATTATTTTTTTATTTAATAGCCGTCAATATCCCAGTACTGGGTAAATGCCTTTCTCTCCTTCTTCCGAGACTCTCGATTGGAACTTTTTATTTATTTAATATTTACTATATGAGGACGCCAGCGCGAGCACCAGACGGGTGATCAGTCCACTTATGCTGGGACCATTTCACCCAATTCCCCGAGACCCGTATAGGGTTTTGAGTTACCTGGTAACTTACGTTGGTGGCGACCCACTGAATCTACCTGTTACTTTGCAGAATTTTAATAACTCTTACTTATTGTAATGTCGCTTAGATCATTTTCAGATAGGGCGTCTGAGCCCATTACTTCTCTCCTCGCAGCAGCGTAGGGTAGAAAAGGGTAATAGGAGCAAGTTTTTAAATAAAAGCTTATTTCAAAATTAAATATTTATTGCTAATGTTTTATAACAAAAAACACTTATTTGCCTAATAATTGAGATCAGTTTTAATCATTTTGTACATCAACTTTGGGAAAAAATTAAGTTTAAAAAAAAAGTAGGTTTGACTTCCATTGCACTTACTTCGGGGCAATGGTGGTCAGCCAGTGGGAAATGAGGATCAAGCAAAACAAACACATATAGCAGACGTACCCTTCGGCAGAATCCCATCCAGTGCATTCTGCGTGTGCCCACAATCCACATGTGGTACAGCGGTACCACATCTCATTGTTGTAATCAATCAATCACCTGCGGACAATGGGGGTCACTTGACTCTCACTCGACTCTCATTAGCCGCTACTATGCCAACAAAATAATAATAAAACAAAAAAAACCTAAGTTTGAATTGTAATATAAGACTCTTATCACAGTTTTAAACATACAGACTACCTTTCTACAATATACAAAATTTGGCACACTTAAAAAAACGACACTCACCTCTAATAATATTTTTGCGTAAATTTACAATGACGACGCGCGAAAACGAAACACTAGTATCACTCAGCGACGTGCAGCGGTTACAGCGCGAGGCCTTCGCGACGGGGCCGGCGGGTGTAGAGGGGGGTGTAAAGGCTATGTTCCTAGGTTTCGGATGCGTAGTTTTGTAGATATGCGTGTGATTCCGATTGCCCGCTGACTCCAATTACCCGCCCTTCCCCTAAGTGGGACACTCTGCTACTAGATGAAAGCTAGTTTCCTCTTCTTCCAGGCAGCTGGGACAGATAGGATCTCTTTGCTTAATCACTGTCAGGTGTCTATTCAGTTGGCAGTGTCCTGTGAGGATTCCTATGATGATGCCAATGTTATTCCCACTCAATTTAAGTAGGTGTTTTGATTTCTTTTGGTCTGCTGCTTTGATGAAGATTTTAGATTGTCTTAGACTTCTAGTTCTTCTCCATCTTCTTTGGATTCAACTTTCATTCTATGCTTGATGACGCCTTTCGTTATCCCATAAGCTATGGGAAGTCTGGGTACAGGTCCCACGAAAGTTTCATCTGCTCCTTTCATAGCAAGTTCGTCTGCTTTTTCAATTAGAACTTACATAGTATTATAATATTATGTTCTTAATTATAAAGTGACGGTAACCGCGCCACTAGGAGACAGCTTCGATAACATCCTCCTGGAGAGGTGATTTGAATCACACTGATATTATTGTGGCAACGAGATAGATTTGTGTTTGTTATTTATTCGTTGTTTTAGAGGGGGTCCCATGGCTTAACAAACTCAACAACAAACAACTTCAAACTTGAACAACATCGACTTCGCGAGCATTGCTACCGAAGATGTACTTATTGCAATGGACGTAACAAGCAAAGATATACTTACAACCCATACAAATGTGGAAACTGTTTAGTGAACTGGGGAACTTGAACAGTAGTCGAAGTGATGTTATGCAAAATCATTGGCGATGGCGGATAATCGCTTCAAAACTATATTCGAAGTAAATCCGTTTGGGTTATCTTGCAATGTTTGTGATCAACTTTGGTTCGAGAGAGATTTAAAGAAAGTAAAAGACCACAACATTTATTTCCTTAGACTTCATATCTTTTAGTTTTGGTAAATAATATTTAGCGAACGATGTATTTTGTCATAAGATATTTTATCTTACCATGTTTTACCAATTGAAGTCTTTGTTAAGTAATTTGTTTGTAAAATAATCATTTTATAAAAAAGGATTAGTTTGTACACCCAGATGTTTTTAAAATGTGTAGTTTATAAAAAACATTGTTATTAAAATGACAGTTTTTGAAAAAAATATTATATAAAGCGTGGGTGCACCATCTTTATTGTATCATCTTGAGTATATACATATATACTCGTACAAGAACATCACAAATAAATTATCACATCAAACCAAAAACAGCCTTATCCACATGCAATTTATTTTAAGTGTTATGTTTTTAAGTTACATGTTTGTATAGAATACAAGGTGTATGTTTGTATAGATAAATCGAAATAGACCATTTTGTTTTCATTCAATATAATCTTTAAAAGCGACTCGCTGACATAGACGTTTCACGTTAAAACCAACGGCCGTGTCTACCGACACAGCCCCACCCAATTTTGTGCCACCTTACTGATTGATAAAGTTGAAAGACCATGTTTGTTGAAGGCATGTAAAACTAAATGTTCCCCTGATGGAGCCCTGAGGGTTCACTGCCGTGACAAATACAGGATTCTAAATAATTTGTCTTGAAAGAGGCTGTAATTACAGATTAGATAATATTTTCTGCTTATATGTATCTATCATAAATGACTATGTGTTTTAAAATTTTTGTCTATGCATCATGCTAGGTTAAATTGATGGTCTTCCCAATAAATAATTAAAAAATCTTCGAAGACACAAGAACGAGCACTATATATAGAGTTCAGCGTTCATTTACTGTGTTCCATGAAAAGTGTATGTCGGTGTCGGCGACTGCGCCCGTCATACTAGAAACAAGAAAACGAAACGATTTAACTTCCGTGCTGTCATTGATTTGTAGGAGGCCAGTCTTGTACGTGAGATTGCTCAGATTTTACTGGCGTCGGCGTCACGGAATATCGAGGAACGTAAAATAATCAGCCGTATTATTTATATTACTTATTATTTACTTATTATATTTTTAATTTAACTTTTCTGGCCTGGTAATAAGCAAAGCATTTTTAAATTCTTTCAAAATTACAAAGCAGCTTTAAATTAACAAGTTAAAAAATTTCGAAAATCCATGTTTTGATGAAACAAAAAAGTTACAGTGATTGATGAATTACATTATTTACTAGATTTTAGTAAAACGGTGTATAGCAATATCAAACCAAGAAATATGTTATTAAATAAATTTTAAGAATAATTGATACAGAATTTTGTAAGACGGAAATCAGAATATTGAAACTCATTCAATTTAGCTATTTATGTACTTATTGACCAAACCATAAATACTCCACACCCCTTTTTCAATACCTCTCCACCATCACTTTCTTTGCAATCTGAATATCTGAAAAATATCGGAAAAACCTTTTTCGGGACTTGCCTATCGGTTACTTTCAGGCTTAGAGAATACCTAACAGTCTGCCGAAATTACGACAGGCAAAAAAAGGAACAATTAGAACAAGACTAGCCGCGTCCCAGGACTTCGCTCCCGTGGTAATTTCAGGATAAAAAGTACCCTATGTGCTATTCCCGTTATTTTTCTACCCGTATACCAAATTTCATCGAAATCCGTCCAGTAAATTTTGCGTGAATAAGTAACAAACATCCTCACAAAATTACAAATTCACATGCAAACCTTCGCATTTATATATAACATTTAGTAGGATAGTAGGATAAATAAATTTTTATTTAAGCTGAAAACACTAGCAGTTCTCATAACTTCCAGTGAAGGGTTGGTTTGTATACAAAATATTATGCGAGGCCACGTTCAGACAGTACTGTGAACGCGGGTGGTCATTCCGCAAGCTTTCCTATATTGAAATACTACATAAAATTCGCGGAAGATAAGTGTTATGTGGTTGGTTCTTGCCGAAGTACCGTTTACCCGTAGACCATAGAGGAATATTAGTTAGTACTCGTAAAACGGACTCGCCGATATCCTGTAATTATTTTACGTGCATTTCACATTGTACCGAGCCATCGCTAGAGAAAATGGCTACTATAAGCGAAGTTGACATCAAAACAGCCATACGTGTAAAATTTAATGCCGGCAAAGCGAGGTAAGTATACATTTTTATTTATCATGAAAATGTAAACTGCTTACGTATATCACAAATCACAACTGATGGATAATTGCAGTCACAGTCACCGTAGCTAAAAACTGCTACACAGTTGGTTGTAACTTGTAACTAGCGTTGCAGGACTATCGATAGTTGACTTTGAATAAATAGTCATACTATCGATGGGCCTATCGATATTATTGACACGTGTCAATACTATCGGTAGTATCGATAGCCAATAGTTTGCAATACTATTGATGATACCCAAAACTATCGATAGTATTGCTTTTCAATAGTATCGATACTATTGAATTACAATACTATTGAATTTTTACAAGCAAATATAAATGTCAATACTATCGATAGCATCGATAGTTTTGGGTATCATCAATAGTATTGCAAACTATTGGCTATCGATACTATCAATACTTCCGATAGTATTGACACGTGTCAATACTATCGATAGGCCTATCTATAGTATGACTATTATTCAAGGTCACAATACTATTGATAGTCAGCACTATTGCTGCAATACTAGTCGTAACCTTCATAGAAAATTAATGGCTGGCGGCATGTGTTGTGAGTCCAGGACTATCAAAATGTAGGCCATCCAAGAATGACAAATTAGGAGTCTGGCCCAGGCAAATTGCAGGAAAATTCCAACTAAGTTTGTAATCTAAAGCCTGGCAACCCTTCTCGGGGTACGTGGATTGATGTGCAATCGTCATAAGTAAAGATGCGCGAATGCAACGTAAAAGCAATTCAAATAACGCATACGAAGCGTAATAACGGTCACTGACCTTGTTACGGAAGGACGCGTGTTTCTCGGAATTTTCAATTTACACCAGTTGCGTTGTGATTGTGAACAACAGCAAATAAAAACATCACCTCACAGATAAACATCATCTACCGTACCGTCCAGCAGAAAGAAAAACGTTGATGGGTGCTCCATACACTGTTTATCGATTCTATAAATTATATTTATGTTGCACTATGTCCGTCTTAGCATTTCTCTGTATAAGTGAAATTTCAGAAAGATTGATTCAGTAGATAAAGCGTGAAGGGGTAACAATTAGTGTATAGAACCGGGAAATCCCGGTACTGAAAATCCCGGGATTTCCCGGTTTTTTTGTGGCGGTCATAGAACCGGGAATTAAAATACAAGAACCGGGATTTTCGGTACTTTCGGGATTTTTTTTATTTTTTATTTATCGCCAGTTGGCGAACCAATCGCCAACTGGCTGTGCAACACACAAGTTCATAAAGATATATGTGAGAGCATCAAAGTTGTCAGGCTTATTATATTATTATTCAAATAATTAATTGACATCATTAAAAACCGCATAGAACTCATTGTTTGCTTTTGTAATCAGCTGATATTCATATTCTCATAGTTTATACGGATAAATCCGTTTAAATATATGGCAATTGACAACACTAATGCTATGCACGGCGAACGGTACAGGAGCAGAACTCTGTGGTGATTCGGAAGGATGTAAGATCGACGCAGAATGGCGACCTCGAAACAAATGTAAAAATCGAGGTGGCTCATTTCGAGAATGGAGGCGATCGTTGGCGATATCACAAGCTTATGGTCATCTTCTGAGTGTTCCATCCACCAGTGTTGAGCCAGAAAGGATTTTTTCTTCGGCTGGCCTGCGCTGCGGTGTAATATAATTAGATCGCGTTTAGGCGATGTAACTTTGGACGCGTTGATCTTTTTGAGGACATATATTACAAAGAAAAAAAAGCTTTCAAAAGTACCCAATAGTTTATCTGTGATCGCTAGATTTTATTTGATTGTTTGTTTGTGTTTAGGCATACATATTTTTGGATTACGATTTAGATCAGCTCCTCAATTATAAGTGCTTCAAGGATTGTAATCTGTTTTGTATGCTATTAAATAAATAAATAAATAAATTGTTAGATGTTAATCTGTTGGCGTAGATTGTATTTGATTTTATTGGATTATCTTTTTGATTTCAATTTTATTTGTAATTTTATTGTAGCTAAGGGTTCCTATTGTTTTCACGGCGTTAGTTAAGTGTACCTACTTTCAATTATAGTCTGGTTTTAACTGGATAACTAGTCGTTCGCTACGAACGTAGACCTCGCGACTATTAAAATACAATATTTATTTTCACAAAAAATTAAATATCTCAAAAACGGCTGGACCGATTTTGATGCCCAACGAACTTGTAAATTCTATTAACCATCCCTACATATATTCCAACTTTCATCAAAATCGGAACAACGGTTCGAGAGTTATCGCGGAACAAACATACATACATACATACATACATACATACATACATACATACATACAAACAATGTGTTTTTCGCTCCAACTTGAATTATAGCCCTCGCTCGCTTCGCTCGCTCGGTCAATTAATGAATACTAAGTTTTACTATTGCTTAAGGCTAATTGTTAATAAATCATTAATTATCATTAATTATTATTAATTATAATTAATTTATGGTTGAAAAAAAATTAAGTACCGAAAATCCCGGGAATCCCGGTTCCAGCATAGTCCAGTACCGAAAATCCCGGTTCTTTGAAACATATCCGGTTCTCTATACACTAGTAACAATCATATCGTTTTTCATCAGGCGGGCAGATTACATCCCAAATTTATTTTATGCGTCAGATAAATCACCATTGCGTAAACAAAGTAACTTTACCTAGCATTCCTTACTGACCATAATTAGATCAGCCACCAAAAAAACAAAGTTATCATCGACGAGTAAAAGTAGCGTTTTACAATCACGAAGCGGAAGCCAGCATTTACGGGATGGATTATTGGGGTCGTGGGGCAGCGAGCCACCGTAACAGTGAGGGTTCTGTTTGATTGTGATGCAAATTCCCTGTTTCCGCTGGGGGACAGGTGGGGGTCGCGCCACCAATCACGGCCAGCATGGTGCAATAGATTTTCTGCTTCAATTGGTTTTAACGCACAATTTGGTAGTCGTCTAGTGGTGATTGATTTACTCTTCTGAGAGCAACGTAATAGATAGCTACACCAATGTCATGAACAATATGATCAATCTGAAAAATTTATGGTATTTTTCATAGACCATCACTTGCTTCCAATGAGGAAGATTTGAGGAGTTCAGGTTGCACCCTAGTTATTGATTTATCAGCTACTTCACACATCGAAAAGAGCATGGGGAGAAGAAGAAAGATCATAGGATAGGTTTGAATTAAGATACCTGCAACGAATTTTGTAAAAATCCAAATTTGAAATGACCAAGTACCAAACCCAGTGAAAAATTTGTCTTAAACCACTATTTTTTTTTTGTGTACAGGGTAAGTGTTCAAAAATAGCTTTGTAAAATGCAATCAAGTTTGTGAAAGGAAACCTAGGTTATTTTAAATTCTTACAACCGTCCCTGGCGTTACAGATCGTCGCCCAAGCGTGCGCGGGCGCTGGGGGGCGGCCACCCCGACCGGAGGTCATTCACCTCCCTCCCTCCCACCGCCCCTCAGCTCCCCTGGCCATCAGAATCACAGCCCTTTGTGCGCTCACGCCGAGGGCTACTTTGAGGGCAAAGACTCCTATTTATTTCTTTGTTTTGAAATTCCTTCTAAGACGAGGGTACGCAGGTACAGGTGGGTGGACTTTTTGTTCGTGCAGGAGACAGTAAAGGTTTTGAAATCTTTATGGTTCCAAAAGTAAGCATTTATTCCTATAAATAGACTTTATATTTTCTCAAGCGGAGAAAATATAAACAAGCATGTTTATTGTGAAATAAGGTAGGAAATGATCCTACCTCTACAGGCGGAAGGTATGGCCTTTTGGGTATATCATTGTATATTTTATACCCGCCATTAATAGGTATTGTATTTTGTTTTCTGTTTTCCTCTGGATGTTGTAACTCGCAACCTCTATGAAGTCTTTTACGTGAATATCATGTCATTATTTGATATTAATAAATAAATACCATATCTAAGCGTACAGTATGGCTCTATCTACCCCGAGATAAAAGAGACATCGGAATATATGGTATTGGTGTAGAGTCATAATGTGTTATATTGATTTAGGAAAACATATATTATTTGTACAATTACATAGTTTGATTTGTCAGCTTTAAATTAATTAGGTACAGTATATGCGGATGCTAACGGCTAACGACCTACCTACCGTAATACCTGTCGTATAGAATTATCGTCACGCAAGCAAATAAATGAATGACTTTAAAAGAGAATCAATTAAGCTTAACGTACTTGAAGTTTTGAGATAACGTTACCTACGTAAGTACTTGGGTACCTACTGTGAGTAAGTCAATAGCACATGAACCTACCCTTTAATACAAACTCATCGCTAATCGCTATTACCACAGCACGAACCTCTGTCCAAGGTTAGGTTACTTGACATGCATTTGACTGTAAGTACTAAGTAGTACCACTGATTACTTATATAATAATTACTACGTAAGATAAGAAGTACTGTGTGTGTATGTGTAGTGCGTAGGTACCACGGTACCCTATACACACCTAATATTCCAAATTCTATGGTATGCGGTATGCCCCGAATTTGACAGTTTAGCAAAAATAGTCTCGTGGCTCATGTATACTTACTTAGCCATAATACCCTATGTCCATCTCAGTACTTACAATACAACTATAAATTCAGGAAGATTGGTTCAGTAGATGAAGCGTGAAGAGGTAACAAACAAATAAACAAACTCACTTTTGCATTTATAATATTAGTTAAGATTAGGATATGTGTTTTAGTTTGGTTATTTATATCAAATCAAAAACTTTGTCATGCTAGAAGTGGAGTGTTCAAATTTTGCGGACCATAAAGATAGCATAAAAGAACCCATGGAAACGATCCAGTAATAAATAACAATGTATACCCCACATCAATATGTAGGGTCGTACTTCCTCTTTGAAATATTCATGTCCAAAAAAATCCCACAATTTTAAAAATACCTGTACAGCACACATCCTTAATTAAATCAGAACATAGGTGAGGCACCCTAGACCCACGCGACCCCTGCAGTCACTGGAGCGTTGTCGAGCCACTCTCCCATGGAGCCGTGGAGGCCCCACTGATGAGGAGCAGATATGGGGTGCAACAAGTGGGGAGCTCTAAATATATTAAACGAATTTCCTGGTAAAGTTCATAAACCGTTCAACTCATTCATAAATGCACTTAATGCGATCCAACTTTATTTTGCACCAACCAAATTTTTATGTTTCTACGTTCAGCGGTTTCGTCTCTGCCTTGATATCAATTAGTCAGTTAGTCTGTCCATTCTGTATATACCTACAGACGGGTATCTACCATGTATGTACTTTAGTAATCAGTATCTACCCTATATGTAATTTAGTTTGTAATGTTGCAACAATTGATTTATGTATCTTTCTAGTTAAGGAGGAGCGGGGTCTCCTAACACAGGCTCTTTGAGATCTAAAATGAGGCCCCATCCATTATAAGTAAAACTGCAACTTGGTACTGCAAATAAATACATTTTATTTTTACAGACAATAATTGCTAGACTATCTCTCCACCAACCTCTAAAACCTGGTGGTGATCTTTAAAAGAACATTGTCTCAAATGCAATCCCGAAATTATTAACTTCAATGACTTTCACTCACGTCAACTATAAATACTTAATTTCCCGACAAAAAACAAGAATACACCCTTCAACCCGCTTCCAAATGACCGGGCTGGCGGGGCTGGGTGCGTATAAAAACAAAAAGCGATCACCCTTGCTGCACCCACCCGCATGCCACTACTCGTATCAAATTGAACTGAATTTACAGCAACCGTATTGATTTGTTCACACTTTACTGGACTTTCGTGCTTTTCAGTCAATTGCTTAAAAATTCAATGACATTTTTTTATTTCTATATGGTCAATATCATCATCGTTCATCGTTACAAAAATCATGCGAAAGTTACTTTAATTTTATTGGTTATATTTAAGTCGACATTAGATTCACTAAAAGATAAAGTAAATTGAAAAAGAGAAATGTTGGAAATAAGCATGGTTTCCGCGGTAAAACAGATAGAGTTAATTAACTCTTTTTTTTTTATAAAAAAAAATATTTATACCTATTCAACTTAATTTGGGCGAAGTGAATACCTAGTTGTCAAGTTACTCGACTAATGTGGAATATACTGTAAGCTTATCAAATAGTGTACAAGCAACTTTGAACCTAAACCCCGTTAAAAACCCAACTAAATTGATACAGAACTTAGAGCGACTATTTCTATAGAGCTAGGCTACCAAATTAGATAAAGTAAAATAAATCAAGTAGAGGCGTTTGTCATTTAGATTAAAAACATATACACAATCACTGTGATAAGTTGATAGATGAACATCATTTACGCTGTAAAATCCTTCTGACGGTAAGCCCTACTAACAAGTGCATCATATACTAGGCACTTAAAAAATAGCAAAAAAAATAGTTTTTTCTTTTTGTTTGCGGCAAATTTTTAAAACTTTCTGTGCGCGCTCTACTACAAACAAATTAAGCTATACCAAGTCAAATATAGAACTCATTTGAATACATCGTGGGGGTACAATCGTACAAATGATGGGGGTGGTTTTTTATCAATGGTCGTTTATTCAATTGCTTTGTAAACTGTAAAGCAGATTAATTGTGAACATGCGACAAGCGACTTTTTGTATTGATAGGGGTCAGGAGGAAGGGCGTTAATGTAATTATGATGTTCTTTTTTAACATCTTCAAAGTCAAAGTCTTTTTCACGTCAAAAACTAATTCTTCATTATCAGAGTTATCAGTAAACCTGCCCTTACTCATTTTGAACTTTTGAAGTCATGTTATACAGGGTAAATGTACAAACATTGGCAACCTTTCCTTGGAAAGTAGGTACTCATGATTAGAGGATTATGAGCAACTTTTTGGGGTAATTGTAAATTCGTCCCTCTTAAAGGGTCTTGTAAGGGTCGACCGCGGGGCCGTCGACCAGTCGGGCGCCCTAGGTACCGCTGGAGCGATGAGGTTCTGAAAGACCTACAGAGCCTCAGAGCGGAAAACTGGCGAGAATTGGTGCAAGACCGCAAAAAATGGCGTCATCTCCTGTCGGAGGCCAAGATCCACTTCGGGTCGCTGCGCCGCAGTAGTAAGTTTCTATATTTAATTGCTAGTGAGTAGTGAATTGTAGTTGGAGTATTTAAATTGCTAATCTAATATTTTTCTGCATGTATTTGAGATGTAACTATTTAAGAATAAAGTTGTATGTAATAAGAAATAACTTCCAATATATTTTAAAATTAATGTTTTTATAGTTATAAGTACTTAATTTAACTGTAATTTTATTTTTCCAACACAATGTATATTGTTTTTCTTTATGAAGTGGAAATATCAAATAAAGAATAAAGAATATGCATTATCAGAGTTAAAACGATGTACTGATTTTAAAACAGCTTTAACAGCGTACTACGCTTATGCTCACTCAAGGCTGCAGTATGGCATAATTCTTTGGGGAAACAGCACTGATGCGGAGCAGCTGTTTATTTTACAAAAAAAATGCATACGAATTTTAGTTAATCTGAAAGACTGGACAGAAAGTTGCAGACCCCATTTTATAAAAAATAAAATACTAACATTAACCGGTATTTATATACTAGAAGTGTGCAAGTTTGTTAAAAATAACCCACACCTTTTCAAAACTATAGAAGAGTGTGGAAGTAAAATTAATACAAGGAATAAAAAAAAACTAAATCCTCCAATTAGCAGAATGGGCCTCTTCGGTTCTAGTCCCCTAGTTATGACCATAAAAATATTTAATAAAATCCCCGAAGAAATCAAAGCGGAAAAAAATTTAAGGACGTTTGTCAAAAAGCTCAAAGAATATCTAATTGAAAAATGTTTTTACTGTTTAAAAGAATTTTTAGAATAAGTTGTTAGATTGTTTTAATTTTGTACTTTGACATTCCTGACTATTAATTTTTGATATACCTACTTAATTTCTAATATTTATTAAATTTAATTTTACATTTTTACTTATTCAGGATTTGGAATTCAATTAATAAATTAGTTTTTAAGAATTGAATTGTAGTGCCCTACCAGGGTTCCATGATGTACCAACTATAATTTATTATGTGACCTTTGTAATACCATGGATACAATAAAGTAAATTGAAATTGAAAGTAAGTAAGTAAATTCGTCCCTAGAGTTCATTCGGTACCCAATTAAAATTCCATACATTCAAAGTTTTGTACGGCACCGACTCAATCTGATCAACTGTTCCGTACATTTTGTAAAATGTACGGAACAGTTGATTTTTTCTTTTTTTTATTAATGAGAACTTTCACTAGTAGAGAGGATGTCGATGCTGGATGTTTTTGAATTCACCAGTAAATCGGAAAACTAAATTACTTACGTAGATGTCTTTTTACATGCATAAGCATTACATCACATTAAATTATACATATTTAGATGCCTTGATAAAGGCAACGGTATAGTATATTGAGTACATTAATTTATGTGGTTATTCAGTTTTACTGAGGGTGGAAACTCTACAGAGCGCGACTAACTGACTTAAGGGGCGTCATGATGACTGGTCAAGACCAGTTGCTTTATAACTAAGAGATAGTAATAGTAAAATTTCATATATGTAGAAACTATATTTTCATATAGGTACCTATCTAAGTAGTGAACACGCGGGTGAAGCCGAGAGCAAAAGCTAGTCTAAAATATTTATTTATTTATTTTTCGGGAGTCTTACAGCTAAATAACAACTATGTATTAAGTAGCTACCAGTACAATTCAACTATGCTAAGAACAAGACTGCCTATTGATATTATGGTTGAAGAACAACTTTACACTGCAATACATAAAATATAATAAAAGAAAAACGTGTTAGTATAACAAGACAAGAAAGACAATAACGATAAAACTACTATTTAAGGTTAATAAACCTTCTGACTCTCCACACAAAATCAATAAAAAGAATTATGCTCATAAAACCTAAGTATCTCGGCTCCTGTGCAAGAGAAAATACTGTACCACCGTAGCTTAATTGCATACAGGCGGGGTATAATTTTCCGTGTGATTTACGAGATAGCTACCGAGTCATAAGCAGTAGAACAATAAAAACATTTCCCACAAAGCGAGCACCCTGAAGCCTGCAACATGTAATCTAAATCACAACCATTTCTATTCATACTTTTTTTGTCTTCCCTTTGAACCATAATGTCGTTTCCACTGCACCCAGACAGGTAAGTTCATCCTACATCATCTTACTCTTTCTTTTTTTATTTATTAGGTAAGATATGCTCATGGGTTTAAGCTCATGAAAATAAAGCTCTGAGGATCTTGGTAGCGCAATGGTACGCGCGCTCCACCAGCGAGCAAGCGTAATGGTCGGTTACGGGATGGATAATTCAATTCAATTCAGTTTATTCATAAAACAATATCAATTGTATGCGATACCATCTCCTTCAAACCATCATGATGGTAAAGATTGCTGGAAAGCGTAGAGTGCTAGAACGGAAGATGTCTTGGCTCAGGAACATCAGACAGTGAACGGGAATCAAAACAGTGGAACAACTGTTAAGACTAGCTTTGAACAAGGCTAAATTTAAGGAGCTGACTGCCAACATTCAGTCATAAATAGGCACATGAAGAAAAAAAAGTATGCGAATTACACTACTATGAAAAAATGAAAAAAAAATGAAAAAGTATTTTATTGATTCACTTACATTGGTGATTCACTTACAAGTGGCAGGTGACTCCTTTTAAGTAAAAGATACCTGTGTTAGGTTAGGAGCCACTATTATACCATGATACCTGAAATAAATGTATTATCTAGAGCTCCTCCGTGCTTCGGAGTTAAAGATAAAAGATAAAGATAAAAGATAATTTAGTAAGATAAAAGATAAAGATAAAAGATATGTCGGAGTTAGTCCTACCAATCCGAATTGGACTAGCGTGGTGGATCATGGTCTATCGTTCCTATCTATCCATAAGGAAGGCCAGTGCCAGCAGTGAAGACATGTCATGGTGATGATGTAATAAAATACACGCAACGACTTTCAATAATGTTAATGCGGTTTGTCTTTTTCTTTTCCATTTCTCTTCCTACTCCTTTAAAAGATTGTTAAAATATCCTCCTACTCCTTTAAAATGCCCATGGAAATTGGAATATTAACGATAGTTTATCGCGATATCCGGCCGACGCCCCCACGGCATGGTGATGTTAATAACCTGCGCTTGAGCACCCTCCGCTTACGGAGGGGTCTCGTGTCATGCGACAAGTGTTGTGGTTTCCACGATTTGTGCCATGAATCTTGCGTTACTGGAAGTGACTACACTATGGGTAGATAATTGACCGAGCGAGCGAAGCGAGAGGGGGCTATAAATCAAGTTGGGGCGAAAACACATTGTATGTTTGTTCCGCAATAACTCTCGAACCGTTGAATTAATTTCGAAGATATTAAGAATACACGTAGCAACTATCCATAAAAATTTTAAGTTCATATAGCAACAAAATCGGTTCAGCCGTTTTTGAGATATAAGCATATTTTTAAAATAACAATCGCGAGGTCTAAGTTCGCGGTACGCGTCCACTAGTATTATTTTGAGTTGTAACAATTTAAATAGGTATAAATATTGTTGTTCCTGAGATACTCACCCTCCAGTTGAGTAGAAGAACAGGATAATGCTAGAAGCATTACTAAAAAACGTAATGACATCGACTAGGGCTAAGGAATCACCAGCAAACTAACCCACATGACAAATAGTGGAATCTCATTCAATACCATAGGTACGTCCTGTCAATACCAAACTTTTTAGTTGTCAGTATGACTGTACGCGTAATAAAAAAGTACATCGCTGGCTGACGACGACAGTATGGGGCGAAAGTCTAAAAAAAGGCGGAACAAATGACGATTTACATTTATTTCTATAGAACTAACATAGAACTAAAATTCTAATATATATTAATACATAGAACAAAAAATCAATCGCTATGTACAGTCACACTTTGTCAGGTAAAAATGCATCGTTCGAATTTGCATTCTTGTCTCTTCCAGCCAACTACAACCATTGCATCGCATTCATATCGTGGATCGTATATAAAAGGGGCGAATTCATTCATGATCCGAGCCGTGCCCGCAGGAACTCTACAATTAATACGTAATGCGTGTAGCTATGTAAACAATTTCACGTCTTTATTGTTTTTTAATAATTGTGGTTTGAGCTTACTAGCTTCGAAAAACCACTAGTGTCGATATTTTTCTTGCTATGTTAATTTTATTCTTCTTTACATATATTGTTCTTGCGGATACACTGTTATCATGAAATGTTATATTTTTTTATTTTTTTTCAAACAAAAAACAATTTTAATTATTATTAAAATCAAGATTAATTATTTAATCTGAAGGTTAAGGTGTATTTTTAGGGTTCCGTATGTAAAAACGTCATGCTTATGGAATCACTTTGTTACTGTTTGTCTGTCAAAACCCTTTTTGCCAATATTTAACGGTAATTCTATTACATGAATGACTCTTCTACCCTCAAAATGAAATAAGAAAGTTCGATACGAACGAATGAGAAGTAAATTCGAACAAAAAAAGAATCGTGATCATGAAAAATCTCACGATACGATCGAATCCCTCTCGGAGGGAAGGGGACGAAAAAAGCATTCCTGGGAACGGCGGGTGTCCCACTTTTGTACTTTTTACTGGCCGAGTCGAGGGGGATGACCGCTGGTTTTGTTTCTTTTTTGTCTTAGCCTCTCCCGATATGGACAATGGCCAGTGCTTACATATAACTTTGAACAGTCTTAAAACTAACGATGTTCAATTATTTGTCTAGTATTTTCCAGTGTGGTGTATAAAAGTTACTGGCCATGTTGCTGGTGAGATCCAAGATAAAAAAATGCTTACCTATTGGAATAGCAAACTGACAAATATACCCACTTACTAGATATTAAAAGTGGGAACAGATATGTCCCTATGTATGGAGAAGGAACTGTAGATTTAGAAGGTGTGAGCTGCGAAGATCCTAAGCACCTAGGTCATTCTTCTCTTTGCTTAGGTATAGAACATAGTTTTCAATTTCGTTTTTTAAGCAAATTTAATTAATTGCCAGTGCAACCATTTTCAGTTATGATTGATGGCCTTTGTTCAAAATTACATACATTGGTCCCTTATTGTTTTTGAGGGCAGGCCAATCATTAGTTGCGTTAGTGACGCTCACGTAGACAAAGCCAAACAGCGATTGCGGCTAAATTGTGCATATTATCAGGGCGACTCCCCAATCGGTGGGTGCATGCGGGTGCTATCGATGATGTATCAGCGGGGATGCGCCCCCCAGGATGGCTAGGTTATCTGCGCCGATCGATAGCAGCGCGGAAAACTACGGCCAATATTCCCAGAACACTATTAATACCTGGAGCGCTGCGTCATCAGTTAGTCCTTTATCTAGGTCACTGAGCATTGGATGCGCAGAATTTTAATTATCTGGGAGCTTTGTATTTCTGTTGCCAAAATGTAACTTCTGATTTAGTTTTGCGGTAAAAGTGTATCTTCCATTTAGGCATAAGTAGATGTTGCAATAATCGCAAAATATGAGGGTGACATACCTTTGCCAAAAAAATCCGTGAGAGGTCCGTGATGTGAGAAGGATCCCACATATTATCTCTTACGAGAAAAACTGTAGGTATTCAGTACATATCAAAATAAGAGGAAAGTAAGTATAAATTGCAACGTCATTTAAGGGTCACTGTAAGTTTGTCTACATTTCTGTAGCTGAACAATTTACGCAAATAAAATTAATTTCCTTGAGATCATGTTGATTTTTATGACAACCTGGATAGATTACAAACGAATGACTTATGTGCTAACCACGGACAAAGTAGTGAAACAAACTAGTTACTTACCTAGTAAAAGTTTATTTTATTTTTAAATAACCTTATCTGACCACTGACATCCTAATTTCGGAACGACGACAAGCAACCATTAAAACTAGGTTTGCGCCGGCCGCCGTATTGATTAGGTTAGGATTTAATTTTAACTTGAATCAATCCAAGTTCCACATGTTTTCAGGTCGTCTTTTCCATAGGCACTTTAGTTGGGCACGTATCCAGCTTATGATAGATCCCCCCATCGTTCGATCGAAAGGTAGAGGAGCCCCAACGTCCGCCCAGTGCTTCTAAAAGGTTAAGCACAAAAAGAAAGTCAGTTAATATTTACTCAACGAATTTATGTAAGTATGTACTTAGGAAGGTACGACACATTGACACATATAAGTATGGTAAAAGTCCGTTATTAGTCGAATCCTAAAGTCGCGCTTAAAATAAATTAGGGATTAGATTTCAACCCTTACCTTTGACGTAAAAACTTGCAATTTTTGAAAAAATATCGATAACTGATGCCTTAGAAATTGCATCCGTTCTTACTTCTTTATGTTTTTCAGTATACTAACCTATAATTAAAGTAACAATTTCCACCCGCATGGTATCGGTAAGTGGACGCACATATAGCATAATTTATTGGGGTTGAATAGTGTACTTATTCACCCCTAATAATATTAATCTTCACCAGTCTATATGTGGGTCCACTTCCCCACTATTCCTTAACCCCAATTTCCATAAATCGCTTGGAATCTTCGTATTGGATTACTCTGTGTACTCTCCTTACACTACCTGGGAAAAGCCGTTTCCTATCCAGATAAAATCTTATTGAAATGGGATAAGCCATATTATAAATAATATTTTATGGTATAACTATTTG
Source organism: Ephestia elutella (assembly GCA_018467065.1). NCBI lineage: Eukaryota > Metazoa > Arthropoda > Insecta > Lepidoptera > Pyralidae > Ephestia > Ephestia elutella. Next base: position 9,795,069 of record CM031578.1, read on the forward strand.
TTTTGTTTAGATTGTGTTATTATGATTAAGTATGTATACATTATAATTTATAAGAAATATTTATACTGGCTTAATTAAATAAAATAAAATAAATTATTTACGCTACAATAACATTTTATATGAGTATTTTTATTTATCTGCTTAAACATCTAATAACAAATTCCCTTTTCTTCAAAACTATCAAGTTCTCTACATCATCGTCCGAAAGAGGGCAATGATCTGACTAGACCAGGGAATGTGTCACTGACTCCATTTAAATAATTACTTCTTGATAAAAACTTTCTTATATCTTAATTTAACATTTTGAAGAAAAAGGAAACATTTTAAACGTGAATATTTGGGAGATGGATCTTTATTTGTTTCTCTTTTAAGCAAAAGCTACTAGACGGATTTTGATGAGATTTGCTACACGGGTAGAATGAAACCTGGTATAACACATAGGGTACTTTTTAGTTGATACAGAGTTTAGGGGCGCAGATACTGAAGTTAATATTAAGTGGTGGCAGTTGTCATGATTGTGGTTTTATAACAAGTAGTTTTATTTTAAAGATCGACACTACCAATTCAAGGGATAGCAAGGGGTCCAATCCCCTCCGGGTCATCTTACTACCAAACCTCACTGTGTAAATAGCAAATGCTTAAATACTACTACTTTTATCTAAACTGTTCAGCAAAATGTTAAAAAAGAAAAAACGTTTTGCATAAATGAATTTTTAAAAACCAAAATTTGCCATGGTGCAAAATTTGTCACCCAATGTTGTTATGTCGTCTTATAAACCAAAATCTCTATGTGTCTGTTCTCGGAATAATGTTTTTTTTCTTCATTAGATGTATTATTTAGTAGAAAACATAATATCGACCAAGTTTTTGTTTGGTTGCCGCCAGAACTGATCATCATACAGCATTTTCATAATTTTCCATCACCATATAGACTTACAGCATTTTCCATCTTTCTAAGAATTTTCAACGTTTCCATTATTCACATTTTGATGATTTTTTTCGCTATAGAGACAATTTGATTTCATTTCGCTAATATTTTTTTTTACATGATTGAAAATAGGTATTTATCATAGACATAGAAAAAAAAATCATTCATTAAAAAAAATTTTTTTGCTAGCTCTATGGTATTTATTACTATGTATAGGTGTTATAGGTGCACTAAAAAATATAAAATATTTTTTTTTCCAAAAATATTTAACCGACTTCCATTATAAAACTGAAAATCATGAAATAACTTAATAGGCAGATTAATCAAAAAGAAAAATGTATTGGCATGCTACCTACTGAACGAGGTGAAGTCTGTGCCAAATTAAATAATCTAAATTAGCATAAGAATCATGTAGTATAAATAAAATGCCTAACTAAACAACTACATAATATCCTTACTCTTGCACTTGGCATCGACTTCACCTCAATCAGTAGGTAGCATGCCAATACATTTTTCTTTTTGATTAATCAGCCTAATGTTTCATGATTTTCAGTTTTATAATGGAAGTCGGTTAATTTTTTTGGATTGTTTTTTTATATCAATAGTATTTAATACTATGTGTTTGTTTTATTTGAGTCAATCATCCAGCACATGCCTGACGTCCCCTGAGTATTTTCGGATTTATCTCAACAACTGTCAACAAGTGGACATCTGGCTTTCCAAATAGATAGGTATTGAAATTTAAAACCATTTTGGTCCGTCAATTTGTGTACAGCTGCTTATCAAATTACCCTCCGTAGATCCATAGGCGGTGATATTATCGGCAAATTTGCAATTAATTTGATTAGGTTGATGTGTTGTCGACTGTACTATAGTTTTAGGGGTCCGTACTGAAAGATTGCCAAAAGGAAATAACAAAAAGTGACAAAAAACGTATTCTACTTATATTCCATTGTTCACTTTTTTCTCTTTTCAACCGACGACTTCCCAAAAAAGGAGGAGGTTATATGTTTCGATGTATGTATGTTTTTTTTTTATGTATGTTCGCCGATTTCTCCGTCTATAGTAGACTGATTTCCGAAATTATTGTTTAATTCGAAATAGTTTATTCCCAAGTTGGTCCCATTTTAACCACGTCAGAATCTATTCGATAATTTTAAAGATACCTAACAAAATATAAAAATTCAAACATTGGATTATAGAGCAAAAGCCCGCGACAGCATGCCCTTCCTTATTATATGAAAACTCAAGATTCTCTATGCATGTCCCCAACACAGAAATAGTGATTAGCGACTATAAAAGTTGGATCATGATGCTTAGGTAGATAATTTGTAGCAATCATATTTAAAGTGGTAGCTTAATTTCCTTAAAGTAAGAGTTTTTTAAGATTTTATTCCGAATAATATGAGAAATCATGCCATCCATTGCCAAGCCATTGGTGCCGATACAAACCCCTGCCAGACATTGTAACTTTACTAAATTATAGTCATTGTTTTATTATAATAACTGAATTTAATAATACTTTGTAAAGGTGCTTTCGACCTATAAAATTCACTTTTGCTATCCATATTACCTGCATAAGCAACTAAGATTCAAACTTCATGAGTAGTCACTAATCTTTTTTACACGTGGATATACGTGAAATTTGACACCGAGAAACATACAGCATTTTTGAAATAAGGCAGGTTGGTCATCTCGGGCTCTTGGTCTATTTATGTGCCAAAAATTACGTGGATTTCTGCAAGTTCTGACATTTCAATCAAACTGACATAAAACGTTTCGATTTCTTAAATTTTAGCCAGTGAAAAAATAAGTTTAAGTTTTCATGACAACAAAATTGCGCCAAGTGAACTAAAAATGATAAAATAATTTTTTTTTCCTAAAAAAATGAACCGACTTCCATTGTAAAACTTAAAATCATGAAATAACTTAATAGGCAGATTAACCAAAAATAAAAATGTATTGGCATGCTACCTACTGAATGAGGTGAAGTCGGTGCCAAATTAAATCATCTGTAGTAGTTGTATTTCGATGATCTAAATTAACATTAGAATCATGTGTAATTAAAATGCCTAATATCCTTACTCCTTGCACTTGGCACCGACTTCACCTCATTCAGTAGGTAGCATGCCAACCCCTTCCCTCCTCCCTGATGCCAATACATTTTTCTTTTTGGTTAATCTGCCTATTAAGTTATTTCATGATTTTAAGTTTTACAATGGAAGTCGGTTCATTTTTTTAGGAAAAAAAAATTATATAGAATATAAATAGTAAAAATATTTATTCGTATTTGATAAAAATGTAGAGAAAAGCTCATTTAATATCTTACCACATATAATAATAAATCGGTCGTGCTTGTATAAATTATTGGCGATTCTAGAAAGGATTTTTATGCGGCTGGTGGTACGGTACCTATCGTTTTTACAAAACTGTATAATCTTAAAATGTTACGGTAGAGCTTCCGCAATCAGTGAAGCAAGTCCTTTCTTATAAAGAAAACGGGACTTTCAATATATTTTATTGGGATTTCTTGTCTATAAAGGTAGGTACTATAATTCTAAGAAATTGTGGAGCCTTTTAGGACACGTATACCCCGAGCGGGCTGGTGGTCACTTTGATTCGGAGAGGTAACGGCGGCGCCCGCGCAGCTCGCACCTGTGGCCTTAGCGCGGTCTCCACCGAACTTATCGGCGCAGTGACGCAACCCAAACAGGATCCACCTCCCAACAAAAACTTCCACGGCCACTATTTCGAAACTCGTGCGCACCTAAATAGAGAAAGGCATCTATGTGCTTGTACATCATTTGTAGAGCCGCTAGTCGCAACCCACGGGGTACGGGGTGAATGCCCTTAACGTCCTCCGTCCTCCTCCGGCATAGCTCCCTCCCGTTCTAGCATGCGAGAGTCCCTCTTGTTTCGACTTTGAAAAGAGGGCACGTATTTGGTCGGTGATGTTGGATTTGCGACCTTATTGCTACGTTTGTTTGATCGGTATTACTTTGTGGAGGTGGGGTAGTGTACAGTTAAGGGTGTGTGCGCACGCGCATTGCGTTTGTATTCAAATGAGGACAGTGCGTTCCGCGCCGAAGAGCACTATGATTGTACTTTTTTAGTCCGTGAGCCGTAATCAGCTACAAGGAAATGAGCATCCTTAAGGGTGGCGCGGCGCGGGGCGCGGGCGCAGGGGGGATTGAGGTCGAGCGACAATTAGATGTTTTAACAACGACAATTCGTATTAATGGCCGGGTGGTCGCCAGTGCTATATTGATATCGACTTATTTATGTCCTTGTACAATAATTGCGAGTAGGTAAAAACAAGAGGTTCTTTCTGTGGGTTCAGCCGCTTCTGGTATTTTTAATCGACAATCAGCTTTAAACGTAATTATTTCGACAATTAATTAAACAAGTTTATTACCGAAATAATTTGAGATAGTGGTCATTAAAATAACATTTGGATTGTTCACAAAATAACAGTGTTTATCGGACCATATCCAAGATTTCGGTTAAGCTGTCTAGGCGAAGCTACATACGATAACATCTGTGCAAGTTATTAAAAGTGATGTTATCGCATAAAATTAAAATATCAAAAATCCAAATTCAGAGATTTTTATGTATTTTAGAAAATAAAATGCAGAGATGGCCAGATGGCCTCTGACATGATGAGACAAATTTTGCTGGAGGTTTATTTTATTAATTTCAAGTTTAGCAAAGAGCTGCAATTACAAAAAAAAATTGACTCAATTTTTTTTAGTTAGGTAAGTACATGTGTATGTGTTGAGTTTTATGTAATGAACATAATATTATAATGTCCGGCTTTTTTATATTTATTATGCCTTAATACTTGCAATAAATAGTGATATAACTTTTCTCATTAATATTTTATGTAGAACTTATTATTATTATTCAACGGGGTAAAAAGTACACTGCCAAGATTACTTCGATATTAATCGGCGGAAAATCTGAGGATGCTAGAGCGAAGGTCGCACGAACGCAAATCTTCTGTAATCACGTTTCAAGTTGATTGCACGTCTTTATGTGAAGTCCAAGTGGCTATGTAAGTCATTCATGAATATACTTATGATATCTAACTAGTTATACCCCGAGACTCGGCTCGCCTGGGAGATACGGATTGAAAATAATCCTGCAACGTGAAATACAGGTCCAGAAAAATAAAAGTCGGAGTCGTCGTCCGGAAAACTCAAAACTAGCCGGGAGGACGATATAAACATCAGCTATACATATTTCCTAATTTATTAAATAAGTCTTAGCATATACTTTTGATTTTAATGCGATAAACGGCCTATGGTTTTTCAAAATATCTATAAAATTGAATTTTAATAAATTAAGAATTATTAGAAAAAATTTCCTAGCAGGATCGCCATGTATAGCGAAGGACGAGTGAATCCTACGACGACGACGCGACGGTTGATTGTAAACTCGTTTGTTCGACTACTCATCACACCCATTATATATCTTACGACTAACTTAAGCTACTTCTACATTACAGGTAGTTCGGGGTAAAACGTATGTGAACAACTATAGACTAGATAACTATATACGATGACGTAACAAATAACCCACGACGGAGGGCCGACGTGGGCGATTTCGCGACCTTCATCGTGTCCTGAGAGATCGGCTTTGTCTGTCATGCTACCCATATTCAAGTAGGTGAGTAAATGATCAGGGCCATGTAGATCTTTTGAAACTAATACAAGAATGTATTACTATTTATTCTTCTCTACAAAAAAAAATTAGTTGTTCGGAAAGTCTTGCACCAACCCTTCGAAAGGTTACCTATTCCAAACTATCCTAGCCGGTTCCATAATTATGATCATGCCATGGGTATATTCGCTGAAGCAGTATTCATCCATTTCATCCGAGCACAATAGCACATACAATAAGACTGTGCCGTTTACAAAACATAATCCGAGAACACTGCACACGGGAAAAGTTCAACGCGGTGCCATCCACCCACACTGCCGTAATCTATCCTAAACCGAACATTTAGTACCGGTGTGGCTGTGGGCAATAAAATATTTCTTTTATGTCCCTTCGGACTATGCCCGATTTGAACCCGTTGCCTTGCGCAAGAGACGGTGCATTCCGTGTTCCACTCGTGTACGGTGAACCTTTCTGTCATAGAAAATATTAGATCAGAATGTAATGTTCTTTCATTTTTGTTTTCTTTTTTTGGTGCCTGATAAGGTGCCTTATTGCTGGAGAAACGCTTATATTTTAGGGATTCATTCAATTAGTGTATGTTTAATTCACGTAGGCAGGCATGTATGTAAGGTAAGAGCAGAGATTTAAATTTAAATTTTATTTTATAATTTCAAACCACACATCAAGATATTATTTACACTACATTTTATATAGATAACTATTTTAATTCAAGCAATAATGAAAAGGAAACCACAGAACCAGTAAGGAATCTAACTGATAGGCACTCACTCTTTGATGATTGACCTACTGGTACATACCTCAGTTTACTATATCGCTTTGGGTTCTACGAGTACGTTAGTATATCGGAGCTCTACGGAACCGGACGCTATTATCTGTAGACTTGGAGACATTACATTATGCATAATACCGTAGCAATTTTGTCATCGTTCCAATTCACGGAGTCAAGTTCAAGTTCAATAAATAATGTACGGTACATAGTTGCTATTACTTTATTATGCAAAGTAATGTGATGTAAGATCGCTTTTAATAGACGATTATAGCAGTTATAGCAGTAAGTATTATAACTGGTTTGCCAAAATAAGTACATAACTGGTTTATTTCGGTTCAGACTTCAGCAACCCGCTAGGTGCAAATTATTATAGAAAGATGTTATTATTTAGGTATCGTCCTTAAAATCTAAGCAACTTGGGGGAGAAACATAAATGTTTATAAACAACACCAAAAGTACTTAATTTACCAGAATTGATACAGCTAGACAGACAACGGCCTCTCCTTTTAAAAACCCAAGATAATATTCAGATTAAAGCTTATCGACTATTGAGTTCAGGTCAAGTGTCAAAGGTAGTGCATGTACCTATACCAAATACCTAAATAGTTATTCTTTCACTATTTTTCTTCTATTTTATAAATTAATAGTTAATTTTTGCGGAACTATGACCCTACGTGGGCCTGGCCTCCTCTACGATCTTCCATTTCGCTCTATAATCATAATCATTTATTCCTTTAAAATATGTGTTTACAGGATGGTCAATAAAAACATTGTGTCTATCTCTAGCCCCCAAGATTTTTCTATTTATGATTTCATTTTTCTTCTTGCATTCCTGAGGGACAAAATTTGTTTATAATTGGGTAAAAATTTGAGTTTTTATAATGTAAATGAAAAGAAATTTCCAGTACCGTACTTAGTTTTTTATTCACGAACCATTTTATCGATAGCAAATGTGATTGACTGGAAGGCTCATCATGCAGTGTCGATAGCTCCGTTTGATTGCTCGAAGGTGATTTTTATTATTATTTGTAATAGATTAATTGAAGTAGATTGTACGGAATTTACAATGAACATTTTTATAATATGCTTTAAGTTTTCCTTATAGAAAGCCATATTAGCAGGTATCTAAATAATCTGCGTTTTCAGCCTTTTCTTTGACAACTTCCTGATGAGATCGATAAGTTATTAGTATTTCTAACGTTAAAAGTTAACGCTAAAAAGTTAACGCTAAAAGTTAGTTGGTAATTATTTTTTTAACAAGTTACATACTTAAAGTAAAAAGTTAAGTAAGTTTAAGTTAAGTTAAATACAGTTTTCAAGTGGCCAAATACTGGTCGAAAAAAAACTGATTTTTGCCATTTCGACTCGAGATGATAATGAACAAGTTACATGCTATCATAACTCGCGAACAAAGAATTTGTTAGAAATAAGTTTCGATTTTCTTAGTAATAACTTATTAGAAATTTTTAACAACGGTAAAGTTAAAATTTACTCTAAAACCACTTGAAAAGAGCTGAAGATGATAAACTACTGAACAGATTTTGTGCTGCAGCTTTTTTGCTATGATTCATTTTGCTATCATTTTTTTCTTTTGCAAGGTGAAGTTAAAGAACCATAAGAACCCTCTTTCATGGCTTCAGTCCAAAAATTCTGTTTCTCGATTCAGCATGGAGATGCCTGGCGTAGGGATGAAACATGTGACGCATAATTCGTATGACCAACTGTGGGCATGTTGGGACTCGCAATATTAAATGCACATAATTCGTATGACCCAAAATCGATGTTTAAATGGTCTGACAGACTTGAGATACAATGCAACGTTGGTGAGGTTGCGATACTGGGTGGAGCATTCTCGCATAACTCTCGTCTGTACACACTTAAACGTGGCATGTCGTCGACTGCTGAAGTGCTTCTCACGATGTATGTAGCACATAGCTGCATAGACATAGAAAAAAATAAATATCATAATTTTTCTAACTTTATGATCTATCGTCGTCACATCCCTAGTTCTTCCCTAAAAAATATTAAATAGTATATAGGTACCTATTACTTCCATAGTTCTTCTACACTGCCAACTCCATACTCCAAATTGATATTAAATACCTACCTACATCAATGCTCAACTGAAGTTAACTGGTCTCTTTAATGAAGAAATTATTAGGCTGTTTAAGTACATAGGTTTACATTAAATCGTAAATAATATCTACTGTGTAACCATAGTGTCATTAATAGGTACGCAAGTTAATTATTGTCAAATGTTTATTATGCTATAAAATTTATTTTATAAACACTGCAGTAATATAATAACCTATTATTGGAAAACGATTAATATTTAATTAATCTCTGAGTGACTGTCATTTTAAGTGTTTTCTCTCAGCTTCTTTTATTTCTATGCGGACTGCGGTTCAAATCGGCCTCGATTTACCCCACTGTCGCCGTAGTTTCCATTTGGCGGCAAAAAGTTGTGAACGGAGCAGCGTGCGGCATCCACCGAGATTACCATCCAGTTCAAATAGACATCTCATAGCCCAGCGATTTGCACAGATTTTCTCCTATTTAAATATACAAGCACCGAGTTAGGAAGCTCACGTAAACTGGTTAAGATTTTAATGACACATTGTTGGTCGCACACAAGGAATGGTTCGAGATATTGAGAAGTTCTTGTGATGAGCACACCGTTATCCTATTAGCTATTACCTTCCTGTGAGCGAGTCCTCATTGTGATAACATACACTCACGTTTACGGTTGTTCGTAAAATTGAACGCTATAATATAATGTTTATTGCGCACATTACTAGTCTTATGTATATGCATGTATCGTCCTTCTTGAGTTGGGTAACGTCAATCACGAAGAAAGGTTTAAAGATCGTTAAATTGACCTAGATAAGTACGAAATTCATTTTCTATTTGCAACTCTTGCTGTGCCCATATGTAGACAGCTAGTTAAATTTTATGTTTAAGGCGGTTGTCTGTATGTGCCAGACAATTTAAGTACTTACTGAAATTTAAACACCAATTTGTGGAATTTGAATGATTTAGATGAATGTAGTGTAATTAATCAGCACATTTCCGAAGATTTTGGATTTTATTGAAAAAAAAAATAACTTGGATTTATTTTAACGTAATCGTTTCACCGAATCCAGTTTCCATTTTTTAATATTTAGTAAGTTTAAACACACTAAAATTCAAACTTTCGCATTTATAGATATATTAATGGGAAATGGGATGGGGTCCGACATATAAAATATTAATTTACAAATAAATACCTATTAGAATTCTCTATGTTAATCTATGTTGGCTCCGAGAACATCATAGAATTTTTCCTCGAAGTCTTAACTATTTGTGATAAATCAAAGGCCCACGAATAGTTGGTCATAAAGGTGGCCACAATAGCTGGGTTTTAGAGCCCTTCAGAAAGTGTGTCGACGTTCCCCGCCCCGCACCAACTCCCCTTTTCCCTCTGTCGCACGATTAGCGCAGTAAATAGACGAGAATCAAATTACAAACGGTCCAGTAATTGTGAATTTATTGAAATGTTGTGTAGGATTATTGTGAGTATTCAAAATAAAAAGGGCACAATTGCCAAGTTTCCGCGTTCGTAGTAATCTTTAAAAAACTAAAAAGAAAATAAACTTTCTTCAGATTTAGGCTCATATTTTCGTTTAGATGCATTTTTGTTAGGAAAGTGTTCTACAAAATCTTGTAGATAATTAAATTTCCTATTATTTACATTTTACATTTTGTATCTAGGACTGATAGTTACCGAGATGTGTGCTCATAAAAAAAATTAAAAAAATCTTCTTTTACTGAAATTTGTCAAACTTTTCACTTCAGAACGCTGTAATCTAGTTATGGCATATTTTAGGAGAATAAGTATTGGAACAAAAATGTAGGAAATTTAATTACCTACAAAACGCATTTCCATTTTTCTTAACCAACCCCGCAGAATGGGGAGTAAAACTCAATATTAATACTACGGAATATTGCTTTTTTTGTTATAATATTTTATTTTCTGCTAACTGCGCCCCGGGTCTTCGCTCCCGTGGGAATTTCAGGATATAAAGTAACCTATGTACTATTTATGGTATTTTTCTACTAGTATACCAAATTTAATACAAATCCGTCTATAGTTCATTGAATAAAGACCAAAATAGAGCTAAGGGTAGGGTTTACTTACAAATGGTTCAATAGTTTTGAATTTTTGATATGTTATTTAGGATGGTTATTAAGTGTTTAAAATGCAAGAGGCACAATTTTTCCCCCCTTCCACGCCCGCCATATGTTGGAAAAACAAAAAATAATTGCCACTTTATTCAGATTTGCGCTATCACCTTCTTTTAGATGCATTTTAGCTACATTATAGTTCAACACAATGTTGTAAAAATAAATTTCCTATAATGTACATTTTATATTTTGTTTCTAGGACTAATAGTTATGGAGATGTGCACTTTAAAAAAATCGCATTTTTGATCGCATTTGGAAATTTGTCAAACTTTTTACTTCAGAGCGCTGTAATTCATTTATGGCCTACTCTAGGAAAATATATATTGGAATAAAATTTGAAGGAAATTTAATTACCTACAAAACACATGTATTTTTTTTAACCAACCCTACTGAGTAGGGAGTAAAAGTAAAAGTAAAAATATTACGTTTTTGCTATCATATTTTATTGTCTACTAGCTGCACCCGGGGGCTTTACTCCCATAGGAATATTGGGATAAAAAGTACCTTATGTGCTAGCCCTGATATTTTTCTACTAGCATACCAAATTTTATCGAAATCCGTCCAGTAGATTTTTTTATGATTGAGCAAGAAATATCACATCCAAACTTTTTCATTTTAAAATCGGGTTTCTTTCCCAATTTTTATTGCTGATGAAGCAAATATTATCTAATATCTGTACTTGATAATGTCCACAGACACTTTTACAGTATCCCAATCAGGTACCGGTTACTCACCTGCAATGAAGCACGCTATAAATGAGAAAGTTTGGATGTGATATTTGTTGCTTAATCACACAAAATCTACTAGACGGATTTCGATTAAATTTGGTATACTAGTAGAAAAATATCAGGACTAGCACATAAGGTACTTTATATCCCGAAATTTCCATGGGAGCGAGGTTCAGTTAGTAAAAAGTAAAATATTATAGCAAAAAACAATTTCCGTTGTTTTATCATTTAGTTTTACTCTCCACCTTGCAGGGTTGGTTAAGAAATATGCAATTGCGTTTTGCAGGTAATTAAATTCCCTACGATGTTTGTTCTGCTACTATTTCTCCTAGAATAGGTCATGACTGGATTACATCATTCTAAATTAAAAAAGATTGACGAATGTTTGCAAAAAGAGATTTTTGTAAGGCAAATGATATTTTTTCTCTCGGAAACTGTCAGTCCTAGAAACAAAATTTAAAATGTAAATAACGGCAAATTTAATTTTCTACAGCATTGTGTAGAACACTTTTCTAGCGAAAATGCACTTAAAAGATAATATAAGCGAAAAACCGAACAAAGTGGTGATTTTTTTTTTATTTTTCCAAATTGGCGGCGAGTGCAAAAGCTATTCAATTGTGCCATATTTTTTTTAAATACTTACAACCATTCTAAACAATAATATAAAAAAATTTGAGTTACTGGACCGCACGTAATTAACCCCTAGGGAAGGTTCGCTCTATTTACTGCGCTAGATGGAAAATGGCCGTGTATGCATTTTATAGTTTTCCGACGCGATACGTCACCCACTATCAGTACAGGACACGCTCATATGCACAGTATGGAATATAGACAGTATGGATATAATTTTCAAAGCTGCAAACTACTAGCTTTTCGAAACTGAGACCACTGAGAAGAAATGCCGAAAAAAACTTATTGTACAGCAATATCATGCCACAAAGCCTTTCTTTCTTTCATGAAAAACATATTGTACAGTCAACAAAAAAGTTTAGTTCAGTAAGCAACAGATTTGTCTGTTGATGAATGAACGAAACTTTTGGCTTAGCATTAGGTTGGCTATAGTGTTGGTAGATTAAGTTCTCTAGCTAAATTATTTTCAGGCTCTGTTAGAAGTTTAACTTTTGATAAAATGATGTGTAGGCAGAAGATAATATGCATGTATGGACGATGCGGACGTGCTGTCTCATACAAATGATTTCAATTTGCAAGCGCAGCACGTGAACGCCAATATTTCGGACTGAAGGCAAGTAAATTTAGTGTTATTAAATATTATTAAGTAAGTTAAGTAAATATACGTCCTATCTTCTTCCATAACTCTCTGTCTCATTTTCTAATTTAATAGCCTTATCAGTTTGTTGCATACAATAAATGCAACAAACTGATGTTAACATGTCGCCCATCAAAAATGGTATTTTGAACTCTGGAGCAGTGACCAAACCATTTTTTTTTTTATAGAATAATAGGCAAACGAGCATGCGGGTTGCCTGATGGTAAGCAATCACCGCAGTCCATAGACACAAACGACCCCAATGTCGAACCTATTCGGGAACACCGCTCAGTGGGAACTTTATTCCACATTTTAGTACAGCGCAGTAAAAAGCTGCGCGAAAAACAAACTGTAATTGAACTGAACACCACACATCAAGGTGGTGGGGGTGGTACTTCTCCTTAAGACAGGTGGTACGGTGGTGAAGTACAGCGGCTGGTACAAGGTCGAATAGCTCCTGCGAACACTCCCCATTATAAATGCGATAAAATATGCAGTCAAGTCAAAGAGTCCAAGCGATCAGAGATTCTGGAATCGCCGACAATTCCATTATATCTACTATGCCCGCGCACCGCGTGCGGCCATCCTAACTCTTTCTCATTATTCTACTTCCAAAAAACCGTAATCCGTTGGTCCGAGTTCGTATCATTAGATGCTAGTCGTTAAGCTAAGCTTTTGTGCAATTTTCAATCCTAGCCACTAAAACACTGTCACATCCGAAAAGAAAATTGGAACTCCCGAGATAGACAGTACCAGAAAAGATATTTGATTTACTTATTTACTCCACCTGTTTGGACATCAGTTAAAACCTCAAGGTTTCGAGGGCAGTGTCTTGGTTCGCTGGCGGGCAGGGTGTTTGTGGTGTAGGTTGCGCAACGCATTACAATAACGTGACATTACGTGCGGCGGCCACGCTGCGCCCGCGCCGGGGTCATGCCCGCCTGATTCGTAGAACGGCCTGTATGTGATACGGTCAGCAATCCAGGGGGCGTTTTTTATTATCACCAGATCACCAGAGTCAAATGGATTTAAAGAAAGACTGTTGCAAAAGCCCCATGGTTATTTTTTTTTTTTGTTATCTCATTGTGGAGTGGAGCCAATGTGGGCACTAGCTGGTTCTGAACAGCTCTCTGAGGCATAGCGGCCATAAACAAATCATTTTATGTTCTTTTTAACGAACCTTAATCATACAAAGGAAGTATAAATTTGCGCTCATAGTCATAGCATAGGTATGCTCCATAGAAGATTGAATTTGTCGAATTTTCATGGATTCAGGAATCATCTGAAATGTCTCTTTTATGAACAGATCTCTTGCTTTAGACTACTCGAATCCACAGGGTAGGACATTAAGGCCTTCTATTGTACGTTTAAGCTGTATTTTTGTACAATAAAGGTTAAATAAATAAATAAATACAATACGACTTTTACCTCGCAATAAAAGATGGAAAATGCCGTGATTGATTTGAACTGAAAATTTTATGAAAGTATTTTTACAGGATTTATAAGAACATCAATTCGCATCTGATGAATGTAAAAAAGAGAAAGAAAATAAATTAATATAGATTACAAATTTGTCTTCACCGCCATGCAATGTAGTGTAGATAAACGAGCAATAAATGGGGCAAAGGGTGGAGGACGATCAATGAAACTCCTTTTACGACACACGTGCTTCAAATAGGCCATAGGGGTCCATAGGGCTTGGTTGATTTTGGACTGCATTTTCTTAAGTACTTGCTGCGTAGGTTACCTACGAAGGAACTAATCATCGAAATTCTATGCACTACAATGAGCGAAAGATAAAAAAAACATAGTCGTGGTTGCTGATTCGACAAAGAGTAGGAAAAAGAAGTGGTACCTAGTTGTAAAAAAAAGATAGATATCTTACTACGAGAATGTAACATAAAGATTGGTAAAAGGTTAATTAAAAATTAGATTTTTATTTTTCAAACTTTTCAATTTAAATCTTAATTTTAGAACATCCTTTTTTAAATACAGAGCGCCAGTTAAAAATACCAGCCAGTGTTTTTATTTTTAAACCTCATCAGATGCAATCCGACATTTTAATAGAAAACCAGTGATCCCGCTGTCCACGCAAGGATGCGCGGGCGACGCGTTTCTTTTTAGAAAGTAGCACGTGTCGGGGTTGTTCACCCTACGCGATCCGGGTCAGCCGCGCCCCCCGCACCCCTGCCGCGGGCCCCCGGGCCGTCTAGTGCCTACTGCCTACAATTGTCAGTAAGTACTTACAATTAGAGATGGGCGGTCAGTAAATACTAAATAGTATTTACTGGGTAAGAATGATAAATATGAGTAATTATCCGTTTTTACTCATTCTTACTGAGTATTTATCCAAAAGCACGAGTAAAAACTTTTGTATGCAATGGAGCCCTAATTTAATACTTTATTTCAGTTTCACCTTTCATTTTTAGCACTGAAAATAGGATCTGTTGATGATCAGGAAAAAAATTGTATTGAAACCTGCACATTAGAACAATTAATGTTCTTTTCAGGTAAAAATAAAAGGTTAACTTGAATATACAAATTCTACATAGGTACTGGCCGCGATACATTTATTGTTCTTGTCGGGTTAGAATAAAAGGTTAACTAAACTTAAAAATTCTTAGCACTAGCCGCGGCACGTTTAAGCTTATTGTTCACGTCGTCGGGTTAGAATAAAATAGGTAGGGTGCTTAACGTGAAATATGGTCCCATACGGAAGAAAGCATGTAACTTGGCATGAATGTAGTTTTCATATATGTATTTCAATCTTGTTATGGAAACACATCGAAAAATTAATGTTTCCCCCCCTTGACCCCTTTTTATGTCCCAAATCGTGGTTGTTCAATTTTTTTATGAAAACGGTAAATTGTTATTCATTAAATTCTCTATAATATTGCCCTTGGATGTACGTTGATAGGACTTATAGTTTACAAATTATGCCCATGCTACAAGAATGTTTATTTTTAATGCGAACTTTTACTTTTACTGCACGGTCTTGGTGGAATTTCGTATTTTCGTATTAAAATTCCTGGTCCATGTTTTATACGGGAACAATACCAGACACGATATAATATTTCAACAAAATAGGCTGGAATTCTTCGCTTGTAGCGCGTGGGGTATACTCTTCCCTCTCCCCATTTGGAAGATGTAATTTGTTGGCGATGGTAACATACAGTAGCAGATTTAGGGGGGGGGGCACGGTGGCACATGCAAGTCTTTCTAGGATTCGTTTCAAGGTGGAAGGCAACAGCATCAGAACGTGTGTCGATTTGTTACATTTTTCAGATTTATTCATATATAAGTACTGTTAGACCTTGCTTTTAGCCAAATTTCATAACTTTAGGTGGTAGGTTTTGATTGCTGCCTAAAATCGCAAAATATGGAAAAAATCGCAACATTTACGGTATATATCTCTTGATCGCGTTGACGTATAATTTTGATAATTTTTTTGCTGAAAGAGACCATGGATCCGATTCGAGTATTTGATATTAATTTCAACTTGATACCTTTAAGCGTTCCTGAAAGTTTGACAGACAGACGGACAACAAAGTGATCTTATAAGGGTTTCGTTTTTACCTTTTTGGTACGGTACCCTAAAAATTAGAAAAACCACGATTTGGGATATAAAAGGGGGGGAGGGAAAGGGGGGAAACAATCATTTCTCGATGTTTTTCCATATCAATATTAAAATACAAATATGAAAGCTACATTTATGCCAAGTTTCATGCTTTTTTTCGGATGGGACCATAAAATCGATCTTTGTTAGGACAAGGAGCCGTACTAAAAGGTTAACTAAACATTAAAATTATAAGTACTAACCGCGGTACATTTATTGTTCTCGTCGTCGGGTTAGAATAAAAGGTTAACTATAAAAATTAAGGTTAAGTTCAGTCCTTTACGTACGAACGCGTGCACTTTCTAGGACTGGTGAAAGCCAAATGTCGTTTTCAAGTGAGGTACGCGTGTTGTTGCAAGTAACAATGAAACCGGCCAAGTACGAGTAGGACTCGCGCACGAAGGGTCCTATACCATTATTTATACAACATTAGACAATATAGCTAAACGGCAAAAAGAAAAACACGTTTGTTGTATGGAAGCCCCCCTAAATATTTATTGTGAAAATTTCAACTGTCAAGCTATCACAGTTCATGAGATACAGCCTGGTAATAGACAGACGGACGAACAGACGGACAGCGGAGTCTTAGTAGGTAATGGGTCCCGTTTTTACTCTTTGGGGTACGGAACCCTAAAAAACACTGTCCTACAAACGATTATTGACAGTATTTGTGGATTTAGAATAAATACATTGCAATTTTGGTACTTTTCCATCAAGTATTTATTAATTAATCACCCCAATAAGTTCTACATCCTTTATAATTATGTAAATTCACAGTTCCAATTCAATTTATGAGACTAACTAATCAAAAAATATTTACTGTCGATTAAGGATAAAAACTCAGTAGAAATGGATATTTATGAGTATTTACTCATCCTTGGATAAATACTCAGTCCTTAACCCATCTCTACTTACAATCTAGTCCTTGATAAGGGAACTCCATTGACACCATACTGGGCAGGAGCACGAATAAGGCGGGTTGTTGTGGGCTAAACGAATGCTTTGCTGCATGACAGTCCGGTTGCTAATGCCTGCAATTACGCAATAAATACGTTGCTTGATCAAAAATATCAAGTGTTAATAGCAGTTAAGCAAATCGTCATCATCAGCTGTTTCAATGTTCAGTCCAGTAGATTTTGCGTGATTAAGTAACAGAAACCTATACATTCACCATCCCATCCCCAATTTCTACCTATATTTTATTGATTTTCGTTTTTAGGGCTAAAACTAAATAAAAAAAAAATGTAATTCAAAAAATATTTTATTCATGAAAATATAAAAAACTTACCTACCTACTTAATAATAAACGGAGAAATTGTAGATATATTAATTGTGCTTACAAGTATACTTAGTTTATGATGCAACTTAAATATTTAAAGACCTATTACTATTTAATACCTTAGTGTATTGCGTGTCCATTTTCTAACAATAATGTGATGTCTGTGATGTCTGTCTGCTTGACGCATATAAGTTCAAAGTTTAGGTATGTCAGGAAATATAATTTTTCGCGGTATTTTATATTCAAATTGTATTTCGACGATCATTCTGCTGTAAAATAATATTGCTCTATTCGAATGAAACAAATAATAACCGAAATTGAGAATTTCCCGCCATACCCAAAGATTTGGCCATACCCTAGTCCTCAAACAAAAATAAAATAAACTCTAGGACTAATTTACCTAAGTACATTTTATCTTATTTTGTTTTTGATAATAGACAATTTTCATGTTGGTATAAGTGTAAGTTCTACCAAATCAAAAGGATTCGACCCACAACATTTAGGTCTACTATAGAAGAATAATTATATAAAGATTATCAATAACGCTATTACAGATAAAAATAACATAAGTTTTCAATGCCACACCTCTGCCTCACAGGCTCCGTTAGCTAAATGAACTTGTAATTTCTGCTGTATTAATGCATAGGCAGCCAAATAGCCGATGTTCCCGGGCACTGACACCAACAGACGAGGCGGCCATATTCGAGCTAGGTTTTAATTAACACATTACTTTCAAGACAGCATGTCGGTATTGGCCACGGAAATCTAAATATGAATCACTATTGATCACTAAAAACAAGCGGATAAAAGGAAACTTTGGTGAAAAAACAAGTCATTGTAAAATATTGCCAAACCCTGACCGTAGTGCTTGCACTCTAAGCTTCACAAACTCTATATAAACCATAGTCAAAAGATGTGGCTGTCGGGGAAAAACTCGAAAATTCTAATCAAATTATTTATTTTGTATTTTGTAGATTGATACTGACTCTTAAGTATTTCATAAGTAGGAGCTTTATTTCCTACTCGGATCTTTTCCTCTTATACCTATGTAAAGTCAGAATTATTCTAAATATTGATATAAGTTTATAATGTATTAAAATATACTAATTAACAAATATTAGGCGCTAAATTAAGAGCTATTTACACACTAACTGAACCTCATCAAGTGCTAAGTTGCCTACTAGTTAAATTAGTATAAAGTCGATAATACATACTATATTTAAAGACACCTGGCGCTTATTTCTAAATACTCACATTACTCCTGGCGTTTTCAAAAGCTTACTTACTACATTACTTATACTTAATCAAATTTGACAAAACTAAGATAAATCCACTTAAGTACATACATTTAGATGAATTAATTTTCAAAACCCTACACCAATTTAAAACCATATATTACTTAAGTAATTATTCTGAAGACCATTGACTAAGATTCTAACTACTAAAATTAACGGACTACTAAATTTTGTGATGGCAACACAATACTAGGTGTTGCCAGATTTCGACAATTCAACCAACATAAACATCCCAAATTTCGCATGTATTGGTGTGCCTTGATGAAGGCGTCTATGTCCAGCATCATAAAGATAACGATAATCTGATGATGAAGTAACACTTATGACGCTGCTCGTGTTTGCAATGTTTCCCCAATACCTCCCAAATGTTTTACGTGTAAAGCATAAGTACCTTGGTAAATGGCTGTCTAGCAGATTATAGACTGCGATAGACAGATGATGAATCAACACTTGAGATGCTGTCCGTTGCCAGGTTACCCAACAAACTAATATCTCTCAATTATTTCGCGTGTTGTTGTACCTTGGTAAATGTTATGGGCAGCAATAGGCTATGAAGATGATAAATCCACACTTGTGATGTTGTCCGTCAGTGCAGCAGAACTCCTTAAAACTTTAAATTATCGCGCGGTTGTACAGTCAAGCGTCATAAGTGCAGTCATACCTCGAAGACCGTATTGCCTAGCCTTAATGATAATTATCATAATAATACCTTGGTAAATGCTTATGTTATGCAGACTATATAGGCTGCGATAAACTGATGATGAATCAACATTTGTACAGTCAAGCGTCATAAGTGCAGTCATACCTCGAAGACCGTATTGCCTAGCCTTAATGATAATGATCATAATAATACCTTGGTAAATGCTTATGTTATGCAGACTATAGGATGCGATAAACTGATGATGAATCAACATTTATGATGCTGTCCATCAGTGCAGCAGAACTCCTTGCCGGCGGAGAAACAAGTGGGCTACCGGTCGGCGTCACAGTACTTAATGAAGAGGAATGCCGTCTGGCAGTGGATGGATGCCTCCTAAAACTTTAAAATGTCGCGCGTTAATGTACCTTGGTTGGTAAATGCCAATTTTAAGCAGATTATAGACTGCGATAGACTGATGGTGAATCAACACTTGTGATGTTGTCCGTCAGTGCAGCAGAACTCCTTGCCGGCGGAGAAGCTGGTGGGCTGCCAGTCGCCGCCGCAGTTCTTGATGAAGAGGAACGCCTTCTCACGGTGGATGTCTCGCTCCACCGCGCCGCAGATCACTGGGCCGGCGCGGGGCAGGTACTTCAGAATCTGAGAAATTATTTAATAATATTAAAAGGTATAATTATGTACTGATTGTAACGTACTAGAGTCATTTTGAAAAGCTTGACATTAGCTACGACGTTTGTCTTTTTCCAGTGAAACTTTCATGATAAAATTAAAAATATTCGTTATTCTTTTAAGTGGGTACCAAATTTTATCGAAATACGTAGTGTATTTGGCGTTTAATTATCAGATATGCATCCAAAACATACATCCAAACTTTCGCATGTAATTTATTAGTGAGTTATAGCTAGATAGTTTCATTGAATTGAGTTCGTAGCCTGTTTCATAAGTGAAATTCTGTCACAATTTAAGTCCATGACATAACTGTGTGAATGTATAGTATGTATACCTACTTATGGTCTAAATAATTATTCTTCTAGCCAAGACACTCACCACATCGAGACACTTGCTAACACAGTGTTTGAAGCCCCCGTGGCCACACGGCAAGCTTGGGGAGTCAGTGTCGTAGGTCACTACGGGTTCCCCCTCGGGTGGGCCACGCGGTCGGGCCCGGCGAACCCCCTGTTTGACCCCCACTTGTTGAGACATGAAGACTCCGCATTGGCAGGGCTCCAACTGGAAAGGAAATATACAAATTATTTACACTATATCGTTGTATATATTTTTTGTACTTTTGAAAGATAAACCACCGATTACCAACCAACCTAAGTATAGTATACCTTACCTATTAAACTTACGGAAGTCGTTTATGAATGTGTTTTTCTCATTAAATATTTTTCGATTGTACAAAAAACCACTCATTACATTAGAAAACTAGAATGATGGTTTGAAAGATCAAAATTTAGTAAGTACCTAGTTTATTGGTAAGTTGATAATTGAGTAACTAATTAAATATAATTAATTCTTAAAACTTATAAGCCTGTTGGTACTGATGTACCAACTAATGATACATTCTTAATACCTTCCAAAATGAATACTTATGTATCTACTAGAGATGTACAGCAATAAACAAATCGAGAACATAACCCCGTAACCCGGCTGATTCGTCATCATCATTCTGACGATGTCAGACACGCCCAAAAGTTGTATCTGTCTGTCTGTTTTTTGCTTAATTGGAAACATGCAGGTATTGTACCTGGTACAAATAATAATAGTTTCAAGCAAGCTCTATCAGATAGCAAAGATAGCTAAGCGATCCATACAAAATAAAGTCGCCCGCCTCGTCTGTCTGTCTATGAGCGATAAATCACCAAAAGACGGGGTTGAAACTTAAAGAGAGTTTAGTTGGTGTAAGAATAACTTATGCGGACGGCAATCAGTAGAAACATATTTTTATTGCTTTATTTACCTCATCGTAGTCCCCAACGTCTTCTTCGTTGACCTCCTCCACCTCTTCCGCAGATTTTAGGCTTTCATACTGATCTCTTTTGAGTTTCCTCCTGCCCTCGCTACAAACGGCTAAGCATAACAGCACTGCCAGCAACGTCCACTTCTTAATACCGTACATTTTGGAGTAAAGTAGGAAAATCTGGGAAAAAAGACTTTAAAAGTTTGTGGTAGTTTTCATTTCAGCGAGATAATATGATTTGTGTCGTTCGAAATGTATAGGTAGGGTAAGGTTGCCTTAGTCGTACCAGCGCTTAAGTCGTACCACGTCGATATCTGCGCACTCGTCTTGAAAAGATGACATCTAGCGGTGCAAAATGGTTCAACTCAGTCGCACGGGTAAACAATAACACGCGACGGCTTGTTGGATTTCGCGATCGAAAAATAATGAAAAAGTAAGTTTTTGCACAGTTTTCACTAATATTTTTACGTCAGTCGTAAGTCATTTCACGTAATATTATGATGAAATAATTATTTTTCTCATTCCTGACTGTTTTTGTAGTGTTTTATGATTGATGTGAGCAAGGTCAAACGCTAAACGGTTTTTAGGTTATGTTATTAATTTTGATTTATAACTTTGTGCACCCCGCTGCTTAAGTCGTACCTGTAGAAAATTCCTAAATCTTACTGGTATGACTTAGGTGTTATGGAAATATTTTTCTAATAATTAGTACTTTTAACTATTATTATTATAATGAAAAAGACTGAAATTGATCTCTTAGCATCAAGCATATAAATCTACGCAATTTTTTAATTGTCAAATGTCTTTTACTTGAAATAAGATATAATTACTCGAAGTACGACTTAGGCTATACGTAGTACGATTAAGGCAACCGGTTACCGTAATCGTCCCGAAGGAAGGTTTTTGTAAAATGTTAAGAACACAATTTTATTAAGAGATTTTTAAATGTCTATTAATGTTTTCTGTTACGTTAATAAACGAAGATTTTATATGTGCAAAGATTTTTTTTTTATTTAAATTATAATAGAAATTATAGTGATTTATCCTGAAGTGGTACGACTAAGGCAACCTTACCCTACCTATAGGAATTACTTAACATTCTCTAGATACCCGTCTACCAAATTTCATCAAAATACGTCATCTAGATTTTGCGTGATTGAGTAACAAACATTCCTACTCACTCACAGACATCCATTCGCATATAATATCAGAGGGAAGTGGGATTTAGGAGTGGATCCCTGCACTCCTTTTGTACGCTTTCTTATGATCAACACACGAAAAAACTAATCCAGAAGTCTAGGGGTTTTTAAAAGGCCTAAAAAGTTAGGCTCTTTGGAAAATTTGACATACCTAGTAGACTCGAATCTACTAGATAAGGAAGACTAAAGAAATAAGGTAATCAGTGCGTGCAGTGCTTTTAAAGGCGATGAAAAAAAATAAGAATCATAAAGATAAAATAATGTTTCAAGAACAAAAATTTAATAAAAAGTAAAATAAGTGTGGCCTGTGGTGTGCCTGGCCTGTGGTGTGGCCCTAGAATAGCACCAACCCATCTCTTCCCGTGGGTGTCGTAAGAGGCGACTAAGGGATCTAAAACACCGGAGGATGGGCAGCAGCATCTTTCCGCGTACTATGACATCACACTGCGATCGCCAACCCGCCTGCCAAGCGTGGCGATTACGGCAAAACCCCCCTATGGTTGATACACCCACAACACGGCCCCTAGTCCCCGGCGGCCCCGCTATCCCGGACTCTGGTAGCGGTCACGGTAACGGCGGGGCAGGGGGTGCTAAGAATCCCCGGCAGATGCCAGGCTACCAACCCCGACGACCCTTGGCCCTGGCAACTTACAACACGTGCACACTGCGGACCGACGAGAAGCTCGCTGAACTGGAGGAAGAATTGAGCAGGTTACGATGGGATATTGTAGGATTATGTGAAGTCCGAAGAGAGGGGGAGGACACCATGATCCTCAAATCCGGAAACCTGCTCTATTTCCGGGAGGGCGACCAACTGTCCCAGGGTGGTGTCGGGTTTATTGTCCACAGGTCCCTCGTCAACAACGTGGTCCAGGTCGAGAGTGTTTCGGCGAGGGTAGCGTACCTTGTACTCAGAATTACCAAACGGTATTCGTTGAAGGTAATACAAGTATACGCACCGCCCTCATATCGCTCCGACGACGAGGTAGAGACTATGTATGAGGATATTTCTAGAGCCATACATAGCTCCCAGACCCACTTTACCGTTGTGATGGGGGACTTTAACGCGAAACTGGGCAAACGAAGCGATGATGAGCTGAGAGTGGGAAATTTTGGATATGGAACGAGGAATGCACGTGGTCATCTGCTGGCCGGCTTTATGGAGAAGGAGGGCCTCTTTATGATGAACTCCTTCTTCAAAAAGCCAAAACAGCGAAAGTGGACATGGTTGCATCCTAATGGCGTTACAAAAAATGAGATTGACTTCATCTTGTCGACGAAGAGGCACATATTTAATGATGTCTCTGTGATCAATGCCGTAAAAACAGGAAGCGATCACCGATTGGTAAGAGGCACATTGAATCTTAGAATAAAACTCGAAAGGTGTCGACTGATGAAGTCTACGCTCCGACCAGCGCCTATCCAGCTCCAAAACCCCGAGAGCTTTCAGCTCGAGTTGCAGAATCGCTTCGAATGCCTAGGAGACTGCGAAAATCTGGACGATTATAATGACAGGTTTGTGCAAATTGTCCAAACAGCTGGGTCTAAGGCCTTCAAAACCCGCCGTTCAAAAGGAACCAAAAAGATCTCGGACCTCACCAACAAACTCATGGAAGAAAGACGAAACTTGGTTCTGCAGTCCTCTGACGAGGCTGCTCAGTATCGACGTCTAAACAGACAGATCTCCAAGTCCCTAACTCGCGATTTGCGCCAATTCAATACTGACCGTATTGAAGAGGCGATTAAGCGAAATAAGGGCTCAAAAGTGTTTGCAAGGGGATCTGTCTGTTGGTCAAAGCCAACTGACCAAGCTGAAGACTGAGGATGGCAGAATCATTTCGTCGAAGCCGGAGCTGTTGGAAGAGGTTGAGAAGTTCTACGGACAATTATACACCAGCGTACGCGCACCTGTCAGTAATCTGGCCAAAGATCCAAGAGCCAGATTGACCCGACACTACACCGAAGATATCCCGGACGTCAGCCTATACGAGATTAGAATGGCTCTCAAACAGTTAAAAAACAATAAGGCACCGGGTGATGATGGAATCACGGCTGAGCTTCTGAAAGCAGGTGGAACACCGGTATTAAAAGCTCTTCAGAAGCTATTCGATTCCGTCATACTCGAGGGACAAACGCCTACGGCATGGCACAGAAGTGTGGTGGTACTTTTCTTCAAAAAAGGCGACAAAACCTTATTGGAGAATTATAGGCCTATCTCACTTCTGAGCCATGTCTACAAACTGTTTTCGAGAGTCATTACGAATCGTCTCGCTCGCAGGTTCGACGACTTCCAGCCTCCCGAACAAGCCGGTTTCCGAAAAGGTTTTAGTACCGTAGACCACTTACATACGCTGCGGCAGATTATACAGAAGACTGAGGAGTATAATCAGCCCTTATGCTTGGCGTTTGTGGACTACGAGAAAGCCTTCGATTCGATCGAGACCTGGGCTGTGCTACAGTCTCTCCAACGGTGCCAAATTGACTATCGATATATCGAAGCGCTGAAGTGTTTGTACGAAAACGCCACCATGTCGGTCCGTCTCCAGGATCAAGGCTCGAAACCTATCCAGTTGAAGCGAGGGGTGAGACAGGGAGACGTTATATCTCCGAAACTGTTCACCGCCGCCCTGGAAGATGTCTTCAAGCTTCTGGACTGGAGCGGACTCGGTATCAATATCAACGGCGAGTACCTCACTCACCTTCGATTCGCTGACGATATCGTAGTCATGGCTGAGACCTTGGAAGACCTAGGCACAATGCTCGATGGCCTCTGTAGAGCCTCTCAACAAGTGGGTCTAAAAATGAACATGCATAAGACGAAAATCATGCCTAATATCCGTGTCGCACCCACTCCTCTAAAGGTTGGAGACTCTACACTCGAAGTTGTTGACAATTATGTATACCTGGGACAAACAGTTCAGTTAGGTAAGTCCAACTTCGAGAAAGAGGTCAACCGTCGAATCCAACTCGGCTGGGCAGCGTTCGGGAAGCTTCGCGATATCTTCTCGTCCAAAATACCGCAGTGTCTCAAGACTAAGGTCTTTGACCAGTGTGTGTTGCCAGTAATGACATACGGAACAGAGACGTGGTCGCTTACTATGGGCCTCATAAGAAGGCTCAAGGTCACCCAAAGGGCGATGGAGCGCGCTATGCTCGGAGTTTCCCTGCGTGATCGAATCAGAAATGAGGAGATCCGTAGGAGAACTAAAGTAACCGACATAGCCCGCAGAATCGCCAAACTTAAGTGGCAGTGGGCGGGGCACATAGCTCGCAGAACAGATAGCCGTTGGGGCAGAAAGGTTCTCGAGTGGCGACCACGAACCGGAAAACGTAGTGTTGGCAGGCCTCCCACTCGGTGGACCGACGACCTGGTGAAGGTCGCGGGTTGCGCATGGATGCGGGCAGCGCAGGACCGGTCGTTGTGGAAATCCTTGGGGGAGGCCTTTGTCCAGCAGTGGACGTCTTTCGGCTGAGAGAAGAAGAGAAGAAAATAAGTGTGACTGTGGCTTAAAAAGTGAAAAAAATAAGTGCATGATGTGAAAATTTGGAGGAAAAATAGAGAAAATTAACTTACCGGGGTATTCACTGTTAACTATAACCGCACCAACGACAAAGAGATGTTAGTATAAACTTACAAACTGTAACATTGGGATGATCGCAAGATATTGTTGTATTTATAAAGAATGCTCACGCAGAAGGGCGCGCAAACGTGCTTCAAATTCGCGCAGATCTTTGTACGTGATCCTATAAAACTATTCCAAAGATAAAAACCGAAAAGATAACAATATGCTGAATCTGAATTTTTTTATTACCTACCTATCTCATTTGCTAGATTTTGGCAGCGACCTGGCTCCTTTTTTTACCCAAATACGGCGAAGCGAAAAGGACTTTGACCGATAAGTACCTGTTTGTTCATCAGTTAATAACTTCTACGAGTAAACAACCTGCTTATAGCATTTAATTCGGGTTTTTAATCTGAGCTACTTATGGACAAATGAGGTAACATAAGAAGCGTCTTGGTCGTCAGCTGGTTATGTGACGTGACGTCGCCCTTCGAGCAACAAGGACTTCCGTGCGAAGGAGTCCGTGTGGAACCTTCCACACCTGTCCGTATGGACGTCGCCATGTCAAAGAACGCCATCTAGAGGGCATATAGGTACAGTAGTCTCAATCTAAAAAATGCCGTGTGGGGTATTAAATGAATGGAACCAGCGACGGCCACAGCTTTAATGCCTCGTTTCTTTTTAGAGTGAGTTTTTTCATTTAGGTAGTATTAAAGAAAAATTGGGTCTGCCGCAGTCATGTCAAATAAAAAGTTCTTTTAAAGTTAATAAATAGTAAAATTTATTAAATTTTCTTTTAACACAATCGTTGTGGTGTTCAATTTATTTTTCAAATGCTTATGAATGAAGGTAATGTATCTATTAGCTAATGCCACAAGTACCAGACTAATACGGAATGGAGTGTTCTACTTCTTTGTTTCTACTCAGGGGTTGTTACCGGTACCAAATTTTCTTTGTGTTCTACTGAGGGGTTGTTACCGGTACCAAATTTTCTTTGTATTCTACTCAGGGGTTGTTACCGGTAACAATTTTTCTTTGTGTTCTACTCAGGGGTTGTTACCAGTAACAAATTTTCTTTGTGTTATACTCAGGGGTTGTTACCGGTAACAAATTTTCTTTGTGTTCTACTCAGTGGTTGTTACCGGTAACAAATTTTCTGTGTTCTACTCAGGGGTTGTTACCGAAAATTTCCTCGAGTTTATACAAACTATCTGAAATTTCCGGTATTTTATATAAGAATATGGTACCGGTAACAAGCCCTGCTTCTACTTTTGACTTCTTGGTTTTAAAATATTAAACTATGGTAATGTCAGCATAACTACATACATAAATGTACCCATTACGTCTCGATATGACAATTTCGAAGTACACTACGATGTTAGTTGCAAATCAAGCTAATAAAAAGCGTGGTAAATACATTGTTGGGTTCATGTTGCTCACAATAAATGCATAACCCACTATTCTATTTACTTTTCTTTTACATTTATTTATTCGTTAAACTCAAAAATTTCGAATATTTTACAAAAGTCACAGCCATTTGCGACTCTCAATCTACAATAAGTAGGTATTCTATCAATCATAAATATTTTACTCGATTTAAAAGCATGTAACACTACAAATTTTAATAAAATCTGAAAACACTAACATCTATTAATTGTTCTTAATATTCTAATCTGCTAATGACATTCTAAGAGCTATCATATTAGCCGACGTAGAAAATAAGGCAAAAACAATAATAAAAAAAGAAAAACAAAATCAACAAGATGTTTTAATAAAACAGATACTTTCAGTAAACTTAAAAAAATAAAAAATAAGACTGCAATAGGGGAAAAATACACAACAAATTGTCTAACAGTTAAGATAATAATATCATAACAGCAGCATTTAAAAACAAAATCGATAAATAGAGTTGATACATGCTTCTTCACTGTACTTAGCTTAAGTAGCTAAATTATTCCATTCATTATCCATAGAAACTAAGTTTTAGTGCAGTATAAGAATTAGTAAATGCAGCATACTGTATAGTATAATGACATTCTTTCAGCAATTCTTTTCAGCAGTGGTCGTTCTGAAATGATAGTAGTTTGTAGCTTTGAGAATTACAATATTATTTAATTTAACAAATTACAATTACAATATTATATAAATTGACGAGAAAAAGTGCCTTTGGAGGTCTAATTTCTGAATAAAAGATTTGATTTTGAGCCAAAATATTTTTCGTTACAGCCCAGCCTTAAAAGTTTCAAAAATTTACACCTTGGTACTAAATTAAGATCATAAACAAAAATGTAATGAAAGGTGATTAATAAATTATTAAACCAACTAGAGGCTATCAGTCTTAATTAGTTACAGCCTAATTGTATAATAATAGACAATAAATGGACAGAATAGTCAAGATTGGTTTGTATTTTCTGATTTGAAAGGACTATGTACTTAACACTAAATATTCAGATAGACTTTCTATCAAATATACCTAAATTGTACTTTAATATTATTTTATCTAGTTTCTAGATCTGATTCTTACACACTTTATTGGCACATCAACTTATGATTTCCTCTTATTTATAGAATAACTTATTGTTCTGCAAGACCAGAAAAAGATTAAAAAGTTAAAATGTATGACTTAATTAGAAATAAATTATTATTTTAACAGTATAAACTCTAACTGTCTTTTGCTAACATAAGCTTAGCCTCGCCTTCAAACACAACCTTTTTTTCTTCTTCAACAATGCAGAAGAACTTCACTTTGAGAATCTTCCTCACATCAACTAGTTCCACACTGATCGTGAGTTTTTCTCCAACAAAGCATTTGTTTGGAAACTTCATAGTTTGTGACACAAGCACTGTTCCCGGCCCTGGTAGATGAGTACCGATCAGCCCGGCCACCAATCCGTTCAAGAGAGCTCCATGAACAATGGGCCTCTTATTGCCACTATTTTGATGCAAATAATTATGGTCACTTGTTAGATTTGAAAATGTATCTAGGTCTTTCTGTGTTAATGTTTTCTGAATTCTGATTTTGTCTCCAGCTTTGAAGGCTGTACTACTAAATGTGGGTGTATGAATCTTGCATATTTTCTGATAATTTTTATTATTAACTGCTATATAGGGAAATCTATTTGATAGTATTTTATTCATGTTGAAACAAGACTCTTCTTTCAGTTACTTCTTTGTCTGTTGGTCGTCGATGACATCTTTTAAAAATACTTCAGCCAAGTTTGATAGGATTTTGTCCTCTGAATCCTTTAACCTGTGAACAACTTGTAGCACTTCCGGAGTGTTTATTTCATGTCTTGTTTGCTCACTGGAGATGTATATTAGTGTGGTGATAGTATTAGCTAATATTTCACTTTCCTCAGAATTCAATAAATTCTTTATATGCTTCAACTCCAAATGTTGCAATATGTATGTGGCATTCAATGGATCTGAAATTACATAAAAGTGTCCGTTATCATCAATATAATAACTTGAAATGGGTTTAATATAGAATAAGCTCTGTAGTAAGGTCTTACATATTTTGTGAAAACTATGCGCAAGAGTGGATAGTTGATAAAACATTTTTTAACCTATCTCGTCCCACTGCTGGGCAAAAGTCTCTCCTATTTCCCAATTTCTTTGCACCCCTGAGTCTAGTGCCATCCCTGTGCCATTCACCATTGGAACAGCAGCTAGATTCGCAGGGCACTTGGAGACTGATTGTAATCTGTCTATTCATGTTTAGGGGTTTGGACCATACTCCACTGGTCCAGTGCAGGTTAACGGATGATAAAAGTTTATAATTAATTAATATAGCACTGGACAAATTTGTCACTTGTATTAATTCATTCCTTTCTAATTTTTTTACATTACTTGTTAATTTTTTACTGAGTGTAGTCCAAGTGGTTCACTATTTCAATAATTACTTATTTAAGTACCAATATCTTGAAAGCCGTGTGACCGAGTGGTAGGGCGCCTGCTTGTGGACGCTTAAAGGGCCATTTAGACAGAACAAGTTTCTTGCCTGTTGTATACGATTAAATTGAAGCAATAATTTACTTGCATAGTCTAAACAACACGTAACATTCTTAAACTGGTATGTAAGTTTGGATTCAAAACTTTTCTTGGTGTGAACAATACATGCCAGAAAATGTCATTCAATGCTTGCATGAAAAATTTGACAATGCAAATACGTGCAATTCTTAAAGCAAGTCGCAAAAAAATGGCACGTGCCCATACAAATCTGTATTTAAAAAATTAAATGCAATAATTGGTATACATGTAAACAGAACACATAGGCAACTATTGTATGTCAAGATTTGCATTCAATAATTGTATTCAAGTTTTATATTTATATCACCATGTAAACAGTTGCTTTCAATTATTGAAAGTCAATTCTTGCACTGCAATTATTGCATTCAAATATTGCTCTTGTATGTTCAAGAAACTTGCACCGTCTAAGTGGCCCTTAAGTCCCAGGTTTGAATCCTGCCCAGGCCACATGAGTTTGTATACCAATCTGACTCTGTATCTATGTTAGTTTTCATCAACCACCACTTGCTTCTGGTGAAGGAAAACATCGTGAGGAAACCTGCACTCTGGTTGATGATTATCAGCTAGTGTGTGAAATGGAGAAGGCAATGGCAAACCACTCCATTAAAAATGCCAAGAGAGTCGTTGTGATTTCATTCCTTATAATGACCTCAGTCATGAGGAAATACGACTAAAGAGAGATCTTACCAATGCATAAGTTGCAGACACCAGCACAGGCAAAACTTAGGAGTTTGTTATTTGATTCATTCTTCAAAACATACAGGAATATATCCAGAACACCAACATCCCTTATGAAGCGATAGTTTATTGGATCATACGCAAAATTTACCAAATTAGCTAAAACTTGGCATTTAGCATCTGTAAACATAAACAAAACGAGGTCAATAAGTAGGCCAATTATCTATTAGTAACAATGCAAGTACTTTGTTACAAGGCTTTTTCGTGAGCAGAATTTATCTACTCTATGTAACAATTAAATAAATAAATAAATAAATATATACGGACAAATCACACAGATTGAGTTAGCCCCAAAGTAAGTTCGAGACTTGTGTTATAGGATACTAACTCAACGATACTATATTTTATAACATATACATATATAGATAAACATCCAAGACCCGGGCCAATCTGAAAAAGATCATTTTCCATCTTGACCCGGCCGGGGATCGAACCCGGGACCTCCGGTGTGGCAGTCAGGCGTGTTGACCGTTGGGCCACGGAGGTCGTCTGGTAATTAGGTAAGTACATTATTTAAATAACAATTTGTACAAAAAATTAAATTACTTGATTTAATCTAGAGAATCTGTATGAAGCAGAAGAGTTCATAAAGGTGGTAATACGTGAAAAGGGTGATGTTAACAATATATTTTCATAGAAAAGAATATATTTAATTATAAGAAACTTACCAAATGAATTTGAGTTTAAATATTCATCAACTAATAAGGACAAGAAATTTTCACGATCTGTACCATTTTCAGGAGTCCGTTTCTTGAGTTGATATTTAGTACTAAACATTGAATTTATATTATATATGTACGATTCTTTTATTCAAAATGGATTGGTACCTAATCATCATATAATCAAACAAAACTTTACAAAACTATAAAATTCACATCACCTCACGCGCCATTGATTGATTGATTGACGCCATTTTCATTTTACGTCTGTCATACTGTAGGTAACATAAGTAGTAGGTATGACAATAGCTGTCAAACGAAAGCAAAGAAAAGACACAAAAGGCCTCACAGAAAGCCTAGACTATTGAATCGTTATTGATCAAGCCTAGAGATGGGCGCTTGGATAAATTTCGGGAAGGTAAAAATGGGAAAGAATGGGTAGAATGGGTAAAAATTAATTAATACCCATTTATACCTGATATTTTTTATTTATACCAGGTAGAAATTATAATGAAAGTAAATTATGTTTTTTTTACTTTAAACTGATAAAATAATAATTAGAGTATAAATATTAGGTATGTTTCGATTATAAAGAAGATAAATAACTAGTTGTTTTCGGTTCAAATATTAAAAAAACTTAAACAACAGATTTAAAATCATAAGTATTCAAATAATATTTTTGAAAATAATGATGGATATTCAGATGGATGTTTCAAGTAGAATTAACAAAAAAATCAAAACATCTTCCATTGTATTATAGACCAAATCGTAACACGTCGTCGCATCGCATGGTGCATCTTTTGACAGTTAAATTCGATAATAATGAGAC
Organism: Ephestia elutella; assembly: GCA_018467065.1. Taxonomy (NCBI): domain Eukaryota; kingdom Metazoa; phylum Arthropoda; class Insecta; order Lepidoptera; family Pyralidae; genus Ephestia; species Ephestia elutella. Next base: position 9,827,496 of record CM031578.1, read on the forward strand.
ATGTAAACTTTTTAATCACTAATCATGCTGTTTTTTTTTAAATATTTAATTTCGATTTAATAAAATAGAAGATAAATAAAATATTTGAGGCCTGTTTGCATTTTTTTTGTGTCATTAACTTTAGAATGAACTTTAGATAAGTGTTGAAGGATTATAAAATGTGCATAACACTCAAGGGATATGTAACGGGATAAGAGAATGTTAATGTTCTTTGTTTTTCTACATGCCAGTGTTTTGCCTAGACTTGAGGGGGCGCCTGGGGCAGTCGCCTTGCAGGATGGCCGTGTGAGCAACACCGGGAAGTCAGCGCCGCCTAGCGCGCGGTGACGCCAACGCTTGCCCCACCCCAGCGACGGTGTAATGGCGTCGAGGCGTGTAGAATCGAACGGCGCGCCTTAGTTGACTTTTATTTTAGCTGCGGAAAGCGCTGGTCATATATAGAACGTACTTTTGCTCCCCTTTTCAAATTATGTAATTAACTTTTGTATTTTCTCATCTAATATTAAATTAATATAAACTCCTTGTATTTATATAAATATATAGATAATATAATAAATAATTTAAATTACATTGAGTTAACAATAGGTACATTACTTTAAACTATTTACATGTAACAAATGAACTCCATATTTAAATTAATCTATTGATAATGATATATTTATGTGCCAGTGTCGGCTGTGCCAATCACTAATACATCATCTTGTCATTTGTTTCTATCTTGTTTATGAATTGACTTGGCCGATAATAGTCCTCTAGTAGTAAGGGAAAATCTTTGAAGCTCTATGCACAAAAGTATTAACGGCCTCCGCTCCGGGCCTCCACACGTTGCGATCCGGTCCGACCACTTCTCTTTTTTTCATATAACGTCATCCCTTTCTAGTTGTGAAGTAGGCCGTTTTAGCCCGTTTTAGCTAAGAAATATATTTTTAAAAGGGCTCTTGCACACAGAGAGCGGTCTCTAATTCCGCGTTCAGAGTTCAGAGTTCTGCGTTCGAACGAATGTATTGAGTTTGGTGCGATAACGCACACAGCATGCGGTTAGACGGCAGAGTTCAAAGTGGAACACCACATTCTTTTGCCACCGAGACAGAGAACGCGCCGCTTTCACCGCGATGTCTGAACTATCGATAGTATTGTCAATAGTATTGTGACCTTGAAAAATAGTTACACCATCGATAGCCAATACTATCTTTAGTATATTTTTCAATATTATAGATACTATTGATGTTTTATAATCAATACTATCGATACTATGGATAGTATTGACACTTCTTTTACAGAAAAAAAGTTTTTTTGTATGGGGCACTTGGGCACGCCGTCTTGTGTCATTTCAGACTAGGCGGAGAACTGTTCGAGTAGTTTTTAAGTGGTAATTAAATTTAAACGTTATTCTCACGGAAATATAAATAAGAGAGAAACTTATTTATATTTCCGTGGTTATTCCATACACGCAAGAGTGCTCTAAGTGCGGCCATTTTTGAGCCAAAAAGCCACGGACGTAAATGGAACGCAAGAAATTGAACGCCACTTGTTTGCGTTGGAATTCTTGAACGTTTGAATGTTGGAGTACCAAACCAACGCACACACAGAACTCTGAACTCCAGACCGCTCTCTGTCTGCAAGATCTCTAAATATTTCAGAACGCAGAACGCGTTGCACCAACGTATATATTGTACTGGAGCCAGGAGTAGCGACTTTTCTCAGAAAATTCTCAGACTCGAGTTTTTAGGAAAATCCGTTTTCGAGAAATTTCCGTGTTTCCAAGAAACTTTCCATGGTTTCTTTGAAAATTTCGGAAACGGCACATCTCTAGCCAGGAGCGATTCACAAGTTGTCAAGCCTAGAATAGTGAATCGCTTCTTAGTACATAGATCAAGCCTATAATTCGCAAATCGTGACACGTCAGTGCATCGCGTGGTTCATCTTTTGACAGTTAAATTCGATAGTCATGAGACATGTAAACTTTTCAATCATTAATCATGCTGTTTTTTTTAAGTATTTAATTTCGATTATAATAAAATAGAAGATCAATAAAATATTTGAGGCCTGTTTGCATTTTTATTTTGTGTTATGAACTTTATACATTACTTTAAACTATTAATTATGATATATTTATGTGCGAGTGTCGGCTGTGCCAATCACTAATACATCTATCTTGTCATTTGTTTCTATCTTGTTTATGAATTTTCTGCTCACGCAGAAAACAATAGCATTTGGCTTAACTAAAATTCACGCACAAGAACGATGTCGATTTACATCAGACGAGCGAATGCTCATTCGTGTCGATACTGTGGTTGGTAGCGCTTCGCTATGTCAGACTCTGACAGCAAAGTGCAGCATTTGTTATTTTATCAACACTCAAAAAGAAAAAAAGGAAGAAACGTTGGTGGGTGACCAATACAATATAAAAATACAACTCGCATAAAAGATGCATTCATGGTTTTTGCGAGTTGTATTTTTATATTGTTCAAAATTCATCTGAGATTTTGGTAGGCTTCTATTTTTTTGCGACCAATCCATAAATTATATATATTAAATTCGCTAGAACACTAGAACGCTTTGAAGAGACCGCTCTGGGGAGCGAGCGCATCCGAACAGGAAAGAACGCTCTAAGCAGCTGTTCGCACGCTCTAGTGCCGTTTACATCAAGCGAGCGAGCATTCTAAGAATATTCTATAGAATCTCTGCGAACGCAGACAGAACAACGAAAGAATGCTCTATATCTGTTTACACTAAAAGAATTTGTAGGAGTGGGGATAGAATTAGCATTCGCTCGTTTGGTGTAAATGCACCTTTATACAATTACATACTCTAGTAATAAAGGAATAAATTCGAAACTCAATGTTGTCAAGTCAAATCAACCACTATCTGTCACTGTCAACAATCAACGTCGTCGTAACGCAAACTTCATTAAATATTGCTTCAATAGAGTCCATGCGATTTTACAATTGTTTATCTAAATAATGATCAATTAACGTGTTTTATTATTTCGTAGGAGTAATAACAACGCAATGGCTGCTACCACACCACATATAACAGGTATATTTACTTTTATCATTTTTTTATAAACTTTTTATTCTGAGCTTACTTATAGGTTATGTTTTTTTCCAGGACTCACCAATAGAAATATATTTCTTGTTGAATTTAAGGAACCTTTCGTAGAGCAAAATCTCAGGGATGAGTCCACTCCAAATATACGCAGTCTGGTATACAGTCCTAAGGGCACATATCTTGCTTATAGAACAGATAAAAAGTAAGTTTTTAGTATCATCTAACTGAACTACATTTTGGCCATTTAAAATTCTCATACTATTGACGATGAGAAAGAACTATAGAATTTTGAATAATCAAGAGTTTATTTTATTTAGGGCAGAGATAATAAAATGTTCGGATTGGTCAGTGGTGGCGAGCATAGATGGCAATGTCAAAGATATGTTCTTCTCACCCCAGGATAAATACTTCATGGTCTGGGAACTGTTTGCTATGACTAAAGAAAACCCACAGGTATAGTATAATGTAAAATTTTATTACTCATCACATACATACAGTACATGGAGTGGTAGAATAATAAAACTATTAAATTTGTTTCATCTATTGCTGTGGACTTTACAACTGTGGTGGGGATTCCAAATATATTTTGAAGGGTGTTGTAAAAAGTAATCTATAAAGTATTTATGTTACCAACATAAACATAATTTATTTCTTTAAATTTTTTTTTTTTTTTAGTAGCTATAACATGTCCCACTGCTGGGCAAAAGCCTCTCCACTCTCTTTCCATGTGTCCCTATCTCTAGTCTTTTCCATCCACTTTCTGTCGAATGCCCTAAGTTCATCCGACCATTATTATATAACTATTATTTTTAAATAGTTATGGGGAAGTTAATAATGAGGTGTGTTTCTTTCTGTTGTATGCCAAAGTTGCATTATTAGTGAATTATGTAAACAAATATTTTTTTTTTGTCATACTTCTGTGGCACAATCAACATCATTATTCTTAAAATATAGTTATCTTTTTTATTTTTACAGGGTAAACCAAATCTCCATGTGTACAAATCTGATACTGGTGCAATTGTTGGTTCTTTTACACAAAAGAATCAGACTGGTTGGTAAGAATCAGTTATTATTTAATCAAAGTACCTTTACTCAATGCAAAATATAGAGTTCAAACTTTGAACATAATAAATAAGTTCTACTTTGAACTTCAAACTAGAACTTATTTATTATGTCTATCTGCCACTCAGTAATAAGAAATTTATATATAATAGAATCTATATATTACTTTAAATTTAATTAAAACAGTAGTTTAGTAACAGCATATTTTTTTTTACTCTATAACAATTTTTTATTATTATTCAGGGAACCGCAGTGGTCATCTGATGAACAGCTTTTTGCCATCCAAACAAACAACCAAATCCTGTTTTATGAAAATGGCCAATTGGACCGTTACACCAATCATATTCAGGAGGAGAAACTCAAGTCATTCAGCTTATCACCTAGTCCGGGCCCCAATTACTATATAGCTGTTTTTACATTGGGTGAGTTATCAAACCATTTATGAGTGATTTATAAGGCAGTACAGTTTATAGTAAGTTACAAATTGAGTTTGACTATCTTTATGTGTACTAGTTGTGTCACGTGGCTTCACTCCCATAGGAGTTTTAGGATTCTGAATAGCCTTCCTCATAAATATGGCTATCATTTTTATCTCAGGTTTTGCTCCTGTGAGAACTTTCGCAATTATAACATTTATGTATTAAATTTAATCTTGATAGGCATAATTTTGTTTCAAGCAACTGAAATGTTTTTATTTATTTTATTAATTTTCCAATCAGCAAAGCTTTGTAGCTTGATCGCCTTAATAAAACTTAAAATCTAGTCCAGTGTTTTATATCCTCAAACCAAGAACAGAACCGTAACATCTTTAAATCTTTCAGGCAAGCAAGGGCAGCCGTCAGTATGGCGCATATACAAGTATCCCCAGTTCATCCCTAGTCAGGCTGTTGTCACACGCTCCTCCTTCCAGGCTGATAAAGCTACCTTTCACTGGAACCGACGAGGCACCAACGTTTTTGTTTTGACTCAGACCGATGTAAGATTTAATTTCTATTGTATTTATTATTGGCTTTTGTATTGCCCATGTGAAAGTTGTTTTTTATCCCCTAGGGGTGGAATTTTGAAGATTTCTGAAGCTTGGTACAGATTCAGTATCACTTCTCAGAGCCAAAAGTTGTGAGACTCGAAGGCCATACTCAGCTGAATAGTGGGTTTCTCGGTGGAATGGTGATTCAAATATAGTGACGTTGCTAGCCAATCCTTTGATTGACTTAATTATTATTAAACAAATAAAACTTGATGAATAAGTCTCCACTGGCACGCGCGATACGCACTAAGAATTTGATCGCGGATAGGATAGATATCTTCCAGTGTACTCAGTGTGAATTTACAAAGCTTGCTATTTATGTAATAAGTTATATTGTCAAATAATTGATTTACCTACTATTAAGGATTTGTAGGCTGGTAACACTACAGCGTAAATATTAAGGGATTTGTGTAAGGGCAACACTAGGGGTACAGCGCCGCCACGGCTACTGCGGAGGCGCTGACACAGCTCTCGCTCTCTCGAAACGCGGGTGAAAAAAAGATGGCTGCGTAGCCGGCGTTTTTATTTATATTTAATACTACATTACATGTGCTTTTCTATTGTATTGGCTAAACCTGTAAAAATAGAATAAGTTTGGAAATAATTAAATAAATATTACAGGTAGACAAAACCGGTGGTTCCTATTATGGAAAGCAATCTTTGTCCCATGGGGATATCAAAGGAAACTCAGGAAACATGACATTTAGTAAGTTATTATGATATTATTATTTTGAAAACCTCGCTATTTGTATATGTTGGAACAAATGCTGAGATAAAACGTAATACATTGTTAAGGATAAAGCGAAGGGCTGTTCATTAAACAATTTCCGCTGGATGGCGTTGATAGCAACATTTTCCGTTTTTATTTTTTTGTTGCGTTGTTGCAGTACTTATAGGCAAACATTTTGAATTGGCGAGCGGGAAACATACTCTTTTATTTATTTTATGGCCTACGATTATATTTCAGTCAACATAATGAAAAAAAAAGCTTTAGAATAGAATCTGCCATGAATCTTCGTATCTCTACACTCACTCACACTACGACGAGAGCTTTCAAAATGACATTAAATATGGCGCAAAGCATTGTTATAAATTTAAAAATACGCTACTAGATGGCACTTATTTAAAAAGAGTGTCTAACTACAATAATGCCAATCGGACTGGCTGGCAGCATAAGAAAAAAAAAAATAAATTTAAAAAATACAAAGAGCGAAAAATAACCTATAATTTCTTCTTGTCATTGTCATATTTTGTAAGAAAGCAAACAAATATATTTATGAGAATTAATACCGTCAGCAACGAAAAAGTTCTCCAGCGCGTTGCAATGTCTAGACTGTTGTTGCAAACTGTCAAAAAGCGCAAAGTTAAATATTTGGGACACGTTTTACGACACGACAGATATCAGCTGCTTCAACTTATTATGATGGGCAAAATAGAAGGCAAGATACGTGCTGAAAGACACAAAAAATCATGGCTGAGTAATATACGCGAGTGGACCGGAGTCACCAGGGTTGAGGAGCCGTTTTGCATAGCGGCGAACAGAGAAGAGTTTGCGAAATTGACGGCCGCCTCCAGTAACGGAGAGGCACCACAAGAAGAAGAACTTCAAGTTCAATAGTGCAAAATCATAATTAGTAATAAACTGTAATTTAATTAGTTCACGAACAACATAATGCAAATACCTATCTACCAATAGTTTCAGCAGTTTGAATTTCACCACTCTTAGATTCCCAACACAAATCTATCAATAGTTCGAACACCCATTTTCTCAAATCAATCTAACTTGATACCATGACTGGTAGCAGGAAATATCACCGCAGACGTCATGGTCATAATGTACTTTTGCCTATTGCATTGTATGACTAGGTTTATATTTTTTTTAAATAAAACTAAATGCTATACCTACACATTTTTGACTTTTATTTTTAGTAATGAAATGATCTTTTCCGAACTATTATTTATTAAAGAAAACAAAAAAAGATTATAGTTATTCCTTTCCCACATAAATTGTTAAATATTGCAGTCATTATTCTGTGCACGATGACTCCTTCATTGTTTGGAATGATGGATGATGATGATACATTCTTCATCACGACAAACCTCCGTTACAGTTTTTGTATTTGTATTACAGAATTATTGTATAAAGAAACACTTGTGCTGTGCATTTCCTGCCACATAATTATTGTCCCTGGAACAAATTGTGATAATAAGTATCTACTAACAGTTTCAATAAATTTAATTCTTTTACAATGCGGTGATATATACGTGTGTGATATATTTATGTCTTTGCATTTTTAATGTATTATTCAATAAGACTTTAACTTACTTACGTCAAATCGGTATATCGTTTCAAATCTCCAAGCACTCGCTTCCTAGTCTTTGGTGGGCCAAAATATACCTACATGCCTCTGATATCTCTTCCTATCAGATCTAGTAGCCAATATTCTTTAATATTATCAATAAATAATAACGTACGTACGTAACGTAACACACCTAGCTGAAAAAATCTATTGCAAAAAAAGAAACTTCCATACAACAATACAACACGGCGCGGCGACGGCGTCGTCCGAGATAGATAGATATGTACTTATGTAGTGTAGACTTATATCGATACCACCACGAATATCGATATCTTTTATTATTGATATAAATTATTAATATCGTTTTTAAATATGCAAAAATAAATCTGCAAATAATAAATGCGTATTTTATGCATAAAGTGACGAAAGTAATACACAGGTACCTTTAGTTACATTTTAATTGATAATTTGTTAATACTTATCCGAAGCTGATCGATTAGCTTCCGCACTGCCAACGGTCAATACATACTTAATCACACAATGAAATGTATTTAAATCATGAAAGTAATAAGCACTTATTTAAATAAAATTAAGAAAATCGGAAATAAAATAATTAAAATAAATCACAGAGCCAATACCTATCGATACTTCAAAATATCGATAATTCGTGCCCTAGAAGTTATAGGATTAAATTAGACGTTCAGAAAATATGTTGTGAAATTCAAACTAAAAACTAAAAAATAATTTATCAGTAATATTTGTTTACTTTAATACTAAATATAAATGTATGCACAAATTACTATACTTTCTTTTTGTTAATGAATACTTATATAATACCTACCTAGACCTACTATAATTTATTTTGATAAATGTATTTGCAAAAATAAATTGTTTTAGTTTCAGAACGAACTTATATTGATAGAAAGAAATATCTTTTGTTGTTTTATCATACGTCAATGTTTTGGGTTAACAAAAAAGCAGCGTTGCCATCTTTTCACCTCGCACAGAACGGCAACTACACGCAAGCGAGCTGGCTGGATTTCTGTCTGAGATGAATTTGCACAATTATTTCCAATCCAGTCATATACGTAATGGCAAGCTTGTAATAATAAATCTAGGGTTCAGTACGAATTTTTATGTTTTTTTTTTAATGGTGAAATTTAAATTTGATAACTGGGACTTTTGGATATGAAGACAGGGATAACTGAATATGACATCTTGACATCTGGATGTGAAGACCTGGGTGTCTGGTCATGTGCATATGAAATGCTGGACAGCTGAATATGAAGACCAAAGCTTTAGGAGATGATCTCATGAACATCTGGAAATGAAGACCTGGTCTTCAGCTCCACATGCCCAGGTCTTCATTTCCAGATGTCCATGAGATCATCTCCTACATATGAATTTGAAGACGTGTGGGAATGAAGAAATTTGAAGACATAAAGTCCAGATTTCCAGGGGATAGGTCCTGGATAGCCTGGATAGATAGCCTGTGTTTATATCCAAAAGTCCCAGTAATCAAATTTAAATTTCACCATAAAAAATCTTTCATAAAAATATGATTGAACCCTAAATTGAATTTAATATTGAAACTTGCTATTTTATAATTTCTTAGCATTTCATGATTTTCTTTTGTTTTTCACGAACAGCCGATGGCGCTGTCAAGGCAAGCAACATCGAGGTAGCATGCATTTAGGTCTCAAAGTGCTTTTATATAAATAGTAGTAGTCAGTAGTTTGTAATAAATCTGCTAGACGTCGCCCCTAAATGTCACAAAATATTACTCACACATCAACAAGAATCTCAATTTTTGTCGTATTTTAAATGCCGTTTTTCTCGTAAATTATTATACATTACTTTGTTAAATTCAACATGAGAGCACAATTACTTCATAAGAATTGGAAATTCGATTTTATTATGAGAATCATTAACGAAGTTTAGAGCATTGCTGTAGAACAAAATGTATGGACAGCCAAAGCTTGGCTTTCACCTTAACATTCATTTTCATTCGTTCACATTATTTGACCAACAGTATTACCAAAAGAATGATAAGTTTTATGATAATTCCTATATTAGCAAGCAAAATCAATCTTTCTAACGTTTTCGCTCAAGGATTCCGAACATTCGTGATAACATTTAGTTTCTTTTCTAGAATGTTATAGTTTATTTCAAAGACAGAAGAAAAATTGCAATTCTTAATTTTTTTTTCTCACTTTTTTATCTATCCAGGCAAGGAGGGTCCAATCCACTCGCTGGCGTGGAACCCCGGCAACTCCAACGAGTGGGTGGCGGTGTACGGCCACGCGCCAGCCAAGGCGACGCTCTTCAACGCCAAGTGCGAGCCGCTTTACGAATTCGGCACCGGGGCTTGGAACTCGATATACTTCCCGCCCGAAGGAAACCATATCCTTTTCATTATCGTTTCTAATATAACCGTGGAGTCATTTCGTATGTTTTTTTTTAAAGCTGATAAAAGCCTACACTCATGTCTAAAAGTTTTTTCAGTCTTCTCCAGTGTTTAAGCAACTACCCGGGTTGACAATCATACAAATAAAGTTAAGCAAAATGCGAGGCCCTACCAAACTGTAGGCGACGATCGACGTCTTGCATGTATTCCCCAAATTCTTCAGGCATTTTCCATCTTTTTAGGGTTCCGTAGTCCGACAAGGAACCCTTATAAGATCGTTCAGTCCGTCTGTCCGTCCGTCCTAGTCTGTCACAGCAGAATATCTTCTATGTTTATGGACTGATTTGCATGTAACTTGGTTCGAGGATACTTCACATATAGATCTCATTTTTAAAAATACAAAAAATTAAAATTACCCCTTTTTAAGGGTACCTACCTCCCCATACATGTAAAGGGGGTGGGGGGGGTGAATTATTTTTTTGAGTGCACCCCCTTGTGTGGGGTATCGTTGAAAAGGACTATGAAAATTAGGTAGGGTTTCCATACAACACTTTTTTATCAGCTTTATCCTGTGATGAATACTTTTGAAATTATAAATAAAATGGTTATATAAAACTGGAAGTAAATATAAGTTCATGTGTCCGCATTTCTACAGGATAGGTACCTTAGGAACTCTACATTGCGCGTGGCCCGACACGCACTTGACCAATTATTTCCCAGCTATGTTGATTACTTTTCTTTTTGCCTACCTCCATAACTATTATTTAACAAACAAGAAACTGCAAAAGTAAAATTCCCCTGGAACGCATGCGAGGTACTTGCACCTCGCGCCCCACGCGACATCTAGTGTCTTACATATAATCTGTATTTAATGAATCCCTAACTCCATCGCACACTTCCTGATCGGCGGTTTCGGCAACATCGCGGGGGGCAACATAGAGATATGGGACATGCGCGGATACAAGAAGCTGGGATCATGCGCAGCGCCCGACTCCACCTTCCTGCAGTGGGACCCGCGGGGCGAGAGCTTCGTCACCGCCACCACCTACCCGAGGCTCACTGTCGGCAATGGGTATGTTGCTGTTCTGTACCTTATATAGGGTTGGCATAGTGTAACATAGAGATATGGGACATGCGCGGGTACAAGAAGCTGGGATCATGCGCAGCGCCCGACTCCACCTTCCTGCAGTGGGACCCGCGGGGCGAGAGCTTCGTCACCGCCACCACCTACCCGAGGCTCACTGTCGGCAATGGGTATGTTGCTGTTCTGTACCTTATATAGGGTTGGCATAGTGTAACATAGAGATATGGGACATGCGCGGGTACAAGAAGCTGGGATCATGCGCAGCGCCCGACTCCACCTTCCTGCAGTGGGACCCGCGGGGCGAGAGCTTCGTCACCGCCACCACCTACCCGAGGCTCACTGTCGGAAATGGGTATGTTGCTGCTCTGTACCTTATATAGGGTTGGCATAGTGTAACATAGAGATATGGGACATGCGCGGGTACAAGAAGCTGGGATCATGCGCAGCGCCCGACTCCACCTTCCTGCAGTGGGACCCGCGGGGCGAGAGCTTCGTCACCGCCACCACCTACCCGAGGCTCACTGTCGGCAATGGGTATGTTGCTGTTCTGTACCTTATATAGGGTTGGCATAGTGTAACATAGAGATATGGGACATGCGCGGGTACAAGAAGCTGGGATCATGCGCAGCGCCCGACTCCACCTTCCTGCAGTGGACCCGCGGGGCGAGAGCTTCGTCACCGCCACCACCTACCCGAGGCTCACTGTCGGAAATGGGTATGTTGCTGCTCTGTACCTTATATAGGGTTGGCATAGTGTAACATAGAGATATGGGACATGCGCGGGTACAAGAAGCTGGGATCATGCGCAGCGCCCGACTCCACCTTCCTGCAGTGGGACCCGCGGGGCGAGAGCTTCGTCACCGCCACCACCTACCCGAGGCTCACTGTCGGCAATGGGTATGTTGCTGTTCTGTACCTTATATAGGGTTGGCATAGTGTAACATAGAGATATGGGCACGAAGTATGTATGGAGAGGAGATGCGCATAGGCATTTTACATATGAAAGACAGTGTCCGCATTGGGAGGGGAGCGGGGGACGTATACTTACCGTAGACAGAAATTAAAAAATGAACTCTTATTGGATAGACATACGACTTATTTTATCTAATTTTACAAACTGTATAGCCACCTATTGGCCAGTAGCAGAATTATTTTCGCAAACTGTTTTATTAATTCTCTTGAGTTCTGCTATTACTCACTAGATGGCTGTACTGACAGGCGCGTATCCACCGCTGTGGGAATAATTACGTAAAAATACTTACGAGTGAAAATATATACTTTTATCGCGTGATTCCTTGTTGTGTGTGTTACTTTTACACCCCACAATACAGCACTTCATTGTTAATGAGCACAATCTAAAATTTCGCGTAACTTCGACACATCTGCGGCACGTGTTGACACTATGAAGTGAACTCCGCGAATGCGACAATAGTGACGTCTGGTGGCCAATAGTTAGAAGCCTCAAGTTTGTCGACTGGGGACAGGTCTACTAGCTTATGAACAGCTCTACTATAAATGCTCTGTGGATATGGGACATGCGCGGGTACAAGAAGCTGGGATCATGCGCAGCGCCCGACTCCACCTTCCTGCAGTGGGACCCGCGGGGCGAGAGCTTCGTCACCGCCACCACCTACCCGAGGCTCACTGTCGGCAATGGGTATGTTGCTGTTCTGTACCTTATATAGGGTTGGCATAGTGTAACATAGAGATATGGGACATGCGCGGGTACAAGAAGCTGGGATCATGCGCAGCGCCCGACTCCACCTTCCTGCAGTGGGACCCGCGGGGCGAGAGCTTCGTCACCGCCACCACCTACCCGAGGCTCACTGTCGGAAATGGGTATGTTGCTGCTCTGTACCTTATATAGGGTTGGCATAGTGTAACATAGAGATATGGAACATGCGCGGGTACAAGAAGCTTCGTCACCGCCACCACCTACCCGAGGCTCACTGTCGGCAATGGGTATGTTGCTGCTCTGTACCTTATATAGGGTTGGCATAGTGTAACATAGAGATATGGAACATGCGCGGGTACAAGAAGCTTCGTCACCGCCACCACCTACCCGAGGCTCACTGTCGGCAATGGGTATGTTGCTGCTCTGTACCTTATATAGGGTTGGCATAGTGTAACATTGAGATATGGAACATGCGCGGGTACAAGAAGCTTCGTCACCGCCACCACCTACCCGAGGCTCACTGTCGGCAATGGGTATGTTGCTGCTCTGTACCTTATATAGGGTTGGCATAGTGTAACATAGAGATATGGGACATGCGCGGGTACAAGAAGCTTCGTCACCGCCACCACCTACCCGAGGCTCACTGTCGGCAATGGGTATGTTGCTGCTCTGTACCTTATATAGGGTTGGCATAGTGTAACATAGAGATATGGGACATGCGCGGGTACAAGAAGCTTCGTCACCGCCACCACCTACCCGAGGCTCACTGTCGGCAATGGGTATGTTGCTGTTCTGTATCTTATATAGGGTTGGCATAGTGTAACATAGAGATATGGGACATGCGCGGGTACAAGAAGCTTTGTCACCGCCACCACCTACCCGAGGCTCACTGTCGGCAATGGGTATGTTGCTGTTCTGTACCTTATATAGGGTTGGCAATTTGGCATAGTGTAACATAGAGATATGGGACATGCGCGGGTACAAGAAGCTTCGTCACCGCCACCACCTACCCGAGGCTCACTGTCGGCAATGGGTATGTTGCTGCGCTGTACCTTATATAGGGTTGGCATAGTGTAACATAGAGATATGGGACATGCGCGGGTACAAGAAGCTTCGTCACCGCCACCACCTACCCGAGGCTCACTGTCGGCAATGGGTATGTTGCTGCTCTGTACCTTATATAGGGTCGGCATAGTGTAACATAGAGATATGGGACATGCGCGGGTACAAGAAGCTTCGTCACCGCCACCACCTACCCGAGGCTCGATGTCGGCAATGGGTATGTTGCTGTTCTGTACCTTATATAGGGTTGGCATTAGTGTATAGAGAACCGAATATGTTTCAAGGAACCGGGATTTTCGGTACTGGACTAATTAACAATCAGCCTTTAGCAATAGTTAAACTTAGTATTCATTAATTATCCAGTTAAAACCAAACTATAATTGAAAGTACTCTTAATTAACGCCGTGAAATTAGGTTGAAAAAATTACAAGGACTATGCTAGAACCGGGATTTTCGGTACTTATTTTTTTTTTCGACCATAAATAATTTATCGTTAATTATAATTAATGACTAATTAACAATCAGCCTTTAGCAATAGTTAAACTTAGTATTCATTAATTATCCAGTTAAAACTAAACTATAATTGAAAGTACTCTTAATTAACGCCGTGAAATTAGGTCGATAAAATTACAAATCAAATTGATATAAAAATCAAATCAAATCTACTCCAACAGATTAACATCTAAAAATTAAATAAAATCTAGCGATCACAGATAAATAATTTTATATTTTTGAAAGCTTTTTTTTACTTTCTTCCGGTTCTATACACTAGTTGGCATAGTGTAACATAGAGATATGGGACATGCGCGGGTACAAGAAGCTTCGTCACCGCCACCACCTACCCGAGGCTCACTGTCGGCAACGGGTATGTTGCTGCTCTGTACCTTATATAGGGTTGGCATAGCGTAACATAGAGATATGGGTTGATATATATAGTTAGGAGTACTGGGAAGGACATAGGGTACCTTTCACGCGGGGGAAGCCGCGGGCGAAAGCTAGTAGCAACATATAGTCTACAAAAATAACACCTCGACATTAGGGAGTATACATGTTGTCATACATCTGAAAAAAAAATTGTAACCCGTCGTCCCCGGCGACTTTATGATGCTTTTGCTAGTTTTCAAGTTCAATCCCATGCAAATTTATATCTTTTCCATTTTACTTATATTTGGATTTTTGTGCATCTGAGATGCACAAAAATAATAAAAATAATAATTTCTATATGAGAGTATTTTCCATTTTAGTTACAAAATCTGGCACTACACCGGCGTTTTAATGCACAAACGTCTCTGCGCGGAGAAGGAATACCTCCTAGCGATCAACTTTAGACCGGGCAGCTATCCCAAGAGTGAATTGACTAAGGCTGTACCTAAGGGTATTGAAGATACAACGCCAAAAGCAGTGGGGGCCTACAGACCGCCCGGAGCGAGGAACAAGCCGTCCACTTTCACGTTACATGAACATGAGAAGCCACACAAACCAGGAGAAAATGCTTCTGGTATGAGATTTTTTATTTTCCCAATTATAAATTTATTTTTTGATTAGATTAAATTATGTGGTTAATGTGATTTCGCCCTGCACTTGAGATACTTCAGTTTACTTTCTTATTACTTTTTGAGCGCCATTAATCGAGATATTATGTTGGAGCCATTAGTATTTTTTTATTAATATTTACCTTTGTGTTTAGATTTGACAGTAACAGCATTTCAAAAATTAATATGACTGTTCGAGCATAAACTTGACTGATTTCTATTTTGCTAAACGGGTAAAATGTAGGATCTCGAAATCCTGAATTTTATACCGAAAATAGCACGGTAGCAAAGCCTCAGTAATATAAATGCGCCTGCTTACTTTCCAATTTGTCTCGCAACTATAAAGGGATTACGGTATTTTTCTTTTCCTAGCCTGTTGATGTGTCTCACTGCTATTTATTTTATTTTATACATTCGGAAGACCAACAGCTAGATTAATATGATAGTGATAAAATACAAATTTCAAAGCCAATTATAGGTCTTCACAAATAATAGCACACTAGAAATTTTGAATTTTCGGGAACGCCAACAACATATTCAGATAATCGCAGAACATCATCAGAATGCCTATGTAAGTATTTACAGGCTACAAGTAACACATATATATAACATGTAAATATTAAATGATTTGAACATTATAAATAAAGGTCCTGGATTGCTGGGCAAATGCCTCCCCTTTTTTTTCCACAATTCTCTGTTGAGTGATTACGGTATACAAAAGAAAAATCTTAGCCTATTCTAACCTGCATTCCTTTCTAATTGCAACAAATTGCTTATCAGATTGTAAAGTATGTAGTTACTCAGGCTTAGAAATACTTATGAGCTGGTCTAAGGAGTGAGCGGGACGCGAAGATTCGCTCGAGCGGAATTCGCCTCAATTAGTCAGAGACTCAATGAACTATTTGTTGTAAAGCGACGCCATCGAAGCAAGCTCTGAAGCAGAAGCAGAAGCGCGAAGCACGCAAGGAGCGCAAGGCGGAGGAACGAGCGCAGGGGGTCGGGGACGCGCCCCTCTCCCCCTCCCCCGCCACTCCCCCCACACCCCGCCCCGCCTTCGTCTCCTCCGGCGACCCCGAGACCGATAAGAAGATTAAGAATATTAATAAGGTGAATATTATTGCTTCTATAGTTACTGAGCGTCTTTGATAAGTCGGAATAAGATCTATTTTTCATTTCCTAAATATTTAATTAATATGAAAATAACACTGCGTTACACGGTTTTGGTACCCCCAAAGCCACTAGGTTTTTTTGATAGATCTATATGTGTGGAATATAGGTTACATAATGAACTTCCCCCTATCACGTAAGATTTCAGAGAAAAATTGTGTCAAAAATTCAAAACAATTTTTTTCGCTAATATTTTGAGACATCATTAAAATTAGAAAGTTTTGAATTTTTGACACAATTTTTCTCTGAAATCTTACGTGATATGGGGGAAGTTCATTATGGAACCTATATTCTACACATATAGATCTATCAAAAAAACCCGGTAGCTTTGAGGGTACTAAAAAAATATATTTTTTTTTGTAACGCAGTGTAATTATAAGGTTCGTTTTAAAATATTTAGGAAATGAAAAATGAATCATAATCCGATTTATCACAGTGGCCTTTTAGACTTGATCTTGTTTTAGTCCTATTTCATGGTGAGTGACGACGCAACCCTATGGTTTTTAATAGTAATAAAATACCCCCTAGATATAGAAAAGTAAACCTAATAGTTTTTCACAGCCGCAACTGGACTGTGTCAGGGCTGTGTCATTCTTGGAATTCCTAATTATGTTAAACAATTTGGGTAACAAAGGGATGAACTATCTGATATAATATTTTGTTGGTATTGGTAGTAAGTAACATGGAAAAGCATACAACCATGCCATGAATGAGATATTTAACCCTTTCACCCCCATTGCAGCCTCTTAGGGGTTGAATTTTGAAAAAAAATAGCCTATTTGACCTCGAATTATTAAACTATATCCAAATCAAATTTCATTAAAATCGGTCCAGCAGTTTAGCCATGAAAGCGTACAGACTACCATTTATAATATTAATATAGATTTTGTTACAAATATGTTTTTTTTTTCAGAAACTAAGCGACATAGACAAGCTGAAGCAGCAGAAGGCTTCCGGCAAGCAGTTGGAGCTGAACCAGCTGGCTAAGATCGAGAACGAGGCGGCTTTACTGCAAGAGCTGGCCTTGTTGCGGTTATGATCTCAATGTTACTCCCGGCTCCTAGACTATTGCAGAATGTGTTTAATGTGAATGCTTTTGACAGATTATATATTGTACTTGCCCCCCGGAACTTGGTTCCCGGAATTACGGGAAATCATCTCTTAGTGCTCTCCTATACTCCCTAAGGAACCTACATGCCAAAATTCAGCTTTCTATGCCCAGTAGTATTGGCTGTGCGTTGTTAGTCACTCAGTAACGGAAGGATTTTATATATTGATAGATTTGTAGACACAGAAACAGTGCCTGATTAAGCCTGCGCAGGGCCAGTAGCATGACCAAAATAAAAACCCCTCGATCCACTTAAATCCATTGCAAAGATACATTGTTTGATTAACCCAGACCCAAAAATCACCCCCAAACTAGTGGGCTGAGGGCCCCCAAAACACGTGGGGCCCGTAGCATTTTTTACTCTTGCTACTAGGTTAATCCGCTGCTGCACAGAATTTAGAATAATGAGGCAGATAGATTTGCCGTCTGCTGCCATACTATATGAAAATATCTTGCGCTACGACACGCTCACTAACCAAGTGTATCTACGAATACAGCAATATGTAATTGATAATTCAAATTAGAACGAAATTTCGGTTCGATTGAATGTGAATGTACTCAGGCGGTACAGTCCTATAGGTACTCCTATAATTCTTAAAGGCGGCAACAAAATAACGCTTCTACGCCACTTCCATTGACATATTATTTTTAATTCTGTGATTCTAGATAATTTGTGTAGGTACGTCAGGCGGTGCCTTATGGATGGTTTTCAATTTATTTGCATGTCACTATCGCCATAAGTTATAGTTAAAGTTGGACAAACTTTATAATAAGTTGTTTTGTTAATAAGTATGAACATTTAAACAAATCATAACTTTAATGTTATTCATTTGTGTGCAAATTATGTTTTCAATTTAAAATTCAATATAGCGATTTTATATTGCATAAAATATAATAAAATCAACTAATAGGCAAATAAGATGTAAAAGAAATGTGACTCAAATGTACGTACATCTACTCTACGTATGTATAAAAAAAATGACAAATGAATTTTTTTTTTCTAACTTTATCTATATGCTATTTTATTTATGCATGTCATCTTTTGTAGAAGAGTGTATATCTGTCAAAAGCATGCACATAAGTGTATTTAATATCGAAAGGCGCTCATCGCGTCGCGGGCGCATTTTCCAATAATAATAAATACAGTTTCATTCGCTTTAATGCGAGTTTTCGTTTCTACGTGGTTCTGTCAATGGTACAATACTGACATTTTAATTTGACACATCGACATTAACAGTATAGATGGGTAACCACTCGGTTTGAAACTCATTTATCACCCACTTCAATGTATGAACTGAAATGGGGGATAACTGGGTTTTTACCCAATCTCGGGTTTTAACCCGAGTAGTTACCCATCTCTAATTGACAGCATTGTACCATCTGACAAATGTCTGCACCTCACTCTATTGAATCGCCTAGAATTACGTGGAATACGCAATTCATTCATTTCACATTCTGGATTTACGCTTTCGATGTGCGCCATTCAGTATATAATAAGATGCATTAGTATCTGTAGATAAATGCTAGGCAAAAGGGCTTAAGATCCCTTCGTCTTTTTTGTTATTTTTATATGAATTCGACTTTTTGTTTAAGACAAGCGTGCAAGTATGAAGTTATTAAATAATTTTGTTATGTTACGAACCTTAAGAAAATAATTGAAATCGTTACAGGTACAGTCATCACAGCCTTTTTTTATTGGTACATAGTCTATATTGATACTATGAGTATGAGTGGGATTTTCAAATATATATTTTAATCTACACCTCAACTTGTTATTAATAAGTAAAGATATAACGTGCGTTAAATAAAGACTTGAAATTTCTTTGAGTTTTTTCTTGAAAACCTTTTATCTTAGATAGAAATAAGTACATATTAAATAGTAGTTATTGCCCGCGGCTTCGCCCGCGTGAATTTCCCACGTGAACAATGCTTTTCCCGGGATGAATCCTTGTCATTACTTCTAAGTGTATCCAAAATTTCAGGAAGATTGGTTCAGTAGATAAACCGTGAAAAGGTAACAAACAAACAAACTATTAGTTAGGATTAGGATTAACAACATTATTTTGGTTCAAAGTCAAAGTCAATTTTTTTATTGAAACTTGGCCTTCAAAGAAGGCTCTTTTTCACGTCGATAACTAATTATATGTCTCAACATAATATATATGTCTCAAAGCTACGAACTACTAGCATTTCGGAACGACTACTGCTGCGAAGAAATGCCGAAAGAAACTATGAAACAGTCTTGGTCGCCTGACATGCCAGAGGGGCTAATCAATAGACTTATACATACACTAGATTGTGTACAGTCAAAAATAAAATAAAATATAAGAAAAAATAATAATAATATAATAAAACATGTTATGTAAATATGGAGGTTGGATATGCAAATGTGTATAGATAACCTACAGCTAGGTTTTACACATACAGGTAGGGTTGTCAGGTCGCCAAACCTAATAGCCGGACAGACCAGCCAGTTTGGCCGGTGTGGGTAGAAAGGCCGGACACACTACATTATTGAGGATTTTTCTCAGTATTAATAGCAACGAAAAAGAAATTCGACTTTCGGTATTTCGGCCTGCGCTCGGCGCTCGCTCGTTTGCGAAATGTAAAAAGCCGGACACCGTTTATTTTGGCCGGACACGCAATCAAAAAGCCTACCTATGTCCGGCTTTATCCGTACGCCTGGTAACGCTGCATACAGATGAATTCAAAATCATTGGTATTCTACTGGTGAAAGTGCCCATGAATATGAGCAACTTTTTGTATGGGTTCGACTCTGATATCTCAAAAAAAATCAGCTGTTCCATACATTTTAAGTGAGTAGTATTATTAAATGGATGCGGGCAGCGCAGGACCGGTCGTTATAGAAATCCTTGGGGGAGGCCTTTGTCCAGCAGTGAACGTCTTTAGGCTGAGAGAGAGTATTATTAAATAGTATGAAACAGCAGATTTTATCTTATTACCTGGAAATTTTATCTTTACGCTGCTACCTGAGAAAATTCCACGCGTACGACTTCGCGATCAAATGCTTAGTGATAAAATAAATTAGGTCGCGATTCCAAGTGAGAATCATGAATAGTCCAGAAAAAACGCAATCGCTATCTGCCTATTTACTTTGATTGTTATGCAATTCATACAAAGTTCATTTTGTGTTGAACACATTCTGCTACGATCACTTCCCTCACAGTAATGTAAATTGAGCCCTAGTCAATAACCGATAGCAGTATTTACAAGATGGAATCATACTGTGGAATCATCCTACGGCTTACTTGTACCAATACCTACAATATCACAGAAATCGTAATAAAATAATATTAGGTAGGTCTGCCGTTGGGGCAGAAAAGTTCTCGAGTGGCGACCACGAACCGGAAAACGTAGTGTTGGCAGGCCTCCCACTCGGTGGACCGACGACCTGGTGAAGGTCGCGGGACGCGCAAAGATGCTGGCGGGCAGCGCAGGACCGGTCGTTGCATGTGGAAATCCTTGGGGGAGGCATTTGTCCAGCAGTGAACGTCTTTCGGCTGTAGAAGAAGAAGGTAGGTACTTCCACGTACTACAAAGTGCACAAATGCATAATTTGATGTATTTTATGTCGCTCACTCAATGCGTAAGTATTTAGTACGGGAAGATTAGACAAGTGATACAAATACCAAGATTTTGCAAAAAACATTTTTTTCGTGCAGGATATCCATACTAATATTATAAATGCGAAAGTTTGGATGTGAGTTTGTGAGTTTGTGAGTTTGTGAATTTGTGAGTTTGTGAGTTTGTGAGGATGTTTGTTACTCAATCACGCAAAATCTACTGGACGGATTTCGATGAAATTTGGTACAGAGGTAGATAATGACCTGGAATAGCACATAGGCTACTTTTTATCCCGGGAAAAAGCACTGTTCCCGTGGGAAATTCACGCGGGCGAAGCCGCGGGCAAAAGCTAGTATAAACATAAATCCAAAACTATCAGTCCTATCGGAATGAACTAAAAACCATTTTATATAGATACCGTAAACTGCTGCAACTTATCCAACTACACACAAATTTGCCTATTTCATTTGAATTACGATATATCGCATTCGCTTGCTTTATTCTCGTTTTCTACCATTCTGTAGTAACAATTCATTATTTGGGCAACATATTTTTCATTTTTTATAATTGTAACTCCATTAATACTCTGTCAGTTTTGCGACAAAGATCGGTGGGTGAGGCAGCATTTTTTTTGCGCTCCAAAACTTTTGAATTTTAACTATTAAAAAGCTGTATTTTTGCACAGGATTAACTTCCTAAGGTAGGATAATATTGTCTTCTTCTAGTATTACTTGTTTTTTTACGCAAAAGATTGTTTTATATCAAAAAAATCTTAGAAGGCAATCATGTGTAGTGTTTTGAAAACTTGAGTGACATAACTATGCCTGGGTCTAGGGTTGTCAAATTTTGTTAACTAGCTTTTACTCGCAGCTTCACTCGCGTGAATCTCGCTTACATTATGCTTAAAAAAAATATTTTAGAATTTGTTTCCTCTAGTTATATTAGAAGTACTCGTTGTAAATTTGTAAAACAATATTCAAATATTTTTTGTAGAAATAATTGTAAAAGAGATTCAACACTTTGTATACTTTTCTTTTATACTACAATCAAAAATTAAGTTTAATAATAATTGTTGATTAAAATGATGAGACATTATTACCAAGAAGCATTAAAATTGTATTTTTTAATGAAAGTAGCCATCTGGTTTTTTTCTTTTATAAAAAAGTATTAATAATAATCTGTATTCTTTTGGACAACCCTATAGTCAACGACATTTTTGTATGGAAAGTCTGTAGAACCTGCTACAACTTGGCCTAGTAGCTGTAATAAAAAAAATATACAGTATATTGCACTGATTAAATTGGCAGGGACAAGTAGGCTGTCTCATGCACATGAAAAAAAATTAACGGAAACGATAAGTACAATAAGTATCGAATTATCTTTCTAGGCAAACTTGTGTCTTTTACATACAACTTTGCCTACGACTTTGAGCCCTTGTAATTCAGAAAATTGGTGGAAATTAATAAGATTTGGGGTCTCAATAGTAAGCCAATATGCTTGTCTTCCATTTAAAAACAATTGAGAGTCAAAATTGTGAATGTGTTCCGAGAAAATCGCAAAAAACGTCAAATTCCGTGCAAAGTTGCAGCAGTTTACGGTACTTAATTTGATGATGTTCATTTTTGTCATTGACAGTTTTTTCCTATATCTGATAGTTTTTTAGAAAATAAAGAAAAACGACGATCAGGGACACATTTGAGGGGGAGGGGGGGCAACCAGTACCCTAGGACCGGGGAATTTTGAGGAGATGCTTCTAAGACTCTAATGAACACTTGTGCCAAAAATCAAAACTATGTTATATATTTTGAGGTTTGGCTCAAAACTAATTTGCAAATTCTGGCAAATTTCAATTCGGATCGATTGAGTGGGTGGTAATGTGAGTAATTTTAGGAATTTCAGAGCCCTATGCGGCCTAAGTCAGCCGGCGGCAAAATATCGCATCTATGTTTTCTTATGTCCGATTACATCCGATTTTATGTTTAACAAAATAGCACACCTGTAATGTGCGCAAACGTTGCCCCGCGAGGTCGATATTTATTCGTGTACTATCACCATCGTTGATCATTATCGAAATACCCTCAATTCCACACCGCCACAAGCAAGCGTCACATTTCCTCCCAAGTTTTATTTACGCCGATAAGATATCGATAAAAATGATAGTAAGTTGCAGGAGCTCAGTGTATTGACACGGCCGATACCGCGCCGATATGTTTGCATTCGTCTAATAATCGTGTCTAGTAATTTCTGTGTGACAGTGGCCGCTGGACGGTTTCCGCGTCAAAATGGATAAAGACGGTGAAGAAAGTGAAGAGAGCAGTCGCCTTTTGGACAAAGAGTATGATAGGACGAAAAGTGATTCTAGTGGTGATAAGTCAGTGGATATAGTGTTTGATACCAGGATAATGAAGACATCGACGCACGCGGAAGACCTTGCGGCCACGTGGGGAGGAAGACGGTCCATACCAGACTCTGGGAGGCTTCGGCGCGTCCACTCCTGGTCGGGCGGACCACCAGACGATGGGAGCTCCGAAATAAGAATATTAAGAGAACGGTAAGGAATGTATTTGAAGTTGAATTAAATTTTACAGGTAAGAACACTTCCTAGCACAAATAGCTATTCAACTGCTACCACTGATCGAAACGCTAATCGAAAATTTTGTTCAATAGGTATAATATATCTACTATAATATATAATAAACGTAAAGAAAGATATATAGCTTTCGTATCCTATCTCACGTGTTCAGATACAGACATTGTTTTAATAGATAACGACAGTGTACTTATATTACCATTACCATTGGATAAGACAATGAAGAACACAAATTTGTTCCTTATTCTATGTATTAGAATTTCAGGAGGAGGTTGAATGTTCGACATCTGCTTGAGTCATCGAAATGATCTAAGAAATAGTAAATAGATATTTTTATCTTCTTTACGGATCACGATCTACTCAACCGATCTTGATGAAATTTTGCACACTGTGCAACTTAAGAGACAGGACAGGACAGTTGTATTCCCAAATTTATACTCTAGCGGAGCCACGGGACTCACTAGTACCAGTACCTATGTATAAACAAAGATAGTTATCAAAATTTTATTTTTTAAAAGCTACACCCACGGGGGTAGTGTATTTTGTCTTTGCCCACGGTGATATTTTATTGTCTCCTGTATCAATCAATACCTTATGTGACAATCTAATAAAGTCCTAGGTATTGGAAGGAATCCGTACATGTTGTGCAAAGAGAAGGGCGTAATGCAATATGTTGTTGGAAAGGCATGTGACAGTGAACTCGAATGTTTATCTGCAGTCATGCGTGGACATACATATATGCTCGTACAGATAGCAGGAACTAGGATACTGTCCTTACGGGGGTGTGAACTCGCCGATAAATGCCTTATTTATGTACGTATATCAAATAATGCATTTTCCTAACTATCCTAATCCTAACTAGGTACCTAATATTGTAAATCCAAAAGTGAGTTTGTTTTTATTTGTTGTTTCGCATTCACATAGTTAGATACTAAGATGGACATAGCGAGTACTTTTCATCCCGGGAAAAAGCACTGTTTCCGTGGAAAATTTACGCGAGCGAAGCTGCGGGAAAAGCCAGTAATCCTAACTAATATTATAAATGCGAAAGTGAGTTTATTTGTTTGTTACCTCTTCACGCTTTATCTACTGCACCAATCTTGCTGAAATTTCACATAGACATAGTAAGAAGTACTGAGAAGGACATAGGGTACCTTTCATTCCGGAAAAAAGCACTGTTCCCGTGGGAAATTCAGTAAATAATTAATGGACAAAGCACTAATCTTGTATCGTAGGTCCGACTGACACACACAGAAACGAGCACCCACACCCAGAATAGCAGACAAATATCTGTGAAAACAATAATGCCCGCAGTTAATACCTAATAATATTACCTAATCTGCGGTGGTGGCCGAGTGGTAGGGTGGTGTGGTAGGGCTGTAGGCCCGCCTGTGGATGCAAAATCCCTGGTTCGAATCCTGCCCGGGCTACATGAGTTTGTATACCAATCTGACTCAAGTTAGTTTTCATCGATTGCTTCCGGTGAAGGAAAACATCGTGAGGAAACCTGCACTCTGGTTAATGATTATCAGCTAGTGTGTGAAATGGAGAAGGCAATAGCAAACCACTCCATTAAAATTGCCAAGAGAGTTGTTGTGTGTGTTTCATTCCATATAATGACCACGACCCTCAGTCATGAGTAAATACGACTAAAGAGAATCTGTGGCTTGGTGACCCTACAAAACGAATTATTATTATTATTACACTAGCCTAAAGTTCCTACTACTAGAAGGAAATTACGAGATAAACTTATCCTCCGTGCTTTTCCAAACAGATGAACCGGTTTAGATTTTGTCTTCTTTCAACTGAAAATTCGGTCTATCCCATAGAGCTAGCAAAAAATTTTTTAATTTTATTATTATTTTTTTCTATGTCTATGGTCTATCCAGCCCTTTATAATCAAAAATTCAGCCAGGTGATCCTAAGCATAAAACACTTCTTCGAAGCTTATCACAAACTGTCTTGTTACTACTATTATTTGACGACCTCAGTTGCGCAGTGGTAAAAACCACCACGAACCCGGGATCCAGAGGGTCCCGGGTTCGATCCCCGGTCAGGTCAAGATGGAAAATGATCTTTTTCAGATTGACCTAGGTCTTGGGTTATAAGGATATAGGTATATAGGTATAGTATCGTTGAGTGTATCCCATAACACAAGACACGAATTTACTTTGGGGCTAACTCAATCTGTGTGATTTGTTCGTATATATTTAGATATTTATTTTATTTACTTAGGTAGGGATATCTTTACAGATTAGTAAGAACACAAACCATGCCACGACCAGGCGCCGTGCGGCACCTGTCCCGGAGACAGCGGCTGACACTGGCATCCCTGGCGCTGGTGGACTTCATGAGCTTCTGCTCCATGAGCATCATGGCACCCTTCTTCCCCAGGGAAGCCTCGCAGAAGGGCCTTTCCGACACCATGTGCGGAATGGTGTTCAGCTTCTACGCGGTCGTCATGTTTGTAACTTCACCTGTTTTTGGGAAATTTGTAAGTATTTTGTAACTGCATAGTCAGTTTATTTCTCTTTAGGTACTAACTAGATCTAGAGCATCTAACTAGATGCAGAAATATCTGACCCCCCCCTGAAATTAGTATTCGGTGAGGTCAGGTATCTTTGTATCTGACTGTACCTACTTATCTCCTTTAATCTAAAACAGTTGGTGAAATCTATCAGTTAGTAGGTAACTTTAAATATTTTTATAGACACAACTGCATGCCCAACGACATACATATACCTACCTATATCTAGGCAGTCAGATAGTAGGGATAGGTACATAATATTATATAGTTATATTATACATATAAAACCTTACAATACCTACATAATATAAAGAGGAATCCTTTTCAAAATTAATACCTATCAAAATTTTGAGATTTTCCTGGGTTAGCATTCCATTTAATTCAAAATTAATTTAACAAATGGCTGGAACTCTCGGTGAAATTATTTCAATGCCAGAACATAAAAAGACCGTGACCTTATCTAACATTATTGTAGCGCGTGGGTCGAATGTTCGCCGTTCGTAACCCAGTAAGGATCACGTCACACAAGCGCTTATTTAGTATTGTATAATTTCCGCGAATAAATGGACTTTTGTCCTCCTATAGATAAGATCCTGAATGAAGCGGTGGTGGCCGAGTGGTAGGGCGCCCGCCTGTGGCTGCAAAGTCCCAGGTTCGAATCCTGCCCGTGTACATTAGTTTGTATACCAATCTGACTCATGTACCAATATTAGTTTTCATCGACCACCACTTGCTTCCGGTGAAGGAAAACATCGTGAGGAAACCTGCACTCTGGTTGATGATTATCAGCTAGTGTGTGAAATGGAGTAGGCAATGGCAAACCGTCGTGTGTGTTTCATTCCATATAATGACCACGACCCTCAGTCATGACTAATACGACTAAAGAGAGAGAGATAAGATACTAGTAGACGATAAGACTTTAGACTAAAACTGCCAACCAGTTGTTACCCTGAAGACCACGGCTTGTTACCGGTACCAAATCCGCCATATAAACTCCCGGAAAGTACTTACTTTAGTTACCGGTACTAGTAGGGTATTAATAATCTGTGCCGGTACCTACTTTCCGGTACTTTTTATGAAAATGTTGTACCTTTGGTACTGCTCGGAACTTTAGGTATAAGCACAGAATTAATATGTATAAGTATATAAATCTATGATTAACGAGCTGTGAGTGATCCGTGGGAATTTCAGAATTCTTTACAGCCTAGCCTTCCTCATGACAGTGCGCATATACGCAGAAATAATTCTTCACATCCGACTAGGTACTTAGTTCCATAGGGATTAGCGCGTTCAAACAAACTCTTCAGCTTTATTCGTTTAGAAAAAATTTTCAAGCATTAAATGTAATGCTTGAAAATTTTTTTACTGAAGTGAACGCCTATACCAACAATTGAGAGGTACTTGTATTATCAAAGTTGGTAAAATCTAGAAAAAAAGGTTACCTAAAGAAAGGCTCTTAGTACCTAAGTCGTCTGCTACAGCCTAGGAGCAACACTGCCCCCTCTACAATTTGAATGGATCGTTGAAATGGCATCGACACGCCAAGAAGGAGCAGCACTAATTTCTGAGCGCAAACCAAAGTCTAGATATGTTGCTCTATGGCTACAGCCCTATGCTCTAGACTGTACATTAAAACACTCCTACTGGGTACACGAATACTCGTTAACATTAAAGGTTACTCGAACTAACTTAATCCCACGCGATTCTGCAAATACTGTTTTATCAATTTATTTGGAGTAGGTAGCTACAATGTACGGTTTAGATGTTATAAAAATTAAAAATTAAAAATTCTTTATTTTTGTACCATTTACATTATCTTATTTGTGATTTGTTAGGAGATCCCGCTCTTCAATAACAACAGTATGTACATATTAAGGTACTTATATAACTAAAAACTATTGCATTAGCCTATTTTAACTACCTATTTTATGTTTGTGTATGTGTATAGATGAGAGAATGCGTGTTTGTGTGTGTGAGCATAACGTGTGTGTGCTGTGCTGTCAAATAAGTGGGACTATTCACATAAGGTTTCAATTTCATCATAACTTAGGGATTTTAAATATGCAGTAATATTTTTTTTAGATATGTATTTTGTATGAGAATTAAAATTTAATTTATTAAAAATTTAATTTATTGTCTGGTTGCTTCCCGTTAAAGACTTAAATAAAAGCTAGGCACCATGTCAATATTTTGAGCTAGATAAGTACGTATAAACTATTGATTGATATGAAGCCAGAAGTCATACTAAGATATTTCGATAAAAGGTGTTTTTTTTAAATAATCAAATTGTAATGTGAACTCGCTACATCGAGATATTATGTATTTTATTAACGCAGTAGTTTTATTTCGATGACTCGCTATATGAGCGTTGCTAACGTTATAATCCTACTGATATTATAAATGCGAACGTTTGGATGTGAGTTTGTGAGGATGTTTGGTACTCAATTACGTAAACAATCTACTGGACGGATTTCGATGAAATTTCATATACGGGTAGGAAATACCGGGAATAGCACATAGGGTACTTTTTATCCCGAAATTCCCACAGGAGCGAGCCCCAGGGCGCGGCTGACTTCTTATAAATTTTGCTTGTTGCATTCCAGGGGGGCCGTCCATAAATTACGTCATCGATTTTTTCAGATTTTAGACCCCCCCCCCTATAATCATCCTATCGTCATTTCTTAATGACCCCCCCCCCTTCTCCCAAAATTGACGTCATTACTAGTTTGACAAAATAAAACATTGCAGATTTGAGAAAAATAGGGTATTATATGATTAAAACACTTGGTTATAGAATCACCTTTTATTATTTTTACTTTGGCAATAATCATTGATATAATATAACTACTTATTTTTTACTTTTCTTTGGATAACTCCCACGGAGTTTTCACCCATTCTTTTAAATTCTGGATCACGGGTAATATCTCCGTATCCTCCCGATATTCGTTTTGGCTTGATTCATCCACGTCTCAACCCACTCAACGTCAAGTGCCTGTCCCGTTACGCCGTCATGCAACTGTTGAAGGACTTCTATTCCTCGCCGTCCCAAGATTCGAGCACTACGCCGAGGGGATTGAGGCCTACACTGATTCTTAAAGAAGGTTTATATGTATAATACATGTAAGTACCACGGGCGAAGCCGGGGGGGGAAGAAGAAATTTCTTTTTAGAAATAATCTTTTTGTACGTGAAAAATAAACTATAAATAAGAATGACGTCAATTTCGAAACACCCCCCCCCCATCTATCATTTACCGTCATTCGCAGACCAACCCCCCCCCCCCCTAATTTAGAATGACGTAATATATGGACGGCCCCAGGGCCACAAATTTATTTTTAGCTTACGAAATCTGCTAATAAATAAATAAATTGCTAAAAATTAAATCTTTTGAGAATTGAACACTAATGTCTAGAAAAAAATTATAATTAACAGTTATTTTTGTGTAGATGGCTTGTGGTTTCTTTAATTAAAGTCTTCATTCTTTTCAGCTACCAAAAGTAGGTGCGAAGTTCCTGTTCACTGCCGGTATGTTTGTGGCTGGCGCCTGCAACGTCTTGTTTGGGTACAATCAGTTATTATCTATTTATTTATTTATCAGTCTGTCTTGTACGTTTACTAAGCAACACGTGTATTAATTACCTGCGATTGCGTAATGAAAGTACTCGTACATTCTATTGATTTGATAGTGCAACGACTGTTCCTATCGATTTTTTTATGATACCTACACGTAGTACTTATTCTTCTTTTAATACTTCTTCTTGCTAAATCAATTAAGTAGATACATACATATATCAATAACAATATTGTTAAATATAATACAATAAAGTAAAATAAGTAATTTTGGTACAAATTAGTTATTCACATAAAAAAAATACTGAAGTCCTCTTTCCAGAAAAGCCTTCCCAGAAACGGAGTTATTCCCGACATGCTGCGATTATCGCAATTTTATAAACTAGTACTAGATTTTGCCCGCTGCTTCGCCCGCTTAAACGTCAATCCTGTCTCATGACCCACTCCGCCCAATGGTGAAAACCGCATGAAAATCCGTACTTTTTGTTAGACAGGGAGACAGACGGGGTAGGGGACTTTAATTGAAAATATACAATATGTACACTGTACATATTATTAACAGTTGACTGTACATTGTACAGTCAACTGCAGACAAACCTGCCCTCCCTAAGATAGAATTCGGTGAGATAGAGCTTAGAGCTTTTAGCATTTAGTCCACCTTTTGTACTGTACTTTTGTTTGTGTGTACAATAAAGTTTAAATAAATAAAAAAAAGAAAAAAATAGAGGGTCAAGTTTCTCTGTAGTTGACTGTACTTATTGATATTTTTTTTAGAACACTAGTACTAGTGGAAGACAAGACAACCTTCACGGCGCTGTGCTTCTTGGTGCGAGGCCTGGAGGCCCTGGGTGCGAGCGCCTACGCGACCGCCAGCTACGTCTTCGTGGTCAACGCGTTCCCTGACAGCATCGGCTCGGTGCTTGGCATCCTGGAGACCTTCGTCGGACTTGGCATGTCGGTGGGGCCTGCTATTGGAGGGCTGCTGTACTCGGTATGAATTGTAGTACTTAGTTAATTGATAATGTCACTATCTAGTAAGACACTAAATTATGGCGTTGTGGTCTATGAATCCCCCTGCCGCCGCCTTCTGGAGGTTTGATTCACAGGGTGTGCCATTAGTAGTTATTTTACAGCTGTATTATCTACCTAGGTACTGTATGCAGTACAGGGTGTGATGTTATCGCTTCTGTGATTATCAGTAGCGTCCTTGACACTGCATAATTTTCTGTGAGCTAATGAGTGTCCATCTACCGATTCTAAAATCATAGTCGTGAGAAAATAAAACAAGCTAATTATTAAAAATAAAAAACACGACTGACAAGTTTTTACTCAAAAAGTACATACAAACATATAAGTTGTATACATTTTCGAAATCGCCTTTTAAAGCCCTTCAATTTGATACCCCACTCGATAAGATTGATCATATCTTATTTTTTTGGTCTGCTATTTATCGCATATATAATCCGCCATTTTGTTTTTATGATGACGTCATATAGCCTATGTCACTCGGATGAATGCAAGGAATCTAAAAATACCTCTCCCATCAAAACCAGGACTTATAGTGGAATAAAGAAACTTACATACATACATACATACTTACTTACATACATAGGTACATGAACCCTGAAAACATAACACTCCTTTTTTGGTCAAAACTTACATACATACTTACTTACATACATACATGAACCCTGAAAACATAACACTCCTTTTTTGGTCAGTCGTGTAAAAATAGCAGAAAACTGTTATTATTATCCAGTAAAGGCTTTTTATGTCCCTTTTTTATCATACTTCGTGTCGTGACGATGCAAACATGACTTTTTATTATAAGGATCGTCACGAATTGACATATTTAATTACCTTAAAACACATTCTAAAAACGTTGTACTTTCATTCAAATTTATTTATTTCATAATTTGGATATAAAATGTAATGATAATGTGATAGATAAGTGAAGTAAGTAGGGTAAGGTTGCCTTAGTCGTACCAGCGCTTAAGTCGTACCACGTCGATATCTGCGCACTCGTCTTGAAAAGATGACATCTAGCGGTGCAAAATGGTTCTACTCAGTCGCACGGGTAAACAATAAAACGCGGCGGCTTGTTGGATTTAGCTATCGAAAAATAATGAAAAAGTAAGTTTTTGCACAGTTTTCACTAATATTTTTACGTCAGTCGTAAGTCATTTCACGTAATATTATGATGAAATAATTATTTTTCTCATTCCTGACTGTTTTTGTAGTGTTTTCTGATTGACGTGAGAAAGGTCAAACGCTAAACGGTTTTTAGGTTATGTTTTTAATTTTGATTTATAACTTTGGGCACCCCGCTGCTTAAGTCGTACCTGTAGAAAATTCCTAAACCTTACTGGTACGACTTAGGTGTTATGGAAATATTTTTCTAATAATTAGTATTTTTAACTATTATTATTATAATGAAGAACACTGAAATTGATCTTGTAGCGTATAAGTCTACGCAATTTTTTAATTGTCAAATGTCTTTTACTTGAAATTAGATATAATTACTCTAAGTACGACTTAGGCTATGCGTAGTACGATTAAGGCAACCGGTTACCTTAATCGTGCCGAAGGAAGGTTTTTGTAAAATGTTAAAAACACAATTTTATTAAGAGATTTTTAAATTTCTATTAATGTTTTTTGTTACGTTAATAAATGAAGATTTTATATGTGCAAAAATTTTTGTTTTATTTAAATTATAATAGAAATTATAGTGATTTTTCCTGAAGTGGTACGACTAAGGCAACCTTACCCTAGTGATATCAAAGAAGAAGGCATCGAATACGGATAATTTTTTGTGAATATATTTATGTCAGATTCGTTTTAAAAGTCATTTTTACATGCTACTTTTTACATTTCGGTACGTTAATGTTTCAGGTAGATCGGGGGCTTCGGTCTCCCATTCTACAGTCTAGGAGTTGTGATGGTGTTCACCGTGCCTATCAATTACTTCTTACTTACAGACTGTGAAGGTAAACTATATCCCGGTTACAATATTTGTAGACCGCGTCGAAGACGTTCCCGTACCGATACGGCATTGGAACCTTCGAAAATCGAGTCTACGTCTTCTTGAAATGCCGGCAACACTCTTGTGATACCTCTGGTATTGCAGTAGTCCATGGGCAGCGGTGATAGCTTGCCATCAGGTAACCCGCTTGCTTGTTTGCCGCCCTATGTTATAAAAAAAACGTTACCTAGGTACCAGTAAGGTCTACATTTAATGTGACCGGGCGAAAGTAAACAAATTCTTTGATAATTTTCAAGTTTATCTAAACAAGTACTTGAGAAATCATTATCTTTACAATACAACCGATGCCCGACACGCCATGCTTTCTTGAAATTGTTTAGTAGAGCTGGCGTAGCAGTCGTAGCTAATATGTAGGCGCAGTCATAGAAGTCGTAGCATATTCTGTAAAGTGTAGCAATATGGTAGCAATGCCAAAACTCGTAGTAATGTCGTAGCAAATCGTTTTTAACACTACCTACTGTAAATATGTAAATTTTAGCATACCTATGACGGTCTTGTTTTTTTATAAATACTATAATAATACATAACTAAATAAAATTCCGCTGCTATCTCGCGACTATATTCGCTTTTTTATTAATTTCTGGTTATTTTTATACTTTTCCATGACGCACTTTGCAACGGAATTAATACGACAAAATAAGTCTACATTGTTCTTTTTTTAGAATACGTGTATGGTTCAAAAACTGCATCCATATTGCGATTGGTGAAGATCCCGTCTATCATCATCACTGGCCTGGTGATCGTCATAGTGTCCAACACCTGGGCCTTCCTGGATCCAACGTTGGAGCCACACTTGCGCCAATTCAACTTATCAACAAAACAAATTGGACTGATATTCCTTCTTTTCTCAAGTTTATACGGAATATTCAGTCCGATTTGGGGATGGGTTGCGGACAGGTATACAATTATTATTACCTATTTTTATTTCTTTCTTTTCTTCATGTACCTACACTGTGAAACGAATTTAGAATATCCATTTACGTAAAAATTAACTTCATAACTATTTCAACTACAGACTTTTTTTTTCAATACTTTTTTTTTAACTACAAGACATGATGTTTTCAGGGTCCACAACCACTGGTGCATGATGGTGTGGGGGCTGTTCTTATCCAGCATCGGATTGCTTTTACTCGGCCCATGTCCCTACATTCCTGGCCTACCACGGTAAGCTACCGTTCCATTACCATACCTTAACCTTTTTCACCGATTTTGTTATTTTATGGGATTCAAATTCTATGTAAAGCGTTGCGTTGTTGAACACTTGAATTTTTATCCGGTTAAACAAACAAAAGTCGATGGATTGTAATCATTTTTGTTGAGCTTGCAGAAAAACCATTAAGTGATTAACTGATTTACTGCTTTTTGGTAAATAAACATTCTGATTTCTGATCAGTAATCAGAAATCAGAATGTTTATTTGTTAATTAATTAATTTCCGCGAAATGTTCATACATCCAATGATTTTTTATTTCAGGGATTTGTGGTTGGATTTAGTGGCGCTGTCTATTTTAGGGATGTCTGTGGCGCTAACTTTGCTGCCCACATTCCAAGGAGTATTAACTAGCTCAATGTAAGTTTTTTCGTTCTTAAACTATTTAGGAACTAAGTGAGTGAGTTGCCTCTTCTCTCGATTTATCAATTTTTTGTTGGGAGAGGAGGAAATTTATCATCATCATTTTCAGTCCACATTAATACTGCGCTACGAGAATATACAAATACATTTATTTATTTAGCTTAAAGCTCGCATATTGTGTTTACATATAAAAATTGTATAATAATTACAGTAACATGCTTTTTTTATAATAATTACACTTTGATTTCTACCAATTAACAGCGAGCACAATTTTCATTAATATTACATGCCTTACATTTGTAATAACGACTGTAGATATGAAGGCGGTTGCCCAGAGGCACTGGCGACATACAGCGCTGTGGCTGGGCTGTGGTCCTGCTGCTACTCGCTGGGGGAAGTTCTGGGCCCAGCGCTAGGCGGCGCGCTCTCTCAGTTCTACGGGTTCCCCCTAACTGCTACTATGTGCGCAGCGGCTTGCTTCTCAATGGTGAGACTTTTACGACGATTACACAGACAAAGGAAAATAACAATAAGTTCTAAGGCTTCAGCCGAACGATGTCACGGCCAAAAGCTAATCCTAATTAATATTATCAATGCGAAAGTGAGTTTGTTTGTTTGTTACCTCTTAGCTTTATCTCTTGACCCAATCTTCCTGAAATTTCATTTACACATTTACAGAAGTATTGAGAAGGACATGGGTACCTTTCATCCCGGGAAAAAGAATTGTTCTCGTAAAAATATACGCGGGTGAAGCCGCTCACAAAAATAGTTGTTAATATTGTAATAACGGTCAAGGCGTCTAGATATTAGATATTAGCTGCGCCCCGGGACTTCGGTTCCGTGGGAATTTCGGGATAAAAGAACCCTTTTTTATCCTTGTACCTAATTTCATCAAAATCCAAGAGCAAACCCATCTTTAATAAAAAAAAATCCATCTAGGAGATTTTGCATTATAGTAACAAACACATTCCAAACTTTCGAAGTTAGCTATGTTTTTGTCGATAATTGTATTATATCGACCCAAAGGTCAATATACCGTCAACCAGATTATTCCCCGATGACCACCCGATTAAATCTACATGGGAACTCTCGGATCCGATGAACCTTATTTCCTAAATGAAAATCTAATTATTTTTGAGACCAACGGCCTCACTTTATTTTCAAGCGGTGGTCACATAATAGACATAGAAAAAAAATCATGAAATAGTACATTATGATACAAGTGTGCTAAGTTGGTCATTACGCACTCTTGTGCGTAATGACCAACCAAATAATTAGGCGAGATTGGCGCGCGAGCCGAGTTGTGCGTAATGACCAACTTAGTACACTTGTATCATGATGTACTATTATTTTTCTAACTCTATGCAACGGCCTCACTTTATTTTTAGGCGGTGGTCACATTGACGTTCTTCTCGCTCCGAGAATCGTCGAAGTTTCTCGAGCCGTCAGGTACGGAATGCGACTCCATCCCCTACACGGACACCACGTGGAACAGCCAGCATTTCTGCAGGACTCGCAGCGCCCCAGGCACTCGGGTCAACGACCGGTCACCCCTCCTCACTCCCTGCTCCTGTCTTTCAAGAAATGGTACCTACTCACCTACTTTATGACTCTTTAAGAGAAAAAGGAGATCTCTCCCCAAATTAAATTCTTCTATGTCCAAGCAGCCAGATGCATGAGTACAGACTATCTCACTGTCCTGAATATCATTAAAAACTGAATTGGGAATTATTTGATAAAAATAAATTGGTTATGTCATGGAATTTTCACTTCGACAAAAAAAGGTGTGCTATGCAATAATTCTCAACACTAAATTGAATCATGTGAAATTATGTGGCGTAGACCTAATCCCTGGCCACAAAGCCGACCTTTTTCTCCGTCTACCATCTTCATTTATCAAACTCGTTGTATTTCAGATATCACGTACGGATCTTCGCCACCGAGACATTTTTGTCTCATGCATAACAAGAGCAACAAAAGTGGTTCGGCAAGCGTCGCAGACGCCATCGCCTATTTCCTAAAGTTCCAATACATGACCGATATGTATATCAAAATCCGGAGGTCGCGGAGGTCGAAACGCGAGGGCAACCATGAGTCAAGTCAAAATACTGATCTTTACCAAAATTATTTGGGCAGCGAAAATGAGAACAACGCTGTTGAAAACGAAACAAATGAAATAAACCTAAATAATAATACAATACCAAATACTAGTGAAGATTACTGTGATTATTTGGATAATGCCATATTCGGCAGCCCAGTGGTAATGGAGAATGTCAATATGGACCACTTGGTAGTAAAGAGGAACAATAAAGGCCTGGTGCCGAAACTGCTGTCCTGTTACGATGAAAGAAGACCTTCTGGGGAGATTATAAGGCATAATCTAGAGAAAGTGCAGTTTTACGAACAGAGTCAAAGTTGCGCTTCCGCTGCTGTAGATATTTTTGTAAGTACTTAAATCAGCTTCATCTATAGAACATACTCGTGCATTTATCGCACTTTATACATTTTAAATTATTTATCATCGCCTCATATAAATTTCGTATATGAGGCAACATAAAATATAATAACGTTGCCAATAGTTTTGAAGTAGGTATATATGTATGCAATAGTCAATCTGCCATGCCAGTATTTCACATTTCTAGAGTTTAATTCCGTAACTTTAGTCTCATCTTATTATAAACTAGCTGTCGCCCGCGGCTTCGCCCGCGTGAGTTTCGCTTAGATGAAAAATCTCTCTTGGAGCTTTTCATCAGATGTTCCAGATCTTTAATTTTTATACGTCAGCAGAAAATGCTCATCAGATTGAACGACTTTTGTTAAGGCACCATTTCCATATTTCTTATAGTTTAGCTGTTCTGTTCTTCATCAGGTGTTCCAGTTTTCAAAATAAATTATAGCCTAAATATTGCCCAGGCTTAATAGCTATACAACAAAAAAAGTTTCATTCAAATCGGCTTAGTACTTTTGGAGATTAGCGTGATCATAAATACAGACAGACAGACAGACAAAAAATTCAAAAAACATTTTTTTGCTTTCTATTATTCTTTTTAAGTGTCCCTCTATCCATTTTAGTCAAAAATACAAAATGTACAGACAAAATATTTTTACTGTCTTATTATGTGTATAGATTATATATACAATATTTGTAATCAATATGAAATTCTGAAGTGAATTTAATCCCTAGTTATAATGAAAAAGCTAGCATTGTCTTTACTTTCAGGATGGTTGTGAATGCAGAGATGGTGTGACATATTTCAAGGGTACCGTTACAGTCTCCTCTGCAGGCGCCTGTGAAGTTTAGATTTTTTAATTATTATTTCATCCTAAGAAATAAGTACTCTTCCTCAAATATTTTATAATGTCTAATTAAATAAAATTTATAGAAAATTAAACTATTTAATCTATGTGTTTAATTCCTATGACGACAAGGGCGATAAAAAGAAAAATTCATTAAAAATACCTTGTTACTTCGTGTTCCTAGCATTTCCGAATAGCAAAAATATTTCAAAAGTTGCGCACAATACTAGGAATGTAGAAATGGGAAAAGCTTCCCTGCATTCCATTGCCACGTGTAATAAAATATCCCGACAACTCCTGCCTTTTCCTGTGATCCCAGTGAAATCGACCTCTGCCGACGATTTTGCGACGACGACGACGGCGAAGTAGAGTGGAAATTTTGCAAACCTCGCTTCGTCTATAGTCGGTTCGTATCTAACGTAACAATTGATAATTTGAAAAATCTGTTTGGATAAGAGTTAAACAAACTTAAGTGGGTGGTGGATAGGTACATATATAATGCTTTTTCTATACGTACAATGACGTACATTATGTAAGGAATGCAGTTCTTTTAGCAGTAATTTTAAAATAAAAATGATACTATAGGTACTAAATAAAGACAATGTAAGGTGAAAAGCTCGTGCAAACCTATATGAGCGGATTGTTGAAATGGCTACGTCTTAGTTAAATGGATACCTCTTCGAAGGTTACTACTAGGAGATCACAAAACTGTGGAAGTAAAGTTGAAACAGCCTGTAGCTTTATAAAATGAAAATGTTGTATATTTTTTCTACAATATACTATGTATACCTTACGTAAGTATCATTCTTTTAGGACTCTTTTAAGCTTTATTTCGATATTTTATTGAAACAACCAAGTTTAGATACCTACTTCATGTTGCATTTTAGCAAATACTATATAAACTCTAGCAAGTTTATATAGTATTTGAGTGACACGAGAGTTATTGATTTTCTTCAACCCCTCTCTCATTGAGGGATCGCTTTGTATCTGATTGGCCGTTTATATCAGGGGATGAGGGTATCAAGGTCCACCGAGTGCCATGCGAATGGGATGGTTATATGCGTACTTGATATCTCTTTCTGTTTACATATCCTACTTGTTTATGATACCCTGGTAGCGTTGGTTACTAACTAGAGTAGGAAAATTGGTACCGTCTCTTAACAACAGCGACAGCGTCACAAACATTCGCAAACGGCTTTTTATTTGGCTCTTTTACTTTGTCTTGTGTGTATCAAATATATTTATAGTAACAACTATTCTATTAAGGTATGGTATGAATAACAGCAAATGTTGCCCTGTTCCTGTTACAATAGCATTTGTTATCGATAATCACTAAACACATGCTATGAAATATGAACTGATTATACCGACACATGGTATTAGCATTAGCGAAAATAGAAAATGAAGGCCATTATTGATCAGTGTTTTATTCCTAGCAGACATGAATCTGTTTATAATTTTCTATAGTGTAATTACTATTGTCGTATCTAAGCATACGAGTAAAAAGCATAATGACGGTGCTCGTGTGAATATAAAATGTAACCTAGAAGGCGTCTTGACCAACGGATTGGACCGGCCATACCAACTATCGTACTCGAACATAACTGACAGGTTGTATTTTAGTTATAACGTAGGCTTTCATAACACTAGTAGCTTCAAAATTGGATATATTGAAATTGGGAAACGACAAAAGATCCCGACTCCAGTCAATGTCACAAATGGATTTGCAACTGCTGTGGATAACAAGAATAATATTGTCTACTTTGGCGGCAGTGAAGGCATTTTCAAAGCTGATCTTACTACTAATTCAACAGATGTGCATCCAGTACACTTAAACTGTGATGTTTGGGATTTGTTCTATAAACATCACTTATACTATATCTGCTATCCAAAAATGAGGCTGTATAAAATTGCAAAGAAACCAGAGTTGCAAGAACATATTCATGAAAAAATTTATCAATTTGTAATAGATAAAGATGATGATATATTTATAACAAACAAAACGGGATTATACATGATAAAAAATGGAACTAACGAACGTATACTAATAAAAGGTGCGAAGATTTTTAGGGCCATTGAGTTAACTAATGAGGGAAAAGCTTATTTTTGTGGACAGAATGAGGTATACGTCGCAAATAAACACGATCATGTTTTGGAGAAAATAGTGGATATAAAAAATATATTCGGCTTAACCTTTGACAGTAACAATAATATTATAATATCAGACCCAGATCAGATTATAAGATTTAAAGATTGTTTGATTTGAACTTTTCCTGAACTAAAGCCCAGACATAAGTGATTTCGATTTTGTGTTTTATTTTTACTGCCATACCAATGCTGCTAAGAAGTCTAAAACAGCCATCTTGATAACCAAAAAATACAAATAAATAAAAATCTGTAATTTTCTTTCGTTTAGTAGTAAGTTTATTTTAGTTTTAATTATTGCAATATAATCAAATGTATTTTAATATAAAATAGTCATGATTTCAAACTTCCCGCTTGGCAATGAATTTATATGGCAATGGCAATGAATGTTTTGTGAACATGTTTACGAGAAACAATTTGAGAAGAAAATTGAAACGAGTTTTAATTGCTCGAAAATTAGATTTGCCGCGCTAACTGGATTTAGGGCGTGGGTGCTTCGGAAGCCATATAATTTGTTCAGTTGATACAATTTGGGAATTCTTTGAGTAATCTCGTTACGTTTCATAAGTTCGCTCGTGCCAATAAAACAACATACTATTTGGAATTTTATTTATTTTAAAATAATTATATCTACCTATCTAAAAATTTGAATCTTTGGTCAAAAGGCTGATTAATTTAAATGCATATATAAAACATTTATCTTTCCTTATTATGATAGATATATATTATGTTTTTGTTATATTTATTGAAATAGTCTTCGAGTTCGTATATCATAGTGAGTATACTGAGTAT
This sequence comes from Ephestia elutella, assembly GCA_018467065.1. Classification (NCBI taxonomy): domain Eukaryota; kingdom Metazoa; phylum Arthropoda; class Insecta; order Lepidoptera; family Pyralidae; genus Ephestia; species Ephestia elutella. Next base: position 9,868,091 of record CM031578.1, read on the forward strand.
ATAAAATCCAATTAATGTAAGTATAAAATACCTATTAGGTACCTTCAAAATAAAGTTTGAAATTTTAGGATATCTTACAATTCTCTCTTTGTATTACTAATAGCGTTCGCACATAATAATCGATATGGTGCATTCTAAACAAAAATATTGGAGCAATATTATGCTTTTTCTTAAAAATAACAATAAATTTGTAAGTTCAAGTAAAAATCATGACTCTTCATAGAACTTATGTACTTACATAAAACCTAATAGTCATCCTAGTTTAGGGACGGATAATGTCGAAATGTTTAATTAAAACACAATATATTTCTCAATACACTTATTCTATATCAGAAACAAGTATTAGAAAAATACATTTTTATTAATTATCTACAATACCTATATAAGTGGAAATTATTTTGTGAATCATTAAAAATAGAAAGTTATTTGGAAAAGGATTGCGAAGTCTAATTTATAAAATAGGCAAGGCTCATTTTATTAAACAAGATCACGCTCATACTGTGACAAACCCTCTAGTCAACGTCTCCAAGAATGGTTAAATCCCTGGTTACGTCACCCAGAAGTAACTATTCTAACCTACTCAATATCTACTCTTATTTGATTTATCTTTAACCTAGCTTGAGAATAACCTAAGTGTGTGTTTACATATTAGTTCTCGTAATATTATGAGTTGTGCTGTGATCTCCTAGTGTAGTGCCCTGATTGTATTCCGCAATGAACCTTGGATCTTTTCGAAGTGCTATGTCGGGAGCCTATTATTATAACCTGGATTAAATGTCTTACTACTATGTACTGTCTGTGTCTTAACCAACCTTATATACATTACAGGAATTACAGATAATGCTAAGGACTATCTATAGAAATTAAAACTAAATCTTACTTGGCTAACTTATACTATTGGTTTGTCTTAAATATACACTTAACACTACTAATTATTGAATTATTAATTATAAGGTGAGCTATGAGGTTTTCCAGCTTTTGAAATACCGCAACTTTGAAAGATATCTACTAACATATGTGTGTTCCTAACGCTTAACTTAGATAGGTGAGTATAAAGTATATGACCAATGGTACCGGTGATGGTTTTATTTGCTTTAATAGAATCTCTCAGCTTATAGTTGGGTCTAGTATGAACCAGGCCCCGCTAGAAATGTTTATATGAGTGAGTATGTATTTCTTAAGGTCGGTAAAAATATGTAAGTATGGAAAATGCAAATATTGCTACAAAATTGATAATTCTCAGCTTTATTAGCTAGATCTGGCTTATGGAAACATGCCCCTCCGTCCGCATGTTACAGTAATCCTCGTCTCCAAACTTGGACGGATTTCCTCCAGATGCTCAGCTATTATATTCTTGCTTTCAATATGAATAATAAATAACTAAGGTCTGAACATAGTCTAGTCTATCTGTCCTTGTATAATTAAATAAAACAGAGAGGAGAGACAAAATGTCTCCAAGTGACTTATCAGTTTCACAATTATGGATTTATCCTATATATTGTGATCAGCTGAGATCTTTTGTTTTTATGTTAAAATTTAAATGATTAACTATATATCATATATGAATTCAACCTTACAATTCATTAATGGGATACTGATAAATCTGATCTCTGAAGGAGAGTAAGTTATTAAAATTAATTAATAATAGGGATAGTGGTGATGTACTCATACTTTAATTATGTTAGAGTTATAATGTGGGTTTACCAACAGGTGGTAATAGGTAAGTTAAGTGTGCAGAAGAGAATTAGCATTACTCAAACTGATGTAACTTGACTTGTCCATTGTTTATATAATTTTCAGGTTAGAATTACATCCTTAAATCTGAGATCCATTGTATTTTAGATTGATTCAGTACTTATCACCATTATTAGTGAATTTGTCTATATCCACTCAATAATAGAAGCTATTTGTACTCAACCAAAGGAATCATCCTTAATAAATCAATTTCTTTATGAATATTTAGAAGTTATTTGCAGATATTCCAGTGAGTGGTAGCAACTACTCAATATCCTTTGATAGTGTACTAAAATATCTTTTGACATAGCACACAGGCGGTAACTGCCTTGTATCTAGATTCGAGCAGACACTGAACACAACTAGAATCAAACTTTTGTAGTTTATTTGTAAGTTTTATAAATGTATAGACTCCCATCTTTAAGGAATATAGTTTTACCAATAAATTTAACTTTCTCAACAAGGAATTTGACCAATGCCGGTACAAAGGATTAGAGTATGATCTTATTCACTAGATTGGAACAATTATTAGGTATTTACTCAAATATATAGACAAGTAAAGTCAACATCCATTAAGTACATGACTAAATTGAGTCAAATAAGTAGGAAAAGGGGTTGGAAACGTTCCATTACCCACAACATTCAGTATCTGTAAATAATGATAAAGTTAATTGGAAACTCACCGAATCTATAGTCACTTCAACACATAATTAGCACAACTAAGAACTTTCACTTTCCAATTTTTCCTTAGTCAATTACTTATTTTCCGATATTGGATAGGTTTTATAAATAGCCCTATAATTATAAGATTCCTAGGAACCTTCAATTCACACTTTTGATACCTCCATTTTGATAATTGATAAACCGACTAATTATTTGTGTTATTTGACCATTTTGTTTTATTTTGTGTTTTAATTCCTAAAAATGGCGCCATTTCCTACCAGCCATTTTTAACACCCCTACCTATATGTATGTGAAATTAAGGCCTATTCTTGTCCCTATCGGTCCCTAAGTCCCTGACAACTACAGAATTTTTAAACCATTTCATAGTGCAATGAGATGGGTCCCTAATTAGGTATCCCCGGTGTAAGGAATACCCTCCTATCAGCTAGCTACGAGACTTCGGGAGAGCTTCTCCTTCCCTAATAGAAATTTACCTGCCTATCAACCTACAAACGTGTCCTACTCTTGGTTTTTGGGCCAACATTTAGTTAAAACCCCTAGCTTCTAAAACGCCGAGTGGGCAACCCGTTATCCTACTTTCTAACAGCCCAACGTGATAAACCTGATTGGGAGGGAACAGGTTTATGCCCTAACAGAGGTTTAGTTATATGAGGCGGTCTTCCAAATCGTCCAGTGAGATTAGATCTCTGCGCCTTTCGGACCGTCGGCTCTGGGCTCAATGAAAGCGCTTTCATTCAACTAAGCAACTAAACTAGGCATTCTCTTAACAGAAGCCCACTTGACACGTTGCAAAGCCAAGCTCCAGGACCTACCCCGCAAGGTTCTTACAAATAGCCCTTAAAGAAACAAATCAAAATATCTATTTGAACAAGAAACGAATTCTACCCTCTATCCACTTTCGCAGATATCAGGCAAAACCCATATTCTCGTCAAATCGCAGCTAATGCTCAACTACTCTAATATTTAATTAAATTTACTGGGGAAATCTACTTATTTTGTGAATTCTTCAAATTAAACTATATACGTTAAAACCGAACTTAATTTTACCATTTCAAGCTCGCAATAACGTATTTTTCTCAAAAGATTCGCGGGGAAATATGCGTTCCTAAGCCTCATGAAGAAACCTTGCGCCCAAACACTTTTCTTGCAGACTACTTCTATCTTGAGTTAAAATAAACTTCTTCAATGATGCCGGCTTACAGAGGTGAGATTGGCGCCCGGCTGCACAACGTCGTCCCCCCGAAGACCGCAGATGAAAAAGCCTCGAATGTCCCTTCCTATCAGTTTTATGCAACTGCCTCTTGTCTATGTGTGTGTAAAAATCTCGAATCTTCCATGAATTCCAAGCTCCCCCTACCTTACTTCCTGTATTGCAACTATAATAATTCTATTCTCCCGAACCCTATATCCACCGAAATAACAATATAAATAGTTAATGTAAAATATACCTTATAATAGCATGATTTTATACATAATTCTTACAAAATAACTATTTCCACGCAATTACTTGTGCTATAGTCTAGCTTAATTAATAATTATTTTCTACTTTCTTTATAATCGACATAAACCAAACAGTTCAGCTCGTTGCCGATCATATCCTTATCTTCTTTTCCTCTATTATCAAGATTAATTTCATTATTCATCCATTTTCCGTACCCCAAAAATGTTACAATCAAACGAACAGAAAAATCAATAATGGCAAAATAATTCCTATACTGGCAATGATTCGTTTCCCTCCAGCTTTGGACAAAATATCACGTGACATCCCTGTGCTACTATTGGGTAGTCAATTCGATCACGCCACTTTTCCGTGTGAATCTACCTCCTAATTTACTAACAGGTGCAAATATCAACGGAACTTCTACCATAGAGCAAATTTTCTATCATAGACACTGGATCTATAATTCAAGTGGCCTATACACTTGACAGCGAATAGTTACCTATTAAAAATAAATCCTATATTTACCCTTCGCATGTTTAAAATTATTATAATAAGCTAATATTTATTCTTTAACTAACGAACTTCACAATTATTTTAAGCCCTCAATACTTTGCGTACTAATAATAATATCATTGCAATCGGAACGTTTATTCCTTCGGTGTCATTACTTGACGTTGTCAAAATGACATTATTTTCTTTGTTTACAATTTATAGAGCCAACAATACGCTGCCGTTTTCAATAATTAAATTTACCAAATAACTAGTAATATGCAACAAAACTACAGTTTACAGACTCAGTTCAAAACCTCCTGAAGATGACAAGGTTAGTTCAATTTCTCTCCTTTTATCATGTAAATATTTGAGAAGAAATAACATGTTCATATTTGAACTGTTACAGCTCGACCCCAAAATTCTTCATAGGTGACAATACTACGTGTTGGATCCGGAGTAGAATTTTCTTCCTCAAATTCTCAAATATTTTCTCTCCTTTTATTACTATTATTATTATTATTTTTTTCATTTAATTTTACTCATATTATATTCCCAAAATTTAAGAATGTTGGGTGTGCCCTAGTGTAAATGTAATTTAGATTGTAGAGTGTGTTTAAACCAAGGCTATACCAGAAATTATTAAGCGAGCTATAAGTATTTTTTATTTCTCTTGTCAATTACGACTTATGCAATACCAACACTAGAGTTATACTGTAATATGCAAGATATGGGTTGTGAGGCCATAAACCATAATGGAACTACTCAGACGCATAGGCCCTTTTCTAACCTTATGAAAAGCTAACGAATGCGAAACGTATCCGTCTGTAGTACTCTATCACAAAACAGTATCCCTCCTTCTCTCCTTCAGTGTTACTTATCCTTTAAGAATGACAAATTCACGAATCATGGCAATATTCCACTTCAATCTTAAATTAAGCTACCTAACTAACAACCAGTCACACTGTCAGCCCCATAATTCGTAAACTTCGTTGACCTATTATGGATTTTTTCTATTGTTTTGTAAATTTACGTATTAATTTCTATAACCTACTATTCCTACCCCTTTTGATATTGGAAAACCTCTAGCCACTCAACCTTAGAAAATACAAAATTACCTATATTTAAGAAAAACACAACCGTTATTCTATACATACTTAGTTATTATTAATTAACCCCCCCGATAGAAAAGCCGCCAACACTCCCCTCTATCTGACCTTACGAGTGACTCAAGAATTAGAATAACCATTTGGTTATTTTGGTTAATAGTAAGTTCAACTTTCATAGATTGATAATCTAAATTTAAAGGATAAATTATCCCTTTCGAGAATTCGTGTTCCTTATTGGAATAATTCTGATAATAGAGTCGTTATTACTGTAAGCTCAGATAGGCTTTTCCCGTGCCCAACAAGCTCTATACAAAATTACCCCATCATCGTTTATTAACCAACTTAAAACTACGTTTACTCTCAATTTACTTAACAAAGTTTTTTTTGTTTCTATCAAGATAATTACAACTTAAAATTTATCATTTATAATATCTAGACAAGTGTATAGCGTTAAACCTTCCTCGTTCCTTGCCAGTTTTAGGATCTATTAGTAAATATACATTTTTAAAAGGACAAGCTCCAACCACATAAGGACCCTCATACAACGGTTCGAACTTTTTTGTTATTTTTAATTTAGCATCTGACTTGTTTAGCTTCCTTATCTTAACAAGGTCTCCTATCTGAAACTGAATAATTCGATATCGCTCATTGAATTTGTTTTGACGTAATTGACCAGCTTTCTTTAAATTTTCGCGGACCTTTTCTTTGATTACATCAACAGGTGGAGATTCTAAATTAATTGGTATGTTACTATCAAAAGATAAACTAGTGGACTCTCTATATAAAATCTCACAAGGAGTAAAACCAGTACTTTCGTGATAAGTGTTGTTATATAATATTTCTAGTTTGGGTAACATTTCAACCCAGCTCTTATGATTTGTCCTACAATAAGTTCGAAACAAACGACCTAGTTCCTTATTTACTCTTTCAGTTGTGTTAGGCCTAGGATTTCTAACTGTGGTGTAAATAACCCTTACTCCTTCCCTTCTCATAGTTTCTTTCCATAATTTACTAGCAAATTGTGACCCGTTATCGGTCATTATAGCTTTGGGTTTTATTACACGAAAGAAATTTCTTACTTTTGTTAATACCGAAATAGCAGTTGCCTTCCTAAGATCATAAAACTTTACAAACTTGCTAAAAGAATCTTGAACGACTAAAATATAATTCATACCAAACTTTCCCGATGGCAACGGCCCATAAAGATCTGCCATAACAATGTCTCCTACGTTCTCAGTTATAATCGAACGACAAGGACCTACATACTTAGCTGTATCACTCTTCGTGACCTGACAATCATGACACCCCTTTAATAACCGTTTGACCTGTTTAGTTAATCCTTTCCAGAAAAACCTATCTCTAATATATTTAATAATTTTAAATGCCCCTTGATGACCCATTTCGAAATGGACCTGCCAAATAACCTCTTCTCTAAGCAGTTCTGGTAAGAATAACACTCTTTTATTTCCTTCCCCCGGAGAATAATATACTAATCCATCTAGTAGCGAACACCTCTTCAATATTTGACTTGACCTACTATTAAACACAACCCCACTATTCAATTTCCTAATTATTCCGCCTATCTCTGTATCGTCCTGTTGAAACTTAGCCAAATTCTTTAATTTTACAAGTAAATCTTTGTTAGTTCTATTTTCGGTATAAAATATTCTAGGCGAGTTGGTTTTATCCTCCTGTAATAATTCCCCTTCTGGTTGATATCTAGATAATATGTCTGCTACTACATTTTCTCTACCCTTAACATGCTGAACTTCATATTGAAACTGTTCTAGGTAATTAATCCATCTAGTCACTCGAGCATTATATAATTTACTATTCTTTACAAATGTTAAAGCTTTATGATCTGTACGTATTATTACTTTGGCTCCCCGTAAATAAGTTTCAAACTTCTCTAAACAACAAATTATGGAATAGAATTCTTGTTCTGTAACTGTCCAATTTAATTGAGCCCCCCTTAATAATTTACTGTGAAATCCTAAAATTTTTACTTCCCCGTGACTATCCAACTGATACAAATACCCAGCTAATCCTATTCCAGAACTGTCAGTTTGTAAATAATAAGGTTTGGTAAAATCTGGATGATTCAATTCTACGGTTTCAATAAAAAGCGCCTTTACTTTTTCAAAAGCTAACTGTTCTATTTGCCCCCATTCCCATTTTTTATCCTTTTTTAACAACTCACATAAAGGTTTAGTATGGAAACTATAATTAGGTATAAATTTGCGATAAAAATTACAGAGACCTAAGAACGCCCTAACTTGTTTCAATTTCTTTGGTACCGGAAATAATTGTATAGATTTAACCTTTTCTGGATCCGTACGAATTCCTTTAGTCGAAATGATATATCCTAACATCTTTACTTCAGTACTCAAAAATTCGCATTTACTTAAGTTACAAGTTAAGCCTGCCTTAGATAATTTTCCTAATATTATATCTAAATGTTCTAAATGTTGTGATAATGTTCCAGTTGTTATAATGGCTAGATCATCTAAATAATTTACGCAAAATTCCCTGACTTCGTGTCCTAGAATAAAATCCATTGCTCTACTAAAACTTCCTACTGACGTTTTTAAACCTTGAGGTAAAACATTATAGACATAAGATTTTCCATTAAATGAGAATCCTGTATACTTCTTACTAGAATCTGATATAGGAATTTGAAAATAGGCATTATTTAAATCTACTATACTAATGAATTTCGCCCCTTGAAATGAATTTAGAACATCTAATTGTAACGGTGGTTTCTCAGTTTCCGATATCATATGCTTATTTATCTCTCTAGCGTCTAACAACACACGTATAGACCCATCTCTTTTTAATGTAAAAGTCAACGGACTACAATATGGTGTGGAAGTTCGACTAATAATCCCTTGCTCTAGCATTTCTATTAACTTAGCCTCTACTTTGTCTCTATATGCATATGGTATTGGATACGTTCTTTTTACTACCGGTGAATGAGGTTCCATGGTAATAATGTGTTCATAACAATTTGCTCTCCCCAATTTGGACGTAAATAAACATTTATGTCTCATTAAAACCTCCCCTAAGGCTTCTTGTTTATTTTTATCTAATTTCAATTTGCATATTAATTCCTGAATATTTCTATCTACATTTTCTTCCACTACGGTCCTTACATCAAATTGCACTAACGAACTATCCGTACTATGAACGTTTTCCCCCTTGAAAAATTTAAACAATTTCTTTTCATTTCCTATAATAATTTCTACCCCTTCTTCCTCTCTATTAAGCTTTATGGAAGCCTGGTTTTCTTTCATCCAATCAAACCCCAATATTAAGTTAGCACTAAGACCTGGCACAATCAAAACCGTTAAATCTCGCTGAAAGGGTCCTATTCCTAAGGTAACTAAAGCAATTTTCTTTATTTCTACACTTTTCTGACCTACCGCGGTTTTAATAAAGAATGATTTTATAGGCATAGTAGGAATCGTTGGTCTTTTTACTTTCAAACTATCCCAAAACTCGCCCGAAATACATGTTATATCGCTACCTGTATCTAATAAAGCTACAATGTTTTCATCAAAAATTTGAACTAATAACTCGGACTTAAATATGGGTGTATCTACTTTATTCGCAGCTTCCTCGTCAAAAACGGCGCTTACAATATTGTCATCATCTTCCATTTGTTGTTCTATCTTTAATTTTAATGTATCTACTATTTGGCTAGAAACGTGCGGAACTAAGATCTCTGGCGTACCATACCCTATCCCTTCTTTATTATTACTATTTCTAAAATCTAAGCTTATAGGTGCTCTAATTCCAGCCCTGTTACGTCCTAACGGTTTACCTGGAACCCAGTTCATCCTAATCATCATATTGTAATTTGGGTCCCCTGTGGCTGAAGCTGATCCGGAGACTAAAGTCTCAGCTTCCTTTAGTTTAACGCTTCACTACTATTTACATTTGTCTTATCTACTAAATTAACTACTTGTACTTCAGCTTCTTTTGGTCGCTGCCACTGCCTATAATTTTGCTGGTATCCTTTCTTCCTCTTTTCCCACTCCTTGAAATTTTTAGACGCGGTAGTGTTCGGGACCTCTTGCTTCTGTATGTCATCCATGCTTCTTAAGAATTCGGCCGCTTCTATTATAGTCTCTATCTTGCTAGTCGCCCAAACTTGCTGAATAAACTTAGGGTAATGCCGCATGATATCACATATTAATTGCTTTTCGGGAATGTTATAACTCAACATTTGCGCTTTGCCAGTTAATTTCAAAAAATGATCCACCATAGTGGGCGTCTCCGTTTTGTTCCATACCCCTTGCACTATTTTTCGCCTCAAATCATTTTGTTCATTTTCGCCCCAGTACGCTTTTAGAAAGTCTGACTTAAAATCATCTAACCCGCTCCATCTTCCTTTATAAATACGCGCCCAATCTCTGGCATTACCAATTAGACACTCCAGTATTAAATCCATTTCGTTGTCCGATTTACCGGCCTTTTTTAAATAAGTTTCAAGATCCTCAATGAAGGTTACTGGATGCATCGATGTTTCCCCAAATTTTGGTTTTTCCAAGTTAATGTTTTTAACGTTACAAATTATATATTTCTGCTTATCTTCAACTAAATTGGACTTCCTAGATACATCTTCGTGTACGGGGCTACTCTCCATTTCTACCTCATTCTCAAACGTAATCCCGTCTTCAGGCGCTTCCTTCTCCCCCTTAGTTATATCCCGAATAGACGTCTGAGTCTTCTTAACTTCTCCGCTTAATACATTTATCTTGTTATTTAGTACGCCTAATGTACGGTTTAGCATCCGCCGTATGGACAGAAGTTCTCGTGAACGTGTTATCCTTGTCCTTCTTACGGTCCTAACTGCTTGTCTACGTTCTTCAGTCGGTAGAGATTCTCTAGGGTTTAAATTCTCCGGCTGATCAGAATTATTTTGAATTTCCTCTGAATTCCCTTGATCTTCTACTGGTTCATAACGTTTCGGTACGCGACGAGTACGAATTGGTTTACCCATGTTGCTGTTCTTTGAGGTTCTTGAGTTCTTTTTTTTTTTTGTAAGGTCAGATCTAAACAATATCGCACCAAATCTATTACCTTGGTTCTATGTTACCCAACATCTGGATGACACACAACCAAACTTCCAACTACTAGAGTATTTTTATGTTTTCGTTTAATGTATTAAAACTTACAATTTTTTTTTTTTTTTTTTTTTTTTTTTTTTATTTATCTAATTATTTGATTATTTATTTAATTATTTATTTATTTATGTAATTATTTATTTATTTAAATATTTAATTATTTATTTATTTAAATATTTAATTATTTATTTAATTATTTATTTATTTAATTACTTATTTATTTATTTAATTATTTATTTATTTAAATATTTAATTACTTATATAACCATTTATTTATTTATCTATAGACGCACAACCCCAGATATATATATCATAATGACAAAAAAAAATAATCTGTCTAAATTGAGTGAATAAAACTCTCACGCTTCGATTCACCCAAAAGAACAACTTAAATAAAATAACTCAAATTTTCCGCCAGATAAATCAATACGCATTAAACCGTCTACCTAGATATCTTTAAAATCTATCTTTATTTCTCTATTCTTCTCTATTCTATTCTTTATTTCTTTTCTATGACCTCAATTTTAGTAACCCAAATTCAGCATTACCATAACTAAACTTACATAGTAAATCTCCAATTATGGAACAACTATAAACCTTAGTAACGTTAACTTGAACTACAGAAATTATCCCTGCTGAATAATTGAATTGCAACAAATATCCGATTTAATCTATGTCCTCTCGACTATCGATTAGCGTCGTCGATAACTCTATGATTTCGTCTATGTCGCGTCCCTTATGTCATCTGCAAATGTCATTAGCACGACATGTCAAGGTTCAGACGAAATTAACTTAACTAAGGAAAAATCATTAAAATATTATATAAATATCAAGGTAGGGACTAATTTAGGCATATATTTAAGAAACATAAGTCTAGCGTGAGATGTATCTATGTGATTTACAATCGTGAGATGGTTTCTGATCTAACATTAATCCTACTTTCAACCTCAGTTTATTTTTCTTTGGCGAAAAATCTTTAAGGTATCTACTCGTTTTATTTTTTTTTTACGCAATGACCAAACCCCACTGAATAGAAAATTCCCATATATCTAACCATTCTCGCAATTTTGTGATAACTTCAATTGAACATTTAAACCTTCAAGCAATATATTCACAATGACAATTATAACCTACTAAAGAAAATTTTGCTAAAAGGTTTATTTCTTAGACAAAACGCTAATCTCCCTATATTTTTCTGTTTTAGATTCTTCCCTACTTACTAAAGTCAAGATTCGGAAATGTGAAACCCTGCTTGGATATACAATACTATTTCAGCCGTCTGCCAACTGTATGAAAAATACATAACCCAAGAATATAGCGACAACAGACCTTCACAGATCTCCTGATAGAATATGAACGCATGCAAAGCACTAATACTAGAATTCGGAAAAGTAAACAGTCGTAATAGTATCAAGATAGAACAGCACCATGCAGACTACGGCAAGTTACATCCCAATAAACGACCCTTCAATCATTAAATAATAGTGTGTCGTTTTATTTTTCCTACCGCTATCAATATTAGCTTTATTCACAGACTGGTCAATATTTATTCATGTAAACAAGCCATAACCCAAGACTACCAGACCCGCTGAATCATTAGTGATGATATTTTACAATTATAACATCCTACAAACTAACTTCCCTCTTTTGTTTATTGTCTGATATTAAAATTAACTAGGTAAGTATTTCTACCATGAAGTCTGTTTCAATGTAGACACATTTAAATTTAAAATTTTAGGTTGGTTCGTTTACTTGTAAAGTCAAAATGTAAGTTGGCCCACATAGTTAAGTTATTTAATTTCTTCCTTACATTTCCCTAACTATCACCGCTGTCTAACCATTTGTAATAAAATTACAAGGTAAGCCTATCTTTATTCTTTTCTTTTAATAAATAAATACTTAAATCTAATCCTTATTTCCAATAGAAGATTACACCTAGCCGTACATAAATTCTTAAAAGGACAATAAATCTCAGTAGCATAAATAAAATCCGTTCTCTACCAACTAACCAATTTTAAAATGTATGCATTTATCTCTTCGCCAATTTAACACTCTTAAGCCTGAGACTTTACCGGTAGCGACATCTATCAAGTGCAACGGTAAGTTAAGGACGACTCAATCTATCTTTTTTTTTTTCTCGCCATCTATAAACTACGGCTGAACTAATACCTAAGACACCAAGACTTTTACATGGAATTTAATTCGACCCCTGATAGTTAGATGGCGCTAACTCGAAATGAAACTTCTATTTTGTTTAGGCTGAGTAAAAATTACAAATAGACTTATTATATTTTCCTTTATTTACTTATAACGGATGGTAATTTAATCTAAATTACTTCTATTTATTTATTCTTTTTTTTTTTATTAATCATCTCATATTGAATAGGCTGAATGGTATAATCAATTTTGCCCTAACAAAATTTTTGACATAATTAAGAACGCGACTGTCAACTATTGAAATGTCAATTAGGTGGTCGCAACTTCATAGGAAAAATTTGATCTATGAAACGGAGTAGCGATTTGATGGTCGACTATTTCCATCTCATTCGTACCTGCAGTTCCTCGCATAAGTGCATCTCTATCGGTCGGTACCTTCGTTTTGACATCTGTATCGGACACTTTTTTGAATGGGAGTCCTGTCTCTTATAACGCAGTGATTTCATTCTCGCTTTGTCAATTATGTTGTGTGAATAAACAAATGATTTTATTAATCAGTATACAATAACTATTCTACTCTATTAGAAAAATCATTTACTTCGACTACGATAAGGCAATCTTAAAGGATTAACGACACACTAACGTTGGATTTTATAGATACGTAATGAAAGGATTCTGCCTTACTCAAGAAGACACATAATTTTATGGTTACGAAGACTTCCTCAACATAGTATTCTATCAACTCTCACCACAACAGATGTGGCCCCCAACGCTCTCTCACGCTGGTGGCCATTCTACCTCACAATACCAAGAACCAACATGTAACCAAAACCAAAGTGTTTACTAACTGTTTATTTTATTTTAATTTAAATCCTGGTCAAAAGTACTATCTGAAGTAATAATCCTGGTCACTGCACCAACCAGACGTGACAAACCCTCTAGTCAACGTCTCCAAGAATGGTTAAATCCCTGGTTACGTCACCCAGAAGTAACTATTCTAACCTACTCAATATCTACTCTTATTTGATTTATCTTTAACCTAGCTTGAGAATAACCTAAGTGTGTGTTTACATATTAGTTCTCGTAATATTATGAGTTGTGCTGTGATCTCCTAGTGTAGTGCCCTGATTGTATTCCGCAATGAACCTTGGATCTTTTCGAAGTGCTATGTCGGGAGCCTATTATTATAACCTGGATTAAATGTCTTACTACTATGTACTGTCTGTGTCTTAACCAACCTTATATACATTACAGGAATTACAGATAATGCTAAGGACTATCTATAGAAATTAAAACTAAATCTTACTTGGCTAACTTATACTATTGGTTTGTCTTAAATATACACTTAACACTACTAATTATTGAATTATTAATTATAAGGTGAGCTATGAGGTTTTCCAGCTTTTGAAATACCGCAACTTTGAAAGATATCTACTAACATATGTGTGTTCCTAACGCTTAACTTAGATAGGTGAGTATAAAGTATATGACCAATGGTACCGGTGATGGTTTTATTTGCTTTAATAGAATCTCTCAGCTTATAGTTGGGTCTAGTATGAACCAGGCCCCGCTAGAAATGTTTATATGAGTGAGTATGTATTTCTTAAGGTCGGTAAAAATATGTAAGTATGGAAAATGCAAATATTGCTACAAAATTGATAATTCTCAGCTTTATTAGCTAGATCTGGCTTATGGAAACATGCCCCTCCGTCCGCATGTTACAGTAATCCTCGTCTCCAAACTTGGACGGATTTCCTCCAGATGCTCAGCTATTATATTCTTGCTTTCAATATGAATAATAAATAACTAAGGTCTGAACATAGTCTAGTCTATCTGTCCTTGTATAATTAAATAAAACAGAGAGGAGAGACAAAATGTCTCCAAGTGACTTATCAGTTTCACAATTATGGATTTATCCTATATATTGTGATCAGCTGAGATCTTTTGTTTTTATGTTAAAATTTAAATGATTAACTATATATCATATATGAATTCCACCTTACAATTCATTAATGGGATACTGATAAATCTGATCTCTGAAGGAGAGTAAGTTATTAAAATTAATTAATAATAGGGATAGTGGTGATGTACTCATACTTTAATTATGTTAGAGTTATAATGTGGGTTTACCAACAGGTGGTAATAGGTAAGTTAAGTGTGCAGAAGAGAATTAGCATTACTCAAACTGATGTAACTTGACTTGTCCATTGTTTATATAATTTTCAGGTTAGAATTACATCCTTAAATCTGAGATCCATTGTATTTTAGATTGATTCAGTACTTATCACCATTATTAGTGAATTTGTCTATATCCACTCAATAATAGAAGCTATTTGTACTCAACCAAAGGAATCATCCTTAATAAATCAATTTCTTTATGAATATTTAGAAGTTATTTGCAGATATTCCAGTGAGTGGTAGCAACTACTCAATATCCTTTGATAGTGTACTAAAATATCTTTTGACATAGCACACAGGCGGTAACTGCCTTGTATCTAGATTCGAGCAGACACTGAACACAACTAGAATCAAACTTTTGTAGTTTATTTGTAAGTTTTATAAATGTATAGACTCCCATCTTTAAGGAATATAGTTTTACCAATAAATTTAACTTTCTCAACAAGGAATTTGACCAATGCCGGTACAAAGGATTAGAGTATGATCTTATTCACTAGATTGGAACAATTATTAGGTATTTACTCAAATATATAGACAAGTAAAGTCAACATCCATTAAGTACATGACTAAATTGAGTCAAATAAGTAGGAAAAGGGGTTGGAAACGTTCCATTACCCACAACATTCAGTATCTGTAAATAATGATAAAGTTAATTGGAAACTCACCGAATCTATAGTCACTTCAACACATAATTAGCACAACTAAGAACTTTCACTTTCCAATTTTTCCTTAGTCAATTACTTATTTTCCGATATTGGATAGGTTTTATAAATAGCCCTATAATTATAAGATTCCTAGGAACCTTCAATTCACACTTTTGATACCTCCATTTTGATAATTGATAAACCGACTAATTATTTGTGTTATTTGACCATTTTGTTTTATTTTGTGTTTTAATTCCTAAAAATGGCGCCATTTCCTACCAGCCATTTTTAACACCCCCTACCTATATGTATGTGAAATTAAGGCCTATTCTTGTCCCTATCGGTCCCTAAGTCCCTGACAACTACAGAATTTTTAAACCATTTCATAGTGCAATGAGATGGGTCCCTAATTAGGTATCCCCGGTGTAAGGAATACCCTCCTATCAGCTAGCTACGAGACTTCGGGAGAGCTTCTCCCTTCCCTAATAGAAATTTACCTGCCTATCAACCTACAAACGTGTCCTACTCTTGGTTTTTGGGCCAACATTTAGTTAAAACCCCTAGCTTCTAAAACGCCGAGTGGGCAACCCGTTATCCTACTTTCTAACAGCCCAACGTGATAAACCTGATTGGGAGGGAACAGGTTTATGCCCTAACAGAGGTTTAGTTATATGAGGCGGTCTTCCAAATCGTCCAGTGAGATTAGATCTCTGCGCCTTTCGGACCGTCGGCTCTGGGCTCAATGAAAGCGCTTTCATTCAACTAAGCAACTAAACTAGGCATTCTCTTAACAGAAGCCCACTTGACACGTTGCAAAGCCAAGCTCCAGGACCTACCCCGCAAGGTTCTTACAAATAGCCCTTAAAGAAACAAATCAAAATATCTATTTGAACAAGAAACGAATTCTACCCTCTATCCACTTTCGCAGATATCAGGCAAAACCCATATTCTCGTCAAATCGCAGCTAATGCTCAACTACTCTAATATTTAATTAAATTTACTGGGGAAATCTACTTATTTTGTGAATTCTTCAAATTAAACTATATACGTTAAAACCGAACTTAATTTTACCATTTCAAGCTCGCAATAACGTATTTTTCTCAAAAGATTCGCGGGGAAATATGCGTTCCTAAGCCTCATGAAGAAACCTTGCGCCCAAACACTTTTCTTGCAGACTACTTCTATCTTGAGTTAAAATAAACTTCTTCAATGATGCCGGCTTACAGAGGTGAGATTGGCGCCCGGCTGCACAACGTCGTCCCCCGAAGACCGCAGATGAAAAAGCCTCGAATGTCCCTTCCTATCAGTTTTATGCAACTGCCTCTTGTCTATGTGTGTGTAAAAATCTCGAATCTTCCATGAATTCCAAGCTCCCCCTACCTTACTTCCTGTATTGCAACTATAATAATTCTATTCTCCCGAACCCTATATCCACCGAAATAACAATATAAATAGTTAATGTAAAATATACCTTATAATAGCATGATTTTATACATAATTCTTACAAAATAACTATTTCCACGCAATTACTTGTGCTATAGTCTAGCTTAATTAATAATTATTTTCTACTTTCTTTATAATCGACATAAACCAAACAGTTCAGCTCGTTGCCGATCATATCCTTATCTTCTTTTCCTCTATTATCAAGATTAATTTCATTATTCATCCATTTTCCGTACCCCAAAATGTTACAATCAAACGAACAGAAAAATCAATAATGGCAAAATAATTCCTATACTGGCAATGATTCGTTTCCCTCCAGCTTTGGACAAAATATCACGTGACATCCCTGTGCTACTATTGGGTAGTCAATTCGATCACGCCACTTTTCCGTGTGAATCTACCTCCTAATTTACTAACAGGTGCAAATATCAACGGAACTTCTACCATAGAGCAAATTTTCTATCATAGACACTGGATCTATAATTCAAGTGGCCTATACACTTGACAGCGAATAGTTACCTATTAAAAATAAATCCTATATTTACCCTTCGCATGTTTAAAATTATTATAATAAGCTAATATTTATTCTTTAACTAACGAACTTCACAATTATTTTAAGCCCTCAATACTTTGCGTACTAATAATAATATCATTGCAATCGGAACGTTTATTCCTTCGGTGTCATTACTTGACGTTGTCAAAATGACATTATTTTCTTTGTTTACAATTTATAGAGCCAACAATACGCTGCCGTTTTCAATAATTAAATTTACCAAATAACTAGTAATATGCAACAAAACTACAGTTTACAGACTCAGTTCAAAACCTCCTGAAGATGACAAGGTTAGTTCAATTTCTCTCCTTTTATCATGTAAATATTTGAGAAGAAATAACATGTTCATATTTGAACTGTTACAATACTAACGTATCATTCAGTGCAAGTAAGTAACGAAATAAACACCACAATTCTCACAACATTCCATTTAAAAAAAAAACATTTTCGAGAGATCTTCGTGAATCCTCTATCTGACTTTGATCAAATAAGATTATGACGTAAACTTGCCAAGTATAACAATCATGAAACAGAGAACTAAACTATGCAGTGCTCTTTCGGCGTTGTTTCCGCAAACCATTCTTCTAGAGGCCACAGATAATTTCTTGTTCTGAAGCATGCTGTGGACTGAGTCGACCTCCCATCGAGCCATGGTGCCCGGGTTGCGGGAGAAGAGGACGGAGTACAACTGAGCTGGTCTCCCGTTTTTAGGCTCCTGGCAAAAGTTGAGCACCAGGTGGTCATTCACCGCCTTTAGTACTTGTATTGAACCGCTAAACTGCTGGTAGTTGGGCCGAGTTGTCAACGTTCCTGAAAAAAAAGAAAAAGATATAAATTAGAACAAGAACTCACATTTTTCTACTTAGAACAATTTAGTTAATGAATAACATGCATGCACCACTTAGTAGATGCAATTTTGAAGTAAGTTTTGATTTAAGTATCAAAAAATATTTTTGAGATAAGTTTTGTTAAGTAATTTATGGCCAATAAATTACCAAGCCACTTGAATCCATTTGCACGTTTCCTACTTTCGTTTGAATTATGGGCACACACATCTCTTAGTTTCTACGCATATTTTTTTAATAACAAGCAGCGTCCAGCGGCTTTGCTTTCGTTGGACTTTCAGCGTTCAAATTTTTTTGCAACAATAGCATTCTTTGACATTAATAAAAATACTGAGTTGACCTGTCTAGTCGACCTCGTACACAGCAGTCAAGTACTTGCAAAGTCCGTTTTTTTCATAATTGTCATATTATGTAAACAATCTTACCATGTCTTTTTACGATTTTACAACAATATAAATTAAAATAGACTTTTTAGGAAATTACTTTCGTGGTTAATAAATGTTTTACTGACAATTAAGAAAAAACGTAATTTACACAACCATTCTATCCATCGAAAATCTGTCAAATAGCCAACCAAGTCGTTTTGGAAGTAAAGTCCACACTCCGAGGTCTACGGGCCTGGTACCACAGCAGTCGTACTTACCATTTTGTCCATCGAAGACCTGCCAGTAACCAGCCGAGTCATTTCTGAAGTATAATCCATACTCCGTGGTCTGGCCAGCCTCGTCCCAAAGTAGCCGCAAGTGTCGGAAGTCCTGGCGGAACTTTGCATTGATGTGCTGCACGTGGAAGAGCTGGTTCTCTGTTGATGGCTGAAACAGTTATAACTCAATGATATCATACATACATACATAGAATCACGTCTTTATTCCTTACGGGGTAGCCAGAGCTAAGAGTCGTGAGACTCGAAGGTCACGCTTAGCTGAAAAGTGGACTTTTTGATGGAATGGAGATTCAGATATAATGACAGGTTCCTAGTCCATCGTCTATGAGTGGAGGAATCCCCAGTTTAAAACCCTTTCTCTCGATTGACTTTTACAATCTGCGCGGAAAGAGAAAAATGTGCCAGCATTCTTTGTTTTTTCTTCGCTCCCAGACCAGCATGAAAGCATTTTGTTTCTGAGTTAATTTCATTTCTTTAGACACTACGATAGTTTGTGATGTTTTCTAGAAGCATCTTAGGATCGGATTAATTGGGTCAGGCCGTTTGACCCCTAAAATGTGAGTGGTCAACTGTATGAGTCAGTGCAGTGTATCACACAAGAGGTGAGGTCTACGTCACGGGTCAAAGACAAATTGACCAGAGATATTGGACATGTGATGACTTGTTAAGATACCGGTGTTCAGCACTACTACATATCCGTCGTGGGCGGCTACTGGTTTTCATTTCATGTAATTGGACTATTGTTAAATTGTGACTCATGGTATGACAGACAATCATTTCGAGTGCAACCGACCGGCAAAGAATTCTTTTATTTATCGACACAATAACACAAACACCAATTTTCGTTGAGGAATATACCTACTTAATAACATTTTAATGATACGTTAGCTTATAGGTATGGAATTCATGTTTGCAAATAAGGTTCATACAATGTCTACTTTTTTGTGGAAAATATTCTACTTAACATTCACAGCCATTATCGAATGTTTGAATGTGTGCTTGTTTGCGAGTATTGGTGTCACTCAATCAAGCAAAATCCCTAGACGGATTTCGATGAAATGCACGTGGTACGCGGGTATAAAACAGGGAATAGCATTTTTATCCCGAAATTCCCAGGGGAGCGAATCTCCAGGGTGCAGCTAGTATTTAATAAAATAAAAAGATACTTGTGCATCCACTTTACCGCACACTTCACAGACAGGTACTTAACGAAATTTGTTTGAATGAGCTATCAGTGACCGACGTGTCGCTATGGCATGGCGATCTTTAAAATATCTACTGATTGCTAAAATAATATGAATTAACTCGTTTACTAAATCTGGTGGAGTACTTGGAACTAGTAAAGTAGTACATTATTTGACTCTACCGTTAACTCGTGTACCTTACCTACATACACTATTAAGTAAGTTCATACAAAAGGTAATATAGAAAGAGGACTGAACAATTTTAAGCAGGCAGGAGAGTAGGTAGAGAGACTCCTGCCACATAAAATCTGTTAAAAAAATAACAACAAATATAACAAAAAAACACATATTTAACCCAGAGCAAAGTATGCAGTTTTTTCCAAGCCATTTCAATGGGTATAACAAAATAAGTATATTGAATCACATAATTTTCAATCAAAAATGAACCTAATATCCCATCTGAACTTAATGAGGAAGAGGTAGGTATGTGGCAAAAGGATGCTCAGATTCACACGGGATGAATAATCAGAGGACAGACAGGAACTGGTTGGGGGACTTCCCTGTTATCATTGCAAATTACCCGCTGATACCAGAGAAATATATTATTGGAAATATATCAAATTGATAACTGAATTATGACAATGCAGCGAGTCTGTTAGCGTTGAAACTTATTACGTTGTAACTGTAATTAAATGACAATTACTTTTTTATTTATTAACTTCAATTACAATATGTATAGTTATACTTAAGAAGAGCCAGGTTTGTTAATTCTTAAGTTTTATATCTACTAAACTGTTTATATCAAATAAATAAATAATAATATTTATTTCAGAGAAAAAAAATAAACTAAAATTAGAACACGCCCCTTAACATATTTTATTTGTCATTTTGGTTGTCTGCTGCCTAAGTACTTGCTAAAAATAATTTATTTTTTAAAATGGATTAGGTTTACGCTACTCGTGCGTGTCTGCTAAATTATAACGGCGATGTTAATAAATAAACAATCTCCGACCACCTTGAATAACATATTTTTATATTTGTTTACGAATCGATCTGTCTTTATGCAAGGTCGACGGAGGCTAAGTAAAAAATAAGGTAAAAAGTTTCACAATATAATATTGTCACAATAAAATATTCACGGTCAACCTAAGTGGGTAATAAAATAGGTAAGGACATGCTTTATTCCGGTTCCTTATTCATAATTATAAAAACTTGAGAAAACTATATTTACAACTACGATTTTTGAGACTGGATATTTTTTTTTTAATTGCCTAGTAGGACTCAGATCACAGAAGTTACCTTGAATATTCAACCAGCTTCTGTCTGAGTCATCATATAATCTAAACAGATTTTTATTTTATCTTTTTGTTTGAAAGGTGCTTAATCGAGAGTGTTCTTAGCTCCATGATTCAAGAAAAAGAATCGTTCTAACATCAGCAGCTTTTCTAGCCATGGCTTTTGTACGGACTTTATTTATAAACATGATACAAGTAAGTACTTACTTAGACAAATTTAGTCAGTACAGTAATACTTTAAAATCCATATTGAAGACCCTATCTTACTTTTATCCATATTGAAGATCTTATCTGATCTTCTGAAGATCTTCTACAGGATTCGACCGGCTTTTCAAAGAGAACAATTTGACGTCGCGAATAGTGTTCTTGCGCACTGTGGCACGCGCATTGTTCGTAGATTACAATAATTTGCTTCAATTGAGAAGTTACACAATACGATCTCTGAATGAGTTGCTTTATAAATATAGTCACTATCTTAATAATCGTCACTTGGCTTGTATAATCATAGACACAGGCGTGACGTATTTTAATTTCGAAGTTATACGATGCGATAAAAATATTTCTATGTTGAACTCACTATTTGAACAAATTATTATTTATTAATGATTTATTGTTCAACATACCCCGAAAGTAGTCCTCGGCATTTCCTGAGATTCCCAAATGGTAACAACTGGACAGCTGTTATATGTGTTTACACCTTCTTTGCTCAGGTGCATATATAACTCCAGCGCTTTCCATTTCCCCATCACTTCCATTATATCAATATTTTCTACTTTATATCTGCTAGGACATTCGACTGTACTATTTTGTTCAGTGGAATTCGAAAAACTAGAGTCTCCATTCTTTGAAAACACTTCATTGCCAGACACATCCACAAAAAGTAATAGAACGCATTGAATTAAAACGCGGAATTCCATTTTTAAATATTCGAATTTACATTTCGTTATCGAAGTTTGAATAGAGAATGATTAAATTTTTGTTTTTAAAAAGCTGCGCACACGTCTCTCTGCCGGCAGCCAACTGGCGGAGGCAGCGCGCACACGCCACTCACGTCTTGCACTTATCATTGGAATGAAATATCGCACGTAGGTATTTGGAACTCCCAATTGAGTACTAAGTACCTAGGTACATATACATTTATGTTTTTGTTTTCTTCTTTTTTTATAACAAGACGGAAATACCTTTCCGAAGAGGACTAAATAAAAGCTTGATTGACGAGCAGATCAGGGTTAGTTCAATATTTTTACTAAGTAATTGAAAATACTTACCTTAAATCCTAACTATCCTAACTAATATTATAAATGCGAAAGTGAGTTTGTTTGTTACCTCTTCACGCTTTATCTTCTGAACCAATCTTCCTGAAATTTCGCATACACACACATAGCTGGAAGTACGGAGAAGGACATAGGGTACCTTTTATCCCGGGAAAAAACACAGTTCCCGTGGGAAATTCACGCGGGCGAAGCCGCAGGCAAAAGCTAGTATATTATAAAATGAAGTGTAGCATCTGAGAGTAGCCGTCC
Source organism: Ephestia elutella (assembly GCA_018467065.1). Classification (NCBI taxonomy): domain Eukaryota; kingdom Metazoa; phylum Arthropoda; class Insecta; order Lepidoptera; family Pyralidae; genus Ephestia; species Ephestia elutella. The sequence continues at coordinate 9,891,163 of CM031578.1, forward strand.
TCAATCATTAGTAAAAATCGATCTATACAATACTACATTAAAAGTACAAATTATAACACAAATTCCAACATGTTACACTCTGCCTTTTCGCTGCGGTCACATGGGCGTAAGGTGAAAAATTGATTCATAATTTTTCTATTATAAAATAGTTCTTGCAGTAATAAAATGGCCAAGCCCTTTTTCTAAGGTATTTGTACAGTTTAAGTAAGGCCTGACTCTACATACGTAGAGTTAAGACGTGTAGAGTTAGAAGATGGCTCTACTGATAACTTTTTAATAGTGCGAGCTACATACATGTCAACAATTTACATGAAAATGTTTTTGGTAATATTTCCGATTGAGATTCCTAATTTAAATAGAGTCATTCAGTACTGTGACGAATGATTTTATAGTTTTGTCAGACGAATTGCGTTATGATGACTCACATTCCTCTACCAAGAATATCTAAATAAAAAGGTTATCTAAGGTTGAACCTATTTACTTCATAAGCAACTACTTAACTAGGTACCTAATGCTGCGATGATAAATAAGATTTTATGTTTTCAATAATAACGCTTGTCTTAAATAATTTTACTTCCAAATAAACTACATAATGATATTTTTCTCTGTCAACCATTCAGCTAAAATTAAATCTTTGATAAGAATGTGTGGATAGGTAAGTACACCAAATGTAAAGGATTGATTGCGGATAAATTGTTATGAGAATCTCAATTTTTTTTTATAATTTTGAATTTAATTAATAATTTTGTACATGTGGTACTTTCGTAAGTTGTAGTAGGTATGTAGACAAATAAATTATTACAAAACAAAAAAACTTTTATACGTAAATAAGGAATTGACATTTTTAACTCTCATACGGTTTTTTTTTTCTATTTGTATCATTATTTTTGTGATTGCATAACATTAGCGTACCCTAATGTGTTACCTACCCTAGGTTTTGTTCTAAACGTGAACCAAATTTGAACGAAATCCATCTAGAAGTTTTTGTGTGAAAAAGTAACAAACATCCATTCTCATAAACTTTAACGTATATAAAAAGCACTAGCTGTTGCCCCGCAGCTCCGCCCGCGGCAAAAAGTTTATCTTGTATGTTTTTAATACAAACTTTGACCCCCCATTTTAGCACCTTGTGGATGATTTTGGGTTTGACCCCGAATCTTCAACTATATCCATACCTACTAAATTTCATCAAAATCGGTACAGCGGTTTAGCCGTGAAAGCGTAACAGACAGACTTTCGCATTTAAAATATAAGTATGGATACCTACTTATAAAATTTATCTAACAATCAATCTAACTAACAATTGAAAAAAAATGCACTAACCTGTTCCATGGGTTCTGATATGTGAACAACGATGCAGGATCTCGCGTAATCCACCCTCGCGTCTCCAGCCAAGTGTTGGATGAACTCCACTCCGTACCACATGCCCATCAGGCTGTCCACCCAAATTCCCACTTGAGGAGAACGGTTCAAACAGTAATCTCTTATGTTCGTCATGAAAGGCATCTCGTACGAACTGTATCCTCCGTAATTCTGCCCATAGTTTTGCCCGTAATTTTGCCCATACCTCTGAGTGCTATAAACCCCATTATATAACCCATTCGGTGTAGAATAAGAATTGTAATTATTTGTAGAATATCCCTGGTTGTAATTCGGATACCTTGTTGCTTCCGGAAAGTTGGCAATATCGCTGTTGTATGTAGATTTGGGCGGGTATTGGTTGTACAGGTTGGCTATGGTAGAGTAGGTAGAATACGGGCTTTGAGTCGAGGATACGCCATATCTTTGGTAGTTGGCGCATTCTGCTGTCCAGAAAATGGCGAAGAATGCGATTCGATACATGTCTTTCACTTGGAGACAGCGAGATGGCGTCGCGTGATAGTTCGGATAACGTGTGACTGCGCAGGGGCCGCTATGAGAGTGGGATGTAAACTAATTAAGCTTAATTTTATCAGTAGGGTCTCGGGACAAACTAGGGTATCTCAATTTTTTCAATTTTTGTTTAAATGAGCACCTCTTGGCTCCTTGCTACCTCTGCCTAGATAATACCATGTTCTAGGATACCGTATCATAGTTATAAGGAGTAAACCCTGGCACCATAAAGAAAAACAACTGTTTACCTCTGAAATGATTTTCTTGAATGGAACTTGAAACCATCTTGACAAACGAAGCTTTCGATTAATATTTCTTACACAGACATCTGCCATAGGCGGGGGGCATTTAAATTTTTTTTACCGACAAATTCCTACAACGCTTACGTCCATTTTTTAGACATCTTTATATAAAAAAAAAAGAATTTTGATGATCCGATATGAAATGGGAGGGGTAAATAAACTATACTGAATTGCTCGTAAACAAAAAAGTTTACAATAGAGATTACTGTTCACAATTAATTAATAAGACTTTATTTACCTGTAAATAAAAGTTGGCCGGTTTATAATAAGGCTTTCTAGTCATAAAATGTATTTTTGACGTTATAAATGTCAGTATGGTTTTTATTTAATTACAGGAAATCGGGTTCATAAACATGAGTCGTTTTTTAAAATTAAGATTGAATAGTTCACATTACGTACGAATATGCAATTTTCTCGACTGTAGAATTTAAAAAAAAAAAAAAAAGTTAATAAAAAAAAACTGTTGTAGTCACCCTTATAAAAATTGAGGATATGGTTCATTACAATCGTATACGAATAATATATAAAAGTCACCATTGCTTGATTTTTTGTTTTTGTACAGGATGTTTTTAAAGTATAAAAATTACAACTCATTAAAAAATCCATTTCGGATTGTTATTTATTGGTGATTTTTTAAATCAAGCTTTTATTATTCGTAAGGAAACATGTAACAAAAAATCACCCTGGTAGGATTTTTTGTTTGAGAGTTATAACAATATGAGTCTTATAATAGCGTTTAAAAAAAAACGGCGGTGGTGATTTTTTTTTTACACTTAAATTTGCAGTTGTAATATCATAATCTATGTAGTTTATAAAAATCACCATCGTAGGATTTAATGTGATCACCTCCATACAACTGAAAATTCACAGCCCCGACTACCAGGTAAAATTTCAATTTAATTTTTTTATACAGACTAACATTAGACTCTCGACACAAAATTTTATTTTAATTTTTTCTTAATATTATGTTATTCTATTCCCTTTTGTTTAAAAAAGGTTAATCCTAGATATCATTCTAAAATGACTACAAAAACAGAGTGCTACTGGTACCTATTTAATAAATTTTTACTTAGATACTTTTGACTTTGGCGAAATGGGCTTTGGTAACTAAACCGGGAAAAGATTAATTAGTTTGAAAAATAATAAGTATGTAAAACGAACTTTATTTTTTTAAATATTGATCGTAAGGAAATGTTATAATGGTAGTTTTTGCTAGATTTAAACTGATTTCTTATCGCACTAATATTATGAAGTGTTCGTAAGTTTGTGAGTTTGTTTGAAGGGGGTAATCTTCGAAACTACTGGACTGATTTCAAAAATTCTTTCACCAATAGAAAGCTACATTATACCTGAGCGACATAGGCTACAACTACAATTTATGTGTGTCCAGAGCGAATGCGGAGCGGGGCGCTAGTGCTATATATTTTAGCACTTGGTCATGTCTAGGGTGTTTTCTTACTTATTCGAGTAGGTATGTGTACTTAGGTACTGATGTTTTGCTCTTATATTCCTTACTTACGTAAGTATTTGATTCATTCTGATAGCTTTTGCCCTCCTCGCCTTCTTGTTTGTTTGTAAACTTTCATGTAGATTTATTGGACATTTGAGTCGCTATAAAGCGTATAATGTAGAGTACATTTTATAAATTAATAAATCACTTCCGAATTCAAAATATTTGTCGCAACTTTTAGTAATTAAATAGTTACTAACACTGGTGTCAGATTTTATTCAGTCGCCTAAACGTATCTGACGTGACTTTAAATACTACCGCCATCTAGTGGCAGTAGCCGTATACACACTAGTAAACTGAACAGCCAATGTGCAGGTTTACTCACGATGTTTTCCTTTACCGGAAGCAGGTGGTGGTCTATGAGAAAACTACCAATAAATAAATAATAATAATCATATACCTACTTAAAATTTCCCAAATCGTACAATTAAAACTTGTCAGTGCATTTAACTACCTATCATCAATCAAGTGACGAAGCATTTAACACGTGTACATAATTGTCGTAATTTGCATTAACGTGTTCCTGTCCCAGACTGACCCCAAGCGTCTACAGTCCGGGGTCAGGGGTTACGTACATCCTTCACAAACAACACTATTAGTGGACCATGAATGAGATCTATTAATTCCCAAGAGTAGGTACTAATCTTAATGACTCAGGTCTGGGAAAATTGAAAAATAGAAAAAAAACTCCAAGAAAATATTTTGTGGACAACTGTGTGGTGAACAAACTTTTATTACGTTTTCAAGATAGTACATATTTTCTCGTCTTATCCATGCTGCATTTATTTACTTAGTAGTTCAAAGTGAGGACAATGAGAAATTCTGAATTATGCAGTCATGGGTTGATATCACCATACAAAGCTTATAGGTACATCTATATCTATACTTCAATACTAATATTATAAATGCGAAAGTTTGGATGTGAGTTTGTGAGTTTGTGAATTTGTGAGTTTGTGAGTTTGTGAGGATGTTTGTTACTCAATCACGCAAAATCTACTGGACGGATTTCGATGAAATTTGGTACAGAGGTAGATAATGACCTGGAATAGCACATAGGCTACTTTTTATCCCGGGAAAAAGCACTGTTCCCGTCGGAAATTCACGCGGGCGAAGCCGCGGGCAAAAGCTAGTATATAATAAAACAGTAAAAATATTTTGTCTGTACATTTAGTATTTTTAACTGAAATGGATAGAGGGAGACCTAAAAATAATAATAAAAAGCAAAAATATTTTTTTTTTAAATTTCTTGTCAGTCTATCTGTATGTATGTACGCATTTCACGCAAAAACTACTGGACGGATTTGAATGAAACTTTTTTTGTTGTATTGCTATTAAGCCTAGGCAACATATAGGCTATAAATTATTTTGAAAACTGGAACACCTGATGAAGAACCTTAACAGAACAGCTAAACTATAAGAAATATGGAAATGGTACCTTTGCAGAGATTATCAATCTGACGAGTATTTTCTGTTGAAATGGCGCCTTAGCAAAAGTCGTTCAACCTGATGAGCATTTTCTACTGACGTATAAATAATGAAGATCTGGAACATCTGTTCAAACAAATATTCCCGGGGACACGGAATTACCTAATGGCTGAAATTTTGAGTACTGGAGTTTAGGTTACTACAGTTTGAAACACAAAAAGGTTTATCATCTAAGCGAAACTCACGCGGGCGAAGCCGCGGGCAACAGCTAGTACAATACATATTATTTGCGTGAGATAAAAAGCAAGTGATACATTCTATGGTCTTTTTTGTAATTGTAAATATTCTTTTACTAATATTATATTATAAATGCGATAAATTGGATATGTGCACGGATCGATTTTTGTTACTCAATCTCGCCTTGTATTCTGAGAAAATTATAGAAATAGCACTAAATAAGCTATTTTTATCCTGAAATTTTCACGGGAATAGATAAAGACCTTAACCGCAAGTTATACGGTATAGTATAATGTAAGGTAGTATTCGTAGAACTTACAAATATGGCAGATCATAATGAAAATAACCAAAATTATAGGTGAGAACGAAACAAAGTATTTTTATAATATAATATATTTTTATGTACAATTACAGGATATTTTACCACGTAAACATAAAATCACAACATATTAACCAAGATAATGACCAACAACAATAAACACATTGAGCTGAAGTTCGCACAGGCGCTGCATATGGCCATATATCGGTGCACGTTGGGAAGTTCAAAGCTATAGAACTGTCTCTGGAGGTCGTACCACTCCCACCGCTCCACCCGAGTGGGAGATCTCCGAAGAACCAGGGAGAAGATCCCACGGTCACCGCTGTCTGAGCAGTGGTTGATGATCATCATGTGGGGGGTCACTTTTAGCACTCTTATTACTTCGGGGTGTCTCGGTGGATCATCTGGGTAATAGACGTCTGAAATATAAATAAAAAGACTTGTAGAGTCAAGGAATATTGATTACTAATTAAAACCTGGAGCTCTTTTCTCATTTAGTTCCTGAAATTGAATATTTTTTATTGGAGAGCGGAATGAATATTGAAATGATTCAAGTTAATTTCATTCTTGAAATTCATTTTAAAATTTAATCTCACTTTAAAGATCGGTATTAATCCTGATATTTTAGTTTCTGAGTTTGTAGATGTAATAATAAAGTAATAGATAAGAACAACAATGTAATTTGTCAAGAGAAGTTCTACGAGCTCCTGTCACAAACAATTTATGTTCTGTGAAATCTTATCTGACTGCAGCTTCGTTGTTGTTGTTTGTTTTATACGTTTATGTCAGCATACATACCTACCTACATCGTCGCCTTTATAGGAAACACCGTAAATCTTTATACACTTTTATAAAAAATGTATAGTCGCTGTTTTATAATAAAAGGCGTTGATATAGCTAACAGCATTATACACACACAAAGTATCATTGTTCGTCTACCAATAGTTACTTAAGAGTAATAATTACCAACCGATTCCTCTAGCCATCAACTGCTGCTCCAGCGGTCCCCGTTTCTCAGCGACCCAGAGCCCAGGAGTTTCAGTGGCATATGTGTACGTCTGCTCCATGGTTTGCCCGTCCTCGTCCCACAAGATTTTGATTCGCTTTTCGTTGTACAAGTCCCTCTTTCGTCGGTTCAACTTAACGTCCAACCAGGAGCCAGCTAGGTCAGTGCCTGACCAAGGATTGTTTTTGTACGATCGCCAATTTTTGTCGGAGTAATTTCTTCTTTTTATCTGTAATGACCGAAATAAAGAATAAAACTTACTTAGGATATAAAGAGGTAACTGAGAACTTAATGTTAACAAACACACTGTCACTTACAAGATAATTTTATAAATTATTGAAATTTGTCTTTCAACGACGATAAAATTTTAAACTCAAATATTATTTTATAACCAAAACTCAACTAAACTCCATTTATTCTTACCAGTCCTATCATGTAAACAATCTTCACAGTACTTTTTGGTGAAGTTTGTTGAAAATAAATCAAATATTAGTTCAAACCTAAACATTCTAAAGTAAAACATTTATTAACCACGAAAGTAATTTCCTAAAAAGTCTATTTTAATTTATACTGTTGTAAAATCTTAAAAAGACATGGTAAGATTGCTTACATGATAGGACTGGTAAGAATAAATGGAGTTTACGTATTTTTCCAGGAATCATGGTTATTTTGAGAGTACTCACCGACCAATCAAATAAATAATCCTCGCGACCTTCGTTGCTGGGATCTGTTATATACAAAGTGACGCAGCCGACATCAGTAGGCTTGTTAGTTAAATCCGGGGTGTGTTGGGCGTAACCCACTCCATACCATATGCCATAAACATCGTCCATGTTGAAATGATGAGCCCAACGGATACTAGAGCCGCAGAAGCCTTCAGCAGTAGTCACTAGCGGTAAAATAATAAACAAAGCTGGGAGGGACATGGTGTCGCAAAGGATTGCTCTGGATGTATGAGACAGCGACGGTTCCGTATACTGCGTCAATTAGCTAGCGGACTCAGGTATTATTGCATTAGTTAGGATAGACGCGTGTCGCAATTGCAGTGGTAATGCATTCGGTAATTTCGCTATGTTCATTAGATTGTATCAAATAGAACTTAGAATAAAACAACTATAAATTAGAGAACTTCATAATTTTAATAAAGCTCATCGAGTAAATTTTATATCCTACCTATCTCGCAGGATGCCTTAGGCCACATATTATTTTCGTTGTTTTAAAATTTATTCAGTCAGATGACGGCAGTTAAAAATGTATTAAGACACGATTTGGAAATTTTTAATAAGTAAGATTATTTGAGTTGATTACTTAGGTTTTAAGCTAATTTTCATACTCGTAGCGTCGCGTCGTAGCAAATCGTAGCAGTGCTACGAATAAAATGGATCAATATCTTGCCTTATTTTTCACTTGCTTTATTAGATACATTGTTTATTATAATTCAGTCAGGATATGGATCCTAATTTAATTATTGAATAATGAATGGATGCATTTGGATGTACTAATACATATTACCTATAAATTCGACAGTCTACCTGTTTGTCTACGCTTTCACGGCTAAACCGCTAGACGGATTTTGATGAAAATTGGTAGATATGGCTAAGGTGAACACCCGAGATCAAACATACTTTACTAGTTACTTTTTTAAAAATCAATCCCCTGAAAACTGAAAGATGTATGAAAATTAAATAAGGTTGCTTATGCCGCAAGCAGAGCGGTGCCGCGAAAATGAAAGCTACAATATAACTGTGAAAATAAAACAAAAGTAAAAAGAAATATTAATTAATTATATGTGCAGTGTAGTTTTTGAGTCAATCTAGGCCAATTTATTCAATACTAGCTTTTTCCCGCGACTTCGCCCGCGTGAGTTTCCCACGGGAACAGTGATTTTTCCCGGGATGAAAGGTGCCCATGTCCTTCTCAGTACTTCTAACTAAGTGTATGCAAAATTTCCGCAAAATGGATTCAAAAATAATGCGGGAAGAGGTAACATAAAAAAAAAAAAACAAATAAATAAACAAACTCACTTTCGCATTTATAATATTAGTTAAGATTTGTTTTTAAATAAGGATGTTATATTACAATAAATAGTCTCAATATGTATATAGACGTCACATTTATTAAAAATATACAGTCTCAAAAATATAAAATACTTACCTATTTTTATAATAAATATGTCGACCGTGATTTTAGAATAATTCACGCTAAGCAGTACAAAGAAAACCCAGATACCTAAGTGAGTAAAACACATATAATATTAGACAAATTAGCGTAACCACCTTAACCACATATAAAATTGTTTCTATTAGGCTCAAAAATAAAAGTACCAATTTAAATTAGGCAAACAAAGGTCATTAGGTTTTACTGGCACTCTTTGAAGTTTTTTTTTTTCAACTGTAGGCTGCAATCTATTTACCGAATCATAAATCACTTTTTGCAAAAAAAAAATATTATAACACTATTTTTATTCTTGAGATCTCCATAAAATTACGGCGATAAGTAAAAAACTTAAAGACGAAATGCTCAGCGTAGGAGCAGAGTTTTCACAGACTCTCTTCAACGCGGAAGTTGACAAATGTTTCATAGTGAAGACGTTGTGAATGCTGGCCAGGTCTTCAGCAGTCAGCTGGTTCTCGTTCCTGGACAATACCACGCTGTACAGCTGGGAGTGGGGCAGCCTCATGCAGAAGTTCAGAACCAAGTGGTTGTTAGCAGCTTTAAGAACTTGTATCACGCCGCCGAAGAACCGGTACATTTCGTCGACAGCTGAAAAATAAGGTGAGAAAATTTGTTTTGAGAGAAGTAGCGGGTAAATATTTGTACTTGTTTTTATTGATATTTGTCTGCGGTTCTAAGTGTGTTGGACGGTATAAAGTAGTGTAGAGCTTTGTCTATTTATAGTGGAAGAAGAAATAAAGCTTTCATCTGTTGAGACCAAAATTTTCTAGAGCAACAGGTTCTGTAATTTTACTTTTCATTAAGTTAGAAATGAGAGGCATATAAAACAGACTATACTAGTTTTTATCGAATTTCCATAATTAGCTTGATAAATCTACTGTTGACACGGAAAAAAATTGGTATTAAAAAAAATTAAGGTATATATCCAAAAGTCTAAATTTAATCTCTGATTAAATACTAACAAGAAAAAGTTATAAAATAAGTAAGGAGTTCAGTTACTTTGAGTTTTAAGTTACCTAAAAGTTACATGCCTGTCGGTTTTCAAGTAACAAGTTTAAAGTTGTATAAACGTGTTACTTACAGCCATTGGGCACACCAGTGGGCCAGAATCCCTTATAAGAAGTGTTAACTTTGATGTGGTATTCCTCCTTCCACAGACCTTCGTGCCACTCCAACACCAGATGTCGGACGCGGTAGGGCTCCATGATACCGTATTGACCGTACTGACCATATTGTCCCGATTGGCCGTATTGACCATATTGGCCATATTGACCGTATTGTCGACTCCCATAGAGTCCATTTGTCGGCAGTGTGTATGGTGGGAGAGAGGTTGGCTGGAAAATAACAAAATAAAAACGTAATTATCTCTCATTAATTGTATGAAAACACAGACAAAACAAAATGTTAAGTCAGCGTATACAGCCTACCCAAGTAACATTTTAGGTTTTAGAAAGATTTTAAAAAGGTTCTAGAACCTTTGTATGGAAATCTACTCGTAAGTCTTAATAGACTCAATAACATTATGTTAACCATATATTAACCTCCTGTGTGCAAAAAGGGCCCACGTTTTAGAACCTTTTCGAGAGCTACAGCAAAACCTATAGTTCTTATCAGAATACCTTAATTTAACTTTAATATAACCTTGTATAGACAGCTTTAAAAGTTATAAATTAATCTTGGATGTAACCTATGACAACTTAAAACCTTTTTGATGGACTTGAATAAATGCCTTTTCAAGAATCCTGGGTTTTAAAATGTTTCTGTTTAAGATATTTTTACACAAAACACCAATCGTGGCTTTAAATACTTTATTTATAAATGGCGATTTCCTAGCTGTCATGTAACAAGTTTTAAAATGGCGAGATATGAGTGATGTATTAATAACGAAATAATTTGGAGCTTGTTGAAGTCAGGCAATATTATAAAAATACTGCGACTAGCACTTTATTGTGAAATGTTAGGATAATTGGCTGGTTATACGAGACGGGCCTTTCGAAAGTTAAAAATTTTGAAGATATTTTAATGCAATATGAGTATAAAATGAAGTGGTTGGTGGCAAATCGCATTGGAAATAAAACTTCTATTCAAAGAAAAAGCATTATATATTAAATCGTACAGCATACGTTTCTTAATATAGCCTTTTGGATAAATTATTTTATTTGATTAAATTTTTTTAATTATTTCAGTAAAAAAATATGGCTGTCATTAACAAATTACTAGAGAGCATTTTAATTAACCTTTTTAGGATTGTAACAACTACAAGCTTTTAATGTTTGCCGAATTAGGAGCTAAGGGTTATATCGCAGAGCTAGTTAAAACGACTAAGCTATTTTCGCAGCTCTAAAGTTATCGCCAGGAGTAGTTCAAAACTTACCGGTCGCGAAAACAACCGCTGAGCACATTTAGTTGCTTTTAAGATTAGTTTTAAGACTTATTAATCATTCTCAAATACTTTTTAGTACCAGATAGCATAACAATAACCTTCTAACGACCATTTTCGAACCCAAAGGCATTTTTTACAACCTAGACCCGAATCAAATGTTACTTGGGTAGTTGCCGAATTATTAATTTCTATAGATACACATTAGCCTGTAAATAGGCTAGATCGTTATAATATTAGCTTATTTAATTATATTTAAGTATGTTAAGAAAAGGAAAAAAAAAAAAAAAAACTTTCGCATTTACTTATAATATTAGCTAAGATTTGTTTTTAAATAAGGATGTTATATTACAATAAATAGTCTCTATATGTATATATACGTCACATTTATTAAAAATATACAGTCTCAAAAATATAAAATACCTATTTTTATAATAACTTTACGCCGTGCTTTTAGATTGATTCACGCTAAGCAGTACAAAGAAAATCCAGATAAGTGAGTAAAACACATCATAATGTCAGAACCGTAACCGTCTACTAAATTATTTTAGCTCAAAAATAAAAGTACTAATTAAAATTAGGAAAACATAGTTAATTAGGTTTTACTGGCTCTCTTTGAAGATTTTTTTCAACTGTAGGCTGCAGTCTATTTACCGAATCATTAATCTCTTTTTGTAAAAAAGGTTTTATTTAAACGTTACCCTTATTCTTGAGATCTCCATAAAATTACGGCGATAAGTAAAAAACTTAAAGACGAAATGCTCAGCGTAGGAGCAGAGTTTTCACAGACTCTCTTCAACGCGGAAGTTGACAAATGTTTCATAGTGAAGACGTTGTGAATGCTGGCCAGGTCTTCAGCAGTCAGCTGGTTCTCGTTTCTGGATAATACGACGCTGTACAGCTGGGAGTGGGGCAGCCTCATGCAGAAGTTCAGAACCAAGTGGTTGTTAGCCGCTTTCAGAACTTGTATCACGCCGCCGAAGAACCGGTACATTTCGTCGACAGCTGAAAAAGAAAGTGAGAAAATTAATTTTGAGAGGTACCTAGTAGAAGTCAAATATCTGTACTTGTTTTCACTGATATTTGTCTGCGGTTCTAAGTGTGTTGGACGGTATAAGTAGTGTAGAGCTTTGTCTATTTATAGTGGAAGAAGAAATAAAGCTTTCATCTGTTGAGACCAAAATTTTCTAGAGCGCAATAGGTTCTGTAATTGTACTTTTCATTAAGTTAGAAATAAGAGGCATATAAAACAGACTATACTAGTTTTTATCGAATTTCCATAATCAGCTTGATAAATCTACTGTTCACACGAAAAACAAAATATTTAAAAAAAATTAAGGTATATAACCAAAAGTCTAAATTTAATCTCTGATTAAATACTAACAAGAATAAGTATAAAATAAGTAAGGAGTTCAATTACTTTGAGTTTTAAGTTACCTAAAAGTTACTTGCCTGTCGGTTTTCAAGTAACAAGTTTAAAGTTGTACAAACGTGATACTTACAGCCATTGGGCACACCCGTAGGCCAGAATCCCTTATGAGAAGTGTTAACTTTGATGTGGTATTCCTCTTTCCATAGACCTTCGTGCCACTCCAACACCAGATGTCGGACGCGGTAGGGCTCCATGATACCGTATTGACCGTACTGACCATATTGTCCCGATTGGCCGTATTGACCATATTGGCCATATTGACCGTATTGTCGACTCCCATAGAGTCCATTTGTCGGCAGTGTGTATGGTGGGAGAGAGGTTGGCTGGAAAATAACAAAATAAAAGCGTAATTATCTCTCATTAATTGTATAAAAACACAGACAAAACAAAATGTTAAGTCAGCGTATACAGCCTAGTTGCCGAATTATTAATTTCTATAGATAGGCAGTCAAAACTTTTTCAATCTAAGAAAAAAATTATAACAAGTAATTCTCTGTTCCTAAGTTCCAAATCACATAATTCAGTTAACAAAATTTAATATTAAAATCATTTTGCGACGCCGCCGCCGAAGTACTCGTGTAGAATAATAAACCGTAAAACTTCTTGAGGCTCTAGTAACCGAAAAAGTTTATCCTAAAATAACTCAGACGGCGAAGCACTCACTAAGTTCCTGTTTATCAATCCTCCATTTACATAATCTTCAATTTTCCGAATTTGAATTGTGGGGCAGTATGGGTTGTATTCGGTTTTCGTAACACTCTCCTTATGAAATATGTATTCGCGGATATGCCACATGCCCAGTAATGCATCTTCGTCGAAATCATTTGTGGGGTTCAAGTTTTGGCAGTAGTTTTCATGTGTAGCAAAAACTTTTGTAATGTACACGGAGATTATAAGCAATAGTCTCATTGTTGATTCAATTAATTTTTAGGAAGCGTTTTTGATTCGAGTTGACAGTTGAACGAACGATCCAAGACATCTAATTATGGTCTTAGTGGCCACCTCGTGACTACGTCTACATAATTAACCTACTAATTGACACAGTGACTCTGGCCAAGGAATATACCTATTAGACTACATCCTGTGTCTCCTGTATCTGAGTCATTGCTGTATAAATTAAATAGTAGGAATTAATATTTGATAGTTTACTTTTCGTTAGTTATTTGTAAAAAGTACTTTTTATGTCTTGTATTTTTATTATAAGATTATCATTATATAATAGGTAGGTATTAATATATATTTCGTATTATCAAGTATTATAAGTAGTTATCACAAATTGGTATGCACTGTGAAGAACGATTTAACTATACGACACAATGGACAGACAATTAATACAAGCTTGTATATATGTAGGAAGATACATAGTGGATTTTTTTATGAAAAAAAAAAAAAAAACTAACAAAAGTTTGCATCCATTTCGTCTGTCTGTTGTTATAATACTGATTTGGCACACTTGTTAGGGACAAAAAATGAAAACATAAGTTGAATACGAACCAAAATATCAACCTCCTTGATATCAATGTAAAAACACTCCTTTGTATATTCAATCCTGTATTCTCCTTTTGCGTGCGGTATTTTTTCAACACCGTACCAAACGCCGGTAATTTGGTCTAAATCAATATCGCCATAATACGGCGACAAGTCGTCGCAATACTTATGATTTTCAAAGTTATAATTATTTGGATTGAAGCACTGACTAAAACCGAAACATAAAGAAATAAAGAGTAACTTAACGTTATCCATTGGGGTAAGTCAAGGTAACCCGGATATAATAGGATAAACGTTTCGGATAAAGTGAACCGGGAGTACTAGGCGACTATACTGCAGAAGAGGTGTCGAGCAGATTAACCGGCGGATACAGCGAGGCAAATACTCTGGAGCACGTGGGCGGCTGCCGGGCTCCCAAATGATCCGCTCTCAACTCATGTCAGCTCTTAACATTACCACAGTGTGAAAAAATACAGACATGATGTGTAAGATTTATTATTATTGTGGTAAATCCCAAGAAAATACAACATAATTATTTTTACATATTCTATTCAAAAAATAATAACTATAATAATTATTTTTACAATTGTTAAACATATTTGAACGTATCTAAATGTTCCGATGTACATTAAATTCGATATACAAGTATTTTCAACCGACTTCCCAAAAAAGGAGGAGGTTATATGTTTCGATGTATGTATGTTTTTTTTTTATGTATGTTCGCCGATTTCTCCGCCTACAGTGGACTGATTTCCGAAATTGTTTTTTTATTCGTAATGATATATACCCAAGTTGGTCCCATTTTAAACACGTCTAAATCTGTTCGGTAATTTTAAAGATACCTAACAAAATATAAAAATACCAACATTGCATTATAGAGCAAAAGCCCGCGATAGCATGCCCTTCCTTATTTTATTAAAACTAAAGATTTTTTGTGTATGTTCCCAACATAGAAATAGCGATTAGCGACTATAAAAGTTGGATCATGATTACTTAGGCAGATTATTTGTAGCAATAACATTTAAAGTGGTAACTCAATTTCCTTAGTAAAGTTTTTTAAAGATTTTATTCCTTATAATATAAGAAATCAAGCCATCCATTGCCAGGCAATTGGTGCAGATATAAACCCCTGTTAGACATTGTAACTTTACTAAATTATAGTTATATTTGTTTTATTATAAAAGATGAATTTAATATTACTTTGGAAGGCCCCAAGGGTGCTTTTTATACCTATAAAAATCATCATTGCTATCCATATTACCTGCATAAGCAACTAAGATCCAAACTTCATACCTAGTCGCTAATATTTTTTATCCGTATATACCACGCAGAGAAACATTCAGCATTTTTAAAATAAGGAAGGTTTGGTCATCGCTTGCTCACGGTCTATTTATGTGCCAAAAATAATAGACAATTTGACATGTTCTGACATTTCAAATCAAACTGACATAAAAAGTTTCGAATTCTTAATTCTTTATTTTCGGCCACCAGTAAAAGAAAAGTTTAAGTTTTTATTAAAGAAAATGAAAAGGTGTAGAAGCACTAAAAATGATAAAATAAAACTTTTTTTCAAAAAAGTGAACCGACTTCCATCATAAAACTTAAAATCATAAAATAACAATAAAGAAAAATGTATTAGCATGCTACCTACTGAATGAGGTGAAGTCGGTGCCAAATTGAATATTAAATGATCTAAATTAACATTAGAATCATGTATATATACAAAATGCCTAGCTAAACAATTAAATAGTCCTGCACTTGGCACCGACTTCACCTCATTCAGTAGGTAGCATGCTAATACATTTTTCTTTATTGTTATTTTATGATTTTAAGTTTTATGATGGAAGTCGGTTCACTTTTTTGAAAAAAAGTTTTATGGTATATATTCTTCTTAACAAACAAATTCGCGTAAGCTAACTGAATGAACGGAACAAAAGTCAAACGAAACCAGGTCTTAATTTCGCGACAATTAAATATGATCAAGTAGATTAGATATATTTCTCACATACAAATTTAAAAAAAATTCCAGATGTAGCATTTTATCCATGTGCCGTTTCTAATAGTTTACATTCGTTCAGTATGTGCATCCAGAGCTAGTAATTTACTCGTTAAACGCGGGAATACTTCCTTCATTAGTGAGAGCCCCCCACTGTTCAGGTCAGCAGTACCATTTTGTATGCATCATGGGAAAATTGCAATTTCCTACCATAATTATTTCATTGATATTATTTTCTTCAGCAACATTTGAAAACTATGCAGTTTGCAAAAACTTACAAAAGAAAATTCTCATAAAATCTTCGGACTTTTCTTAAAGCTCCTCATGTTTTTCCTTGAGAAACGCTTTCCTCGGCATACTTACGGACTAGGATAACAGAATCGGGAGGAAGTGGATTGCGGAAAATCAATATAATGTTATGACGTCACCAGCAGTGCATATCGATCGGGCCCGCGATACCACGAACGCACGATGTGTTGACCCTATTGATTTTATCAAACCTAACAAGCCGTAGTTGTGTTAGTATAGTGGCTTTGTTTTGCTTACTGTGATCGCTTTGATTTATTTTCTGTATAGGAACAGAAAATAGTAGATTTTACAACAAGTGTACAAAACGAACCATTTATATCCGAGACTTTTAGCAACCTGAGCCGAAGGCGAGGGCTGATAGTAATTTCGAGGAAAAAATCGTTTTGTGGACGAGTTATAAATTCTGCTTTTCACTTCGATTGCAAGGAAATAAAACCAAATAAAACAGTAAACGCACGAAAAAAGAAGAGCTGTTTCCCTCCGCTTTATCATTGATATTATTAGGCTTGGGCCACAGACCTATACAGCCTACTATTAAATTAATTTTGTAATAATAATTTTCTTAAATTAATTAAATAACCTACCATACTTGAATTTAAATTTTAATATCTTTTAAGTCTTAAGAAATACATAAGTCTAATAAATTAAAGTCAATATTTAAAAAACAACAAATTTTATCTATGAACTTCTTATTGTGTTTGGCAGTATGGCTCATTTTACTTTGCCTTAATATTGATACATTTATGAGTAGATACGTTAATGCCCTTGTGCACACTCTATAGGTATTTAAATTTTCAACTATAAATCACATATTCTGATAAAAATAAATTAGATAAAATTCTTCCGTTACTGACCGACTGAGTGACTGACAAACAACGCAAAGCCAAACTACTACT
Organism: Ephestia elutella; assembly: GCA_018467065.1. Lineage (NCBI taxonomy): Eukaryota > Metazoa > Arthropoda > Insecta > Lepidoptera > Pyralidae > Ephestia > Ephestia elutella. Next base: position 9,908,510 of record CM031578.1, read on the forward strand.
GGGTGACTGAAATTTAGCATGTAGGTTCCTTAGGGAGTGCAAGGGAGCACTTAGAGAGGATTTCTCGAAATTCCCACGGGAACAAATCCCGGGCCCATGATAGTATTTTATATTTTATTTTTAAGTACTATAAAGAACAAAAAGGTAAAGTCAGTTGATGTTGCATTCAATTGTTTTTCTCATTATAATTTGAAATAGTCGAATAGAATTTTCCATACCAACATGGCGTCGTGTGTGACGTGTAGCGCGTCAATTGGCGCGGTGGTAATGACGTCGTGCGCTGTGATTGAACTCGGGGTTGCCACTACCAGGGTGGCAGGAATAAATGGAGAACTAACTTCGTAGAGGGTAGTTGTGGGGTATAAAATCATTATTTTCGTAGCAGCCGTAGCAGCTTTTCAGTTCAACAAAAAAAAATAAGCAATCAAAATCGGCTATGATAATATCATACTCGTAAAATATTATTTAATATTTTTGGTACACACCGTCAAAGGTGCAATCTAGAAAAAAATCCCTAGGGTTACATTGACAAGAGTGAAGCAATGAGTAAAAGCTATCAGCTTTCTTGTCGATTTAAAAATATTCTAATGGAAAAGCTGTAACTGCAGGCAAATTATAAAAAAGTCTTCTAGAAATCGATTTTTGTTCAGCCTGATCTGGGTAAATTTGGTATGAGTGCATTCAGAATAATGTCCTGAAGTATTTAGTGACTGTGACGTCAAAAAATCCGCGACAACTTGAACGAAAACTAACCTCACACCCTATTTTGCCCACCTACTAAACAGAAAAAGGCCTCAGTACCCTATTCCTGTTTTCTTATACGCTAGTATATCGTGTACCTAAATACTGGGAAATCATATAATTCGACATAAGTCTAGATTTACGTAATCTGAATAGTTACTCCGCCAGAATCTGGACGCTTGGTATTAGTACAAATATCTAAAAAAAAAATAAATAAATAAATAAATAATCTCAATATCTTACTTAGATATCGAATAACTCTACATGTATGTACTGAAAATTAAGAAAATAAATTTCTGCAAAATTAAAATATAACATTTTTGGTTATCTACTGAGGCTTCATACAAGTTTTGGCTTAGGACTTTTATAAAGTCGCCTTTTATGACAATCATGGTAATCAAAAATACTTATTCTAGTTAATACTTTAAAAAAAAGTTTTACTGCCAACTGCCATAAAATTCAGATTCATTCCGTAAAATATAAATAACAAACATTTCAACCGCGTTAATTCACGTTACCCACTAATGTTGTGTTCTATCTGAGAAAATGTGTAGAAAAAACTGACCGCCAAATTAATCCACAAAATTCGACTGCCAGATTAATCCACAAACTACAGCCAAAAACAGCACTGCATAAATTATCTGACAAAAATTCCAATGGGGTTACCCCGGAGGTATTGTGGTTTACACTACCAGGGACCTAGAAGCTGCATAAAGCCTCCTCTTTATACGACTACGACGACGTCTACGGCTAAGCTACGACCTACTAAGAAGCTACGCTACGAAGTCTACGCCGTATATTTTTATTATTATTCATCATTAATATTCTTTCAGGACAAGTTGCGTCAACAAACTTTCTGACTTTATACAATGGGTGGAGAAAAAAAGAGTTTCCACTATTCAATTTTATAAAATGTTTTTTTATACTCCTAGCTTATCTCGTATCCTGAAAAATGTGTGTTTTTCTTATTCAAGGTTCAATTCATTCATTCTGTTTGTTTAAAAGTACAGTTTCTCTTATATTTAAGGCGAGATAGAGACAGTCTCTCACGTGGCGCAATTTTGTGAGAGACATTCCCTGTAGTAAAATCCGAGCAATGCCTCAGCGTTTCGGAGGTTATTTCTACTAGGCGTCCATAACCGAAAAGAGGTTCGTCGCTACGCGTGCGTACCCGGATCATCATCCCTCGGCCTTGCAATTCCTATATTCCATAAAACTTTTCTTATGGTCTACTTGCTACGTTTTACAATTCTAAAACGTTGTATACAAAATGTTGTAGACGTTGTCACAAAAGATAACCTAATTGTTGCAGTATTCGTATTTTGTTCAGAAAAAAAAATATGCTTCATTTATTTTTAATTAAAAATTGGTAATTTCACTCGCACATATAAACACTTTTTTATGCGAGTATGTATTATATTTTCATTTATTTTTAATCATCCGTGTTTTAATTATGCGAATTTTGTCCCAACCCTTACGGGGAAAACGCGCGATAATATGTATTTATTTATGTGTGTGAATAAAATTTGAACTTGCTACTATTATAATTCGCAGTTTCATTCAGTACATAATTTACATCAAATAAATACGTAAATAAAGCAAAATAAAATTGAATGAGCTTTAACTATTTTCCAAGATTTGATTGACTTAATCTTTTCAGGTTCCGGTATTTGATTGCGGTAGCCGAGCAACAAGGACTTCCGCGAGTCCGTGTTGCTCTATGGCGGTAGCGCACTGCTATAGTCACACACAATACGTTTCCGCGCTACGAGGCTACGAGCCTCTACGAACGGCGCTACGACGTCTACGCGAGCTTTTCGCACCCTCCTCGTCCTCGCTACGAACAAGATTTTCCTCGATGACGTAACGCTTTGGCTACGAATATACCAGGATTTCATGACGTGACAAGAACAAGTCGACGCCATCGACCCAACTAGTTACGCGGGCGCCCCGCGTAAGCTAGTGGTACACAATAGGGCAGCAGGATGCGAAGTAGATGTGAATAGTTTTCCCTAACTATCTAGAGGGTGGGAGGGTAGTTGTGTTGTGACGAAACATGCGCGAAACGATGGGGTTGCATACAAGTGAGGGATATGTCAATTTGCTACAAACTGATGATCACATGTTATGATTTGAGAGATTGCAGATTCAATTGTATTCATATCATCAAAAATCATTTGAAAAAGTGTAAGTTAAATATTTTTAGCAAATCGCTAAAAATATTTAACTTACACTTTTTCAAATGATTTTTGATTTAATGCGCGATTTAATCTTAATTGTAATTTAGTTGACATTATTAAAATTGTGCAAAGAACAAGTTTATTTTTTGTAGTACCTTCATGATGATTCAATTCAGAAACCTATTCTTGCGTGCACATGGAAATACTGTGTTTCGTCAGGTTTTGATAAAGTGCTTTAAACTTTTAACTAAAATTAAACTTGCAAACTTTCATAAATCATACTTTGAAAATAATTCTGAATGAAGTTTACAGAAGCCTACAATCAAGCTCTACGAGGATTTACGCCACCTCCTTCAGATTGAGTTGTCCTAGTATATGATTAGACGAAAGAACGATCGCCATTTTGTTTTCAGAGTGCTTTCCAGACTCGCAACTTTGCAAATTTGTCTCGTTATTCATTTCTTTAATTTCTTTACAAACTTATTTTGTTAACTTTCACTTTATTACTGTTACTCAAAAGGAATAGAGAGTGCCGTTTTGTTATTGTGTTACTAATTGGGAAAAAGGTAATTGTAATGTTTTCCCGTACACTAATACACACCTTGGAGTGACATAACAGGATTAACAGACGTAAATTTTTCGGAATTTTCCATTTTTCTAATTTTCTTTCCGTATAACCTAGCTTCTACAAAGCATTATCCTATCTAATAATATAAATGCGAAAGTGAGTTTGTGTGTTTACTACCTCTTCACGCTTCATCTACTCAAATTTCATGTAAACGACATCATGTAACAAGTTACCATGTTGCTGCAAATAAATTATTCTATTTCGTATAGTTCGAAGTACTGAGAAGGACATCCTTCGTCCCGGGAAAAAGCACAGTTCCCGTGGGATATTCAGGCGACTGAAGCCGCGGGCAAAAGATAGTATAACCTAAAAATAGATGAATAAAATCGGAAGTCGTTCTATTTGTTGTGTGAACAATTGGTCAAGGCAGGCAGAGTGAATTTAAAAACATTGGCAAAATTTCTACTAGTGTAAGTATGTACTTATAAAAAAGTTGCTCATATTCATGAGTAACTAGCTTTCGCCCGCGTGAATTTCCCACGGGAACAGTGCTTTTTCCCGGGATGAAAGGACCCTATGTCCTTCTCCGTACTTCCAGCTATGTGTATGCGAAATTTCAGGAAGATTGGTTCAGTACATAAAGCGTGAAGAGTAACAAATAAACAAACAAACCAACAAACAAACTCACTTTCGCATTTATAATATTAGTTAGGATGTAACCAGTAGAAAGCCAATGTATTTGAATTTATACTGTAGATTCATACATTGGAGGTTATTGTTTATACACTACTATAACTCTACTATAATCTCTTAAAGTAATCACTTTTAAAATCCATCAGCAAAGAAGACAATCACGCAACCCTATACCGAATCAGAGGGGTGGAAAGAGCTCTGAATTGTTATGACACCCTAGTAACGGGGGTCACATGCAAACGTCAGCGTGTCACGACGCTGTTGGGGGCATTGCACTAACGTATTAATTTAATCAGGGGTTGCAATTAATTGGTAAGGGAATCTTTGAAACTAGTCGGGGCTGTGAATTTTCAATTGTATGGAGGTGGTCACATTAAATCCTACGATGGTGATTTTTATAAATTACATAGATTATGATATTACAACTGCAAATTTAAGTAGTCACCAAAAATCACCACTGCCGTTTTTTTTTAAACGCCATTATAAGACTCATATTGTTATAACTCTCAAACAAAAATTCTCACCAAGGTGATTTATTGTTACATGTTTCGTTACGAATAATAAAAGCTTGATTTAAAAAATCACCAATAAATAACAATCCGAAATGGTTTTTTTAATGAGTTGTAATTTTTATACTTTAAAAACATCCTGTACAAAAACAAAAAATCTAGCAATGGTGACTTTTATATATTATTCGTATAATATTGTAATGAACCATATCCTCAATTTTTATAAGGGTGACTACAACAGTTTTTTTTTTTTATTAACTTTTTTTTTTTTTAATTCTACAGTCGAGAAAAATGTATATTCGTACGTAATGTTAATTAATCTTAATTTTAAAAAGTGACTCATGTTTATGAACCCGATTTCCTGTAATTAAATAAAAACCATATTGACATTTATAACGTTAAAAATACATTTTATGACTAGAAATCCTTATTATAAACCGGCCAACTTTTATTTACAGGTAAATGAAGTCTTATTAATTAATTGTGAACAGTAATCTCTTTTGTAGACTTTTTTGTTTACGAGCAATTCAGTATAGTTTATTGACCTCTCCCATTTCATATCGGATCATCAAAATTCTTTTTTTTATATATAAGGATGTCTAAAAACATCAAAATAATGTTAAGTATAAGAATCATGGTTGTAGGAATTTGTCGGTAAAAAAAAATTAAATGCCCCGCCTAAACGTAGAATAAGCTTTGAGCAATATACGGACTTTTCGCGTGAACGTCCGTATTGCTCTTTGCGTATAATTATGTGATCAACTTGACTTTATGACAAATGAATTATAATGAATGGTGAATGATGTTTTTAGTATCATAAAGTAGGAATCGCGCGCCCTGTAGCCCTTCCTACTTCCATGATTTTTTGCGTTTGCGGTTGAAACTTACGAATTTAAGAAAACGTGTCCATGATTCTATATGATTGAAACATCGATTAATCATAACCAAACTCTGTACTAACTGTAACTATGCGTATGCGAATTTTTAGGAAGATTGGTTCAGTAGGTAAAGCGTGAAGAGGTAACAAACAAATAAACTCACTTTACAATTTTAATATTAGTTAGGATTAGGATTCCTTGCTTTTAATTTATAAACATTATTTTTCAGGATATTTCAAACCTACAGAAAAAAATCCATCGCAAGAACGCAAATTGTGCACCTAGATATACTCGTACCATGCATGAACTCTAAAATGGCAAAAGGTCTCGTACAAATGAAACTGTACCAAATTGAACCGACCACCTTTGGCATTTACGTGACCTTTCCAAGGATCGTCTCCCAGCGGGTGACGTGTCCGCTCCAGAGGTCGATTTTACTAGGATCACATGAATCTGAGGATGTGAATTGCGAGAACACAAATCTTTGCCTGAGTTTTCCGGCAAGCAACCCATTATGTGAGCACTTGAGACCCACCGTACGACCAGAGTTACACAACATTTCGTAGCTTTAATAACAGTAAAAGCTTGGGTACGTTGTAATACCTATTACTTACTATTACAAAATACAATATTTTAATTTGTATTTACTAATTCGGTAATTTTTTATTCACAGATTTGATCGATAACCCCAATCAAATTGAATGAATGTTGGTGTAGTGTAAAGTGAGTTCTTTCGAAGCGATGAGAATTAGACAAAAAGATAGCTAATGTGATTGTGAAATAATACTTTTCTCATCATCAAATTTAGATGTAGCTAATAATATTCGTACCAAGACTAACTGAAGCTATTTCAAATTATGCTTAAAAATGTTACCTAAACGCCTTCATTACTAAAAATAAATTACATTATACATATTTATATTTGCAAGTTATTTATAGACTGCTATAAAAAAGGTTCCTTTGCAGGCTATATGTATAATTTAAATTTAAATACAGAAGATCTTTTGGGAAAACAATTTTCTCCGCCCAGTGGGCGGCCGAGGGCGGTGCTGACGCGACGTCACGTGGCATATTCACCAGGCTTCCATAAAACAAAAGATCTAACATAAACCACAAAAGGTTTCCAAGGAGTTTCTCACCTAATAACACGTGGACTAACCATAAAGTTAATCAAATTAACTCGATGGCACTAACACACCTCCACACACCTTTAGTAACCTTATCCCGAAATAAACGAACTTGAAATAGATATCCAAATATACATTTAGGGCAAATATGGCTTTAGAGTGGTTGACTGTTAGTTAATTCAATTATTTTTTTTTTGGTCAAAGTATAACATTTGTTATGTTTTAAGCATTTATTAAATAAAAGTATTTTAAAAGATTGATATTATTTTTATAAATGATACATGTAGTCACAGAATTAATATAAGTACTACATTACGTAGTACTTATATTAATTCTAGGTAGGTATATAATGGATATTAGGATGTAGACGACTCGGGAAAATGAACGAAGTCGGGTTTGAATCACAGAGTCATTTTGAGGTAATCCCGGTAATCCTCTTATAGTGAGAAAACCACAGAAAACGTTTATATTTTTCGAATCAGAATCGCGAACATGATTTTTAAATACATATTTTTTAAACTGAAGGAATCAGTATAGTTCCATCTGCTTTGTGTTACCTACTCCGCCCTAACCCGCCCAAAGTGTTCTGTAGGGCGGCAACAATTTTCCACGGGCGTCAGAAGGACCAGGATAACAGACTATTCAGAGAGGCTAGAAATTATCATACACAAACTGCAAGTGATTGAAAGGGAGAAAAAGATGAAGTGAGACAAAATGTCTCTACAGCAACACGCATGCGTGTAGTTCTTAACAAAAGACGACAATAAGATGGAAAAACACCACAAGTTTTTAATTTAGACTCAGAGTTAACGTTTTAATTTCAAGATAGAATATGTTTATCTGCTATAAAAATATTGATGGCGTAAAAAAGTTCGAGCTGTAGTGTAAAGACCATGCAATACAAGAGAATCATTCACCAACTGCTTTTCTTCATCTTCGTGAAAATAAACAACATAGGAATTTGTGGATCGAGCTATTATAATTATTTATTTATCCTTTATTGCACAAATACAATGTATGGAACAATAGGCGGACTTAATGCAAAAGCATTATCTAACAGTTATATAAATATATAATAATGCATAGTAATACGTAATTATACATAATGATACTTTATTTCTAATTCTGGCGTGGGTTAAAGCTAAAACCTTATGAATGCTCATGAAAATGAGTACGTAAGTTGACTATTTATGGTCGTACAAGGTTTAAATTCCAATCACGACCTTGTAATAAAATCTTATTAAAATGACGTCCTACGCTGACGCAGGCCTTTGGTACCTACCTACTTTCATATTTTCACTTTACGTAACGTGCTGGGAGCTGTTCGGGTGACATTTCATGGCTCGTGTTATTAGGGAGTGGGTATCGAGCATTGGGCGGCGTCGCGTCGTACGGCGTCGTAGGTCGTGACGCGGCGCCTAGTGACGTCACCGCGAGGGTGGAGGGTGCGACAGCCGGTAGGGCAAGGGTAGTTGCCCCCCAGTGAAAGTCAGCTCAACGGCGTCAGTACCGCCTGGGACGCGAATCGGTTCGCACGTATTAAGTCTCCGTGATCTCGTCACTCGGAAAAATAACCTCCGATCCCCATGCATCTGACCAAACGACGACTGGAGCCTTCAAATCATCAAATAAGACTCGAGAAACGTTGACGCTCACTATTCGGACGGTCAGTAATTTTAACGCCTGTTATCGGTCAACATAAGATTATCCGGAAACAAAGTTCTTTAAGTACTTACTTCTATCATACATATTATTTTTTTATATACCTAAGTACTTATTCGGACATCGATAACTTGTGAAATTAAAAAAAAACAAACATTCGATATGTAGATGACATATTATAAAGAGACCGTGTACAAAAAATGAGTCAATATGTGAAGCTGTATATAAATAGACTCAAATAACCCAGTTAAAGCGACCATGAAACAGTGGCTAGCGGAATAAAGTTTCTGGGAAACGTGCGATAAATCCGCAAACCACAGGGTTTCACGTTTCCACAACAAACGAACTTTAATTAATTGATAAGTTTGTTGTGACTGAAGGGGAGTGAGATGACCGACAAGATCGGACCAACAACTTGTGTTAAACTTTTTATTTACAATCTAATTTCAGCGGCAGTACACGAAAGCAGCTAAAAATAACTGGGGTTCGCGCGCTCGCGGCGTGCCCGCGGCCGGTGCGCGTTTTCACTCAATACACTATTTCTGTCTGTTGAGAAGCAACAAGATATTCTACATGCACAATATTTGTAACCAATTTCTCAGTGGACAATGAGAAAAGTGCGTAAAAAGAAGACAATTGTCGCAAGGCGACGCTGACTCTCAGTGTTAAAAGTTTTTGTGTTTACCCAGTTAACGGCGTAATTCTATAAAAGTAAGTACATACGTAATAAAGCCAAATTTGCTTATTTATATGCTAAGTTTTTGTGGTGCTTTATAACCATTCTCTCTACAAAATGTGCAGTAAAAGAAATACATAACGTTCATGTTTATTCATCAGGAACAAAACAAAAATATTTGCTCGTGCTCAGTCGAAACTAAAATATCACATAACGTCAATTTTTTTTTTATTTCCACACTTTTCATGACACGAAACAACCCCTCTGACATAGTATAATGACACGACTCAAGTCCAGATATAAACAAGGAAGAGGAGCATTTCAGAATGACTTATTTATTATAAAAGTTCAGTCTAGATCAGACCTACCTACAGAAATTGACAATATATGAAATACTCTTTTTTTTTGTTTATTATTAATTAGAAGGAGGACTTCAGGACATTGCTAAGCAGCATCTGAACGGCGGAATAATAAATAATAATTAATTTCTGTACTCTCGGATAGAACTCGATCCGATCTCGAAGGACCATAATGATACTACCAAATAAAAAAAAAACTTGTAATATGTGTTATTTATGAGTAAATTGTTTACGTTTGCTTGGCTTTAATTTTTGTTTGGAAAAGCTTTTTTGTTGAGGATCATTGGTTGTCAATCTGTCAAGAGGTAACTATTCTTTACTTGATTATTTACTATACGTGAGTCCTACTACCCTGGAAAAATATATATTTAAGGTTCAGCTCTTCCAATTTGAAAAATTACTATTTAGACGATTCAATACAAAGTATCCGTAAAACTTTAATGTTTAAAGTGGTGTTTTATATAAAATGCTATATTTTGTATTGATTTTATATACAGATTAGGCTAAATTATAGGTCAGTTAAAGGTACTAATTACTACTGCCAATTGCTAGGCTCAACTAGGTGTTAAATTAGTGGATGCAATAAAACAAAAACCACTGCTATATATACTTTTTAATCTTTTTGGTAACCATTTTACAACGAAAACAAACAATAACACACAATTACAAACTTATTCACCACATAATGACTAGGTACATTTAATAAACAAGCAATCTACTATGTTGATGAAACATGTTTGTATCTTCGATCACATATATCTATCTATGGTTTTTAATGATAAAACATAACCTTAATTTGAGCATGATAATGGATAAAAAAACAAGTTTCTCTATTTTTTGATATGCAAATCTACCAATAATTTATAGCCCAATAAGGCACTAACATTCTACAGTCTAAATACTGTGCATGCTTCGTACATGGAAGACCATATTGAGCCTACTATATTGTATACTTTAGAAAACTATAAGTATATTTCAAAAATATGCATATGATCTACAGAATTTGGAATAACATGACGAAGATAGAAGTAGCATAGACAAGTTATTTTATCGCCACCTGACATAAGCCACATAGGACTCAGAAGTTTTATGGAGCTCACTTAAACTCAATCGAAAATGCCATAAAAACACTTTTTTTTTAGTGGGCATTAGAGTGACAGACATTTAAATAACAGCAGATGGTACTTCTATTTGCCCTATTTTTCTAAATTCTGTGGTATGATTCCACAAACAATTGATTGAAATGATAACAAAAAAGAAAAATAAAACGATTTACTTATAACAAAAAAGATATAACAAAAATTATACTTAGCTGCTTTTATTAGATATTAGAAATGTGTGACAACATTTTTGTAAACTTCATATATTTTAAAATTACTTTTGAAAAATCAACAAACACATAAACAATATCAAATAAGTAGGTATATCAAAATATTTCTCTCTTACTGCAAATCTTAAAGGTACATTATAGTCTATACCTATATCTAAATAAAAACATCAAAACCATTAACTTGTGACTTCTTAGCACCATCTTTACACTTAAATTAAAAAATTATCTATTTATTGAGTAGGGGGTCTAAATAAGCGGTCACCTTAGGCCATATTTCATCTGATGTGCGTCCTTCAAATTCCTTGAGTATACCTTTCTTTTTATAAAATTCTATGACTGGTCTAGTGATGCTCTCATATATCTCTAGTCGTTTTTGTACAGCCTCAGGCTTATCATCAGGCCGTTGGACTAATGCTTCACCAGTGTCATCATCTTTTCCAGCTACTTTAGGTGTATTAAAACCAATATTGTACACCCTTCCAGAAGGCAAATGGACCCATCTGTTTTTCACTCTGTCAATTATAACCTCAAAAGGCACTACTAAATTCAAAACAACATCCACAGGTTGCACTTTCCATAAGGCTTCAGCTTGACCCACAGTCCTAGGAAAGCCATCAAGCAACCATGGTTTGCTTCCCACTTTATTCAATTCTGTCAGCATAAACTTTATCATGACATCATCAGGAACTAGCTTTCCTTCGTTTAGATATTTCTTTACCTCTTTTCCCAGCTCTGTTTGTTTCTCAATGTGGTCTCGAAGTTTGTCTCCACTTGAAACATGTTCGACAGCATATTTTTTCACTATTCTTGATGATATAGTGCCCTTTCCAGATGCCGGGGCACCCAGTATTAAGGTTTTGAGGATTTTACTTTTCACAGTCATTTCAATTAAGTAATTGACTATCAGCGTATTTTTGATAGGCACGCAGGGCAAACAAACTGTACTTTGATCTTTGTACAAGTTATGACATTCGTATTGGAGCGATACTGTAGCCAAGATTAACCCAGTATTATGTATGTAAGAAGTACAATTAAGATAAAATATATATAGGTATAAGAATATAAGAGTATTATATAAGTTTTGTGATAAAAATAAAAATTACTCGATAATCTTACTTGAATTGCACCATTCGAAAAAATATCGTCACAATAAATACGATGAAGTACTTATTCTGATAATAATATAGGTAGGCATGTTGTTTTTAAAAAATATATAACATTTTATGCATAAAATAATTTGAAATCGTAATAAAATTGAAAACTATATATAATACAAAACACCTGCACGGCACTTCAGATAACCACGAAACCACGAAACGTAAATGTCAAATGTCAGAAACACGAGACGTGATGAACTCGCGCATGCGTTTATTTAGGTGCGTTTACGAAGATAGCTTTGCTGCCGCGAAGAAGCTATTCGTCTCGTTCCGTCCCTATTGGATCTTTATTGGATAGATAAATCAAAGCGTTTCTATACTGGCACTAAAATTATAACAAACAAATGAAAAGCCATCACAAGCATGCAAACCAATTAATATTATTTAATTATTACTCATTATATTAAGAAGATATTACATTTGAACAAGTTATTTTACATCAGCTGAAAAATAGAAGGAACAATATTCATAGTTTCCAATTCCCTCAAGTAGGTATTTTTAAATATAACAGCGATGCAGGCTCAGGCTACGATGGTAAAACAGAATAATAGGTGGCCGTACCTGTTTCTATTACAGGATGGCGCTAGTGATGCTTCCGTGTGACCTTCCCTGGTGGACTACCGTACAAAGACACTTGAAACATCTTCTTTTGGCTTCGTCTCCCTCGAAACTTACCGGCAACATGCTGAAAATACATGATATGTGCAAGTAAGTAAAATACTTGAAAAAGCAATAATAATGGCACTTTATTTATGATCCAGTAACTTTGTCGCCTGAAAGTATGGGGTAGTATGCGTCACATCCGGTAGTTCTGATTTTTTGCAGACTTGTTTATGATATTGGCCTAATTAATAATCCAAGTTTGTGACCTCGAGCACCGAACGCAACTTTGTTAAAAATCGAAAAAAACTTTTTAGAAAGTTTAAGTTTTTTAAAGTAGACTAAATCGTAACTATTATTATAAAAGTGAAAGTGAGTTTGTTTATTTGTTACCTCTTCACGCTGTATCTACTGAACCAATCTTTCTGAAATTTCGCATACACAAAGTTAGAAGTACGGAGGACATAGGGTACCTTTCATTCCGGAAAAAGGCACGGTTCCCGTGGGATTTTCACGCGGGCGAAAGCTAGTTTGCTATAATATGATACTAGAATTGTCTCTATAAACTCAATAGTTTCCGAGATTAAAGTTTATATATTTTTTTAAATCATTTTTTTAGTGAAAGCGATAAAGTTTTCATACAAACTTGCATTTTTCGTGACTCAATTGCACCAAGTCTACTAGAAGGATCTCGATGAAATTTGGTACACAAATAAAATAAGTCTTAAAAATCACATAAGGTAATTTTTATCCTGAAATTCTCAAGGAAGCAGAGCCCCGGAGCGTAGTAAGTTTGTCATACCTATGAAAAATGCCCCGGACCCTACTTCCGTAGGAATTTCGGGATAAAAAGTACCCTATGTGCTATATTACACTACGACGTTAACAATAAAAATAAATGACCACTTTAACAGCATAGGGATAGACCCCGACGACGACGTAAAGGACCCGGATCTGATGAAGGGCTTAGAGCAGTTTTTAGAAGAAGAAATGACAGAGAACGAACGGTTCCACTTTCTGGACAACACTATCAGAATAATGGTCAATCGAGCGCTACACTTGAAGAGATGGCGACCGCCAAAAGGACTTATGTTCAGTTTGCAGCAACAAAGTACGTATTTTACTCATTCCATCTTCTTGTTCTTTACCATTTTACCAGTTAAGTAGCCTATACACAGAAAAATGTCCGAAACATTAATAAGTACACTTATATTTTGCCGTCACGTAAAAAGGCCGATGGCGGTCAAGCTGCGCAGTAGGCGATATATCGGCGATTGGTTCGTCAGTCGTACCTATGCGCAAGTTTCACCCCCTCTTCACCCTACCAACGACCTTTTTACTTGATGGGAAGTATACTACGATGGCCCAAAATAAATGAAATAAACGCCTTCTTTTAGGGTTCCGAAGTCAACAAGGAACCCTTAGGTACCTATTGTTTCGCCTTATCTGTCAATCCGCGGCTTAACTTCGCTATTACGGCTACTATGTATTGTTGTAAGTTAATTCATCACGCTCGATTAATGACATCAAACTAAGATTGATCGAATGTAATCATGTTTACGCTAATATTTATTTAGGTAGGTATGGGTACTAAGTGGCAAAAAATGGATACCATATAAAATAAATAACCTGTTTTGACGACCACAGTCAGTAGTGGCGTAGTGGTAACCACGCCTGTCCACCATATCGAGGTCCTGGGTTCGATTCCTAATGCGGGCAAATATTTATTTTCACAGATATTTGTCCGCTTGTTGTCCGGTTGTGTTTTGTTTTTGTGTTTGAACCAACGACACAAGCTTACTGCTTAACGTGGGCCGTTGAGTGTTGTCCTAAAATAAATTAATGAAGCTCGTAAAATTCAAAACGTTTTAACATCTAAAGTCCATTTATTCATAATTGTCCTATTATGTAAACAATCTTCATAGTACTTTTTTTTTATTTTGTTGAAAATAAATCAAATATTAGTTCAAACAAACATTATAAAGTAAAATATAAATAAACATTCTAAAGTAAAACATTTATTAACCACGAAAGTAATTTCCTCAAAAGTCTATTTTAATTTATAATGTTGTAAAATCATAAAAAGACATGGTAAGATTGTTTACATAATAAGTAGAACAATTATGAATATGAAATGGACTTTGCTTACTTTCTGTTTTTTTAATGAAAATATTTTATGTAATTATTATTATTATTTATTTTATGTAATTATTATTGATTGACGTATGAAATATAGGCAAAGAAAAAATGCACTAAACTTATAATAGGTAGCAAGTAAGTCGTTGATCGTAGACGCGTAAATATGCTCAGTATTTTAGGACGCCTTTTATTTCCTACTCATGAGTTTATGAGTCACATTAAGACATATTCCAGTTATAAGAGACGATAATGACGCAAACCCGGGTAGCCATTACAGTCATCATTTGAATTCATGTAAATATTATTCACGTAATTTTATCCAAGATTTATGTTGATCCCACAGAACTTACTGATTTATCTTAACTTCCTAACTAATATTATAAATGGTTGGATGGCGAAAGTTAGTTTGTTTGTTTGTTACCTCTTCACGCTTTATTTATCTACTAAACCAATCTTCCTGAAATTTCGCATGTGTATGCGAAATTTCAGGAAGATTGGTTGGATAGCTGGAAGTACGGAGAAGGACATAAGGTACCTTTCATCCCGGGAAAAAACACTGTTCACTTGGGAAATTCACGCGAGCGAAGCCGAGGGCAAAAACAAGTCTGCCTATATGTTGTATGTATTGTACCTTAAAAGTATTGACAGATTGTTATCTACATTGTTTTCGGTAATTTTCAGGTGATACCACGGAACTGGATTACAATTTTGTATCATCACTAATTGCTCACGCTTTTTTCTCTACTTTCCCCAAGAGAACGCTCAAAACACACCCGACGCTACAAGACTTCAACTTTACGCATTTTTTTAAGAGTTTACATAGGTAAAGAGTATGATTAAAAATGCAGATTCGAAATAATTAATACTTTATTATCAAATATCTAAACTTCAATTATATTTCAGAAAATCACAAAGAAACAAGTTAAAAAGCTTACTCCACTACTATGAATGGTTAGATAAGAATAATACAGAGGGAAACATTAAAATAAGCCGACAGGTAAAATCCTTACTAGCTCTAAAACTACTAAAATGTTGAAAAAATTTGGTTGACAGCTTAAATTTCCAATTCAAGGTAATGACGTCAAAGCAATGGCTAACAATCGAAGACTGGCTGGAATGCACACTACCTCTGTGCAAGTTGCTGGTGCGGCATGAGGGTAGGCCTGAAAGGTGCGAGAACGACGATGCTCTGAGAGTCTGCTTCGCGTCCAGCAGAGTCGGCGGAGATGTACTCATAGATGGAGAGTCACAGGTAAAACACAAACAGATTAACGATTACCTATCTATATGAATAAGATAACGGCGAGACACTTGTAGATAGATGATGCAATAATAAATTAATAAATACCTAAATACGCACATCGATTGCTTTAAAATTTAATTCCTAGTTACAGCTTTGCTACCAAAGATTGTGATCCTTAAAGGA
Source organism: Ephestia elutella (assembly GCA_018467065.1). Classification (NCBI taxonomy): domain Eukaryota; kingdom Metazoa; phylum Arthropoda; class Insecta; order Lepidoptera; family Pyralidae; genus Ephestia; species Ephestia elutella. The sequence goes on from CM031578.1 coordinate 9,924,555, forward strand.
GACGTTCATTTTTACAACGATGACCTAGAATCTGAAAATTACTACAGTGTATAATTTCATGATGTAAAGTAATGGTACGACATGCAACCCGGCCGTGGCTTTTAGGAGAAAATGTTCTATTAGCTTGACTTTTCATTCGAGATTCTAAATTACTAGGCCGAGAACGGTGTGAAAGGTTGTGGCAAAGTCCAGATGTATTCAATCGGCTGCAGAAATGGATGGCGCTGTGTAGACTGGTGGTGCGGCATGTAGGTCGGTCCGGACGCTGGTTTGCGCTGAGCGGCTGTTTCGTGCCGCATATGAGTGGTCCACATATCCAAAACTCGTCTCGCATAATTCTGAAAAAGTTACAAATTAACTAATTTCTTTCTATAAAGTTATAGAACTGTGAAGTTCGGCAATCCGCATGCAACTTTCATTTATTTCTGCAGCCGTATCTACTAAAATAAAATGACCACTTGCCAATAGACTGACTAAACGTCTGTTTGCAGACTTAGTTTTAACAAAAAAATATACTTACACATCCATAGACACGGACACTGCAACTGTATAAATATTTATGAAGAATAAATACCTACTGGCTATCATATCTTTTATCAGAAATCGAAAAAAGATAACCTCGCACCTCGCGTCTAACAACCGCTTGCATCATGAAATTTGTTTGATAAATTACGTAATACATGAACTGAGATTTTTTTTATCTTATTTTTAGTACGTAAGATCTATTGTTTCTTTTTTACAGGAGTCTCTGTCTATGTTTATGATGCCTGAACTGTTGCCGGTAATGCTATCCGTGGAATCACTAGAAGATAACGAAGTGTTGAAAGTGGAAGGAGTAAGGACGTTCAGCAGAATTTGCGAGAAAAAACAAAAAACTAAAATAGAGTTACTCGACGAACCAAAGACTGTACGTAATTGTCTTTTCGATTCCCAATAAGTAGATGATCTCATGAGTAATGTTTAACTCAATATGGCTAAGTTAGATCTACTTTTTGCTTCTTTTACGTAGACGTCTTAAATACTTTTAAGGAGTAAGTAGAAGTTCTAAATGAGAATTATATAATTTTAGGTGACGGTATGCCTAATGGACGCAGAGGACTACAGTAAATTGCCACTCGGCCAATGGGAAGAAGACAATGTTCTCAGAGAACTAAACAAGTGCCTACTGGCTTTTCAACAAACACCAATGAAGAGCAGAGAGCATCCACGACATGAAAGAAGACTATCACCAATAGGTCAGTATAATTACCCTGGCATTAAAAAATATAAATGATCGAAAAGGGCCTCGGTATTTATGCTGGTTGAAATTGTCAATTACTGTCCTGTCCACAAGGAATCGAGTAGTTTGTGTCGAGGGTTGAGTAGACATTCCGAACTAATTTTCACATTTTCATTTGCAAATTATAGAAAAGTTTTTTCAAACTATAAAGGTCTAACTTCTTACCAAAATACTTATACTTCGTAGATCAATTTAGTTGCTGCATACAAGTTCTATATCCATATTTCAATCTGTAGTTAGCTACTAATACTATCACCTTTAGAGCTTGTTAATAATGTTCATCAGAATCCTGACCTACGGAGAAAATGGAGATGACATCAGTATGCAACCGCTTCACCGATTTAAATCATAATCGTGAGTGTCTTTCATGTGGTAGAAGTTTCAAATACAGTAGTTAGCTGATGATCGATACGACGACTTCACGAAATAGTGATTAATGTTTAGTTTTGTCTTGAAATCCCTTGAGTGTTAATAGAAAGTTAAGAAAGTATAATTTGTTTTCCAGGGGAATCGTTCAGCCACACGCCCCCTGAAGTGGAAGCGACGGTGATGATCAAGCAGGCGTCGTCTTGCAGCACGATTAATAGCTACAACAGCAGAAGCCCCTCTCCGCAGAACTACTGCGCTGCGACACTCAACCTCAACGATCCTAGTAATTATACTAAACTATGATACTTGCTTGCAGTATACACTGCCTGAAGACACATGAAAATAAAAAGAACAAGAATTAACAATCTCTCGCTAAGTTTCTAAGTTGAACAACAAAGGAATTCATTCATTTCAGGTGTCGAGTTGACGAAAAGAAAATGCTGGCTGTCTCCAGATGGAGGAACCTTGAATAACCGCCGAGGCAGGTTCATCGTTCTCGGGTCTTCTGGCGAATGCCTTCCAGTCACGAGGGGGCCGGGCCACCACAATCTGGACACGCAAGAAGACAGCCTTTATTCCAGCTGTAATTCCAGTGATGATGAATTTCACAGCGCTAACGATAGCTTTGATTACGGTAAGAATATTATTGGGAGAGAATTACTTAGTGGGCCAAGAAGTGAACCCTGTGGTACACCTACCCCTTAATAAGTTCTATAAAAACCACGAAATCTATTCCGAGGATAAGATTCAGGACTTTTTACAATAAATTTAAAAGTGATAAATCTACATCCTAAACTTAGACTTGGGTTGTAGACTGGCCGTTTCATGAAAAAGATCATTACATCACATAAGGACGAAATTATCTAAGAAATAGTTACACAATCATGAAATTGTTTAACAGGCGGCAGTGAAGATGAGGGTAGAGGCGAGAGTGCTCGTCCAAATTCATTCCAGTATACCAAAGAATTATCAACGGAGGAACGACGGCTAAGTTTCGCTGATCGTTTGCGGGAGGCTCTTCGAAGAGAAGCAGAGAACTCTTGTACCACCAGCACTACTGGAGACTGGTCTACAGATAGCTCGAGCTATGCTGTAGGCGTCAGTATCTCGGGGGCAGGGATCAACGATAATGATATTAGGTAACCAAACAACCCAATAAATTAGTGCCTTCTGTTGTTGATTGTAATACATTACATACATTTTATTTTTGCAGGGTAAAACGTGGTGGTTCCGTAGGTTTTGTATTGACCGAAAAAGAGACAATAAGCAATGGTAATCCATCGCCGACTAGACGCAGACCTTTAGGTAGAAAAGAAACTGGGAATAGTTCCAAATACAGTTTCAGCACAGAGTACACGTAAGTGTTTTTGAATTTGTAAAATTATACCAAAATTTGTCCAACAATACTAAATGTTAGCACATCAGGTAAAAAGTTACTAACAAATGATTTGATTCTATAAAAAATATCAATCACCTATCTATAGTACGAATATCGCACAACTAAATGGTCTTTTGCAGGTCTGAATTAGAAGAAGTGTACGAACAGTTCAACAACTGGCTCAACGACCCGATAGTGGACGCAGAATCTGGAGAACATAAAACGCGGGAGTTAGACTCGCGAGATTTGGCTGTGATTAGGTAATATGCCTTCAATTATATATTGTTTGATATGGGTTAAAAAAGCGATCATAAACAAACCAACCTGTATAACCGACAAGCATATGTTCAAACAATTGCGTGAACAACATTTATGGAAGCCTGGCAACACCGGACCGGATGCGGGGATACGATGCGGTGGAAGGAAACAGCTATCTTAACGATTCTTGCTCTACTATGATTCACTCACAAGATCTCTAACTTGTAACCTTTACTTGTAAAATGGAATAAAATTCTTCTCCATTCAGCGCCTTTATAATTCCGTCCACCAAATACATCATTACCCAGGCTTCAGCGCCAACAACATTAGTTCCCAAAGTTGACCATTTCAAGTACATATTTTGATGGCATCGCTCCAATTCATTTTAACTGATCAAATACTTCCTCACCTAGGTTTGCTGGTTCTCTGCTGAAGCGTACACTGAGCGAGTCGATGGCCAGCGGTGCCAGTGGCGTGGGCCCCGAAGGTGCCGCCGAAGCCGCTGAGCTGTACGGCCGCGACACGAGAGACCGCACTGCACCCCGTCGGCTAGCTTTAGCTGCCAGATCGCTTTCGTTGGAACTCGCCAGGCACCGACACCGGCTGGCTGCTCAGCTGGTAAGTATATGAGTATTACGTATATTCCTGCTGTAAATAAAAGTGTCCTTTTGAAAGTTTTACCTTTTTGTATTACGATTGATCCATGGTTGATGTACTAGATGGCGCTTGTTTTGTATTTCCTATAACACTTCTTTAGCAGACAGCTATCGCAGAGGTTCGGCTGTGTATTTGCATGTATAATTAAATTGATTGTAACATTGTAAGCATTAAATTAGTAGAAAGATCCTTGTCCAAATAAAACCCCAAAAATAAGGAATTGCTGAACAAAACTACCTCATCGATGCCCTAGAACATCTCCCTGCGTGAAGAAAGGACGACCTGGTATTCACAATGTATATGTATGTTTTGACAGAAACGTAAAATAAAAGATTCAATACCTGAAGAGATAATAGAGAGTACGCGAGTGACAAGTGACAAGATTGAGAAGACGGACACAGGGTCTTTCAGTAGCTCCACAGGCACCGCCTCCACGCAAATATCTAACCCGGTCGCTAGAAAGAAAAAACTCAATTGGGTGATCAACATGATTGTGCAAACGATAGAGGAGACGGTCGAATGTGAACCCGTCACTATTAAACTTAAGACACCTAAGGTCAGACTCTGTCTGTCGCTAATTTTCAAGTAATACATTCACATCGACTACTAACATACGTTACATATACAAATCTTTGCTTTCTGTCAAAACATACACCTAACTTACGATTGTAAGTATTGCATGTAAAGTAACTAGATATATTTACAGCTCAGCACATTTATTCATTTTGCACTATCAAATTAATAATAAATCAAAATATAAGGCTCTCTTTTTCGTTCTATCTTCTAGTTAGTGCTATCTGATTTACTCAATCTTCTTTGCTGTCTGCAAAACAACCCTGGCGGGCTTAGCCTGGTGGTTTCGATCCTAAATATAAAGTGTATATGTCGCAGTCATCTGGTTGAATTTGCTATTAATTTCTCGTTCATTGAATGACGGTATTCAATTTTGAATGACTAAAGGACAAATCGTCAAGTCGTTGAATGTAACGTTCAACGTCTCTTGACTGAACGTCATTAGTTAGGGTGACCCTAAGTTCGCAACTAAAAGTTAACCTTACTTTAAATAAAAATAAATTAATTATAAAATTTCTCGTTAAATATTATTTATATGACTTTGTAATATTTGATTAAGGTGATCATAAGTTCGCAAATTAAAACCTTAGTCTAGATGAATAATAGGTCCATGATGTCACACTATTTTATCACAAATAACGCACTTTAAAGCTAATTTAATGGAAAAAAATATATCAATACAGTGCTTCCTGTGCGAGCTGTTTAACGCCATATTTGTTTTGGTGACTACTAGCGCCGCAGTGGGAAGAAATTGAACTAAATTTGAATCACTTGACTGATTTTACGTCCGCCCTGTTAAAAAAGGGCTATGTTACAATCCGCTAACTAGTTGGACGTTGAATGACGCTTGATCAATCAACGTTCGGCCTAGTCATTCAATTGAATACCGTCATTCAATGAACGAGCTAGTCATTCAATCAAATACCAGATGACTGCGACATATACACTTCTTTCAAGATTCACACACACATCAAATAAACACATATAATATACTCTGCCCATCAAACGGACGAACAGACAGGAGAAAGTGTACTTACAAACTTGTATTCCCTAGCTAAACCAACTGGCGCACAAGATCGTGTCAGGCGGGTCTTGCAAGCCGGTGGCGACGGGCAACTGGGGCTGCGGGCGGCGGCAGCGCGGCCACCCGCAGCTGAAGCTGCTGCTGCAGTGGCTGGCCGCCAGCGTGGCCGGCGTGCCCGCCCTCATCTACTACACCTTCGGAAACGAGAAGCTCTTTAAGGTAACGGGTGTTACAAGCAGTGGCGACTGACAACTGGGGCTGCAGGCGGCGGCCACCCGCAGTTGAAGCTGCTGCTGCAGTTGCTGGCCGCCAGCGTGGCCGGCGTGCCCGCCCTCATCTACTACACCTTGGGAAACGAGAAGCTATTTAAGGTAACGGGTGTTACAAGCAGTGCCGACTGACAACTGGGGCTGCAGGCGGCGGCCACCCGCAGCTGAAGCTGCTGCTGCAGTGGCTGGCCGCCAGCGTGGCCGGCGTGCCCGCCCTCATCTACTACACCTTCGGAAACGAGAAGCTCTTTAAGGTAACGGGTGTTACAAGCAGTGGCGACTGACAACTGGGGCTGCAGGCGGCGGCCACCCGCAGTTGAAGCTGCTGCTGCAGTTGCTGGCCGCCAGCGTGGCCAGCGTGCCCGCCCTCATCTACTACACCTTCGAAAACGAGAAGCTATTTAAGGTAACGGGTGTTACAAGCAGTGGCGACTGACAACTGGGGCTGCAGGCGGCGGCCACCCGCAGTTGAAGCTGCTGCTGCAGTTGCTGGCCGCCAGCGTGGCCGGCGTGCCCGCCCTCATCTACTACACCTTCGGAAACGAGAAGCTATTTAAGGTAACGGGTGTTACAAGCAGTGCCGACTGACAACTGGGGCTGCAGGCGGCGGCCACCCGCAGCTGAAGCTGCTGCTGCAGTGGCTGGCCGCCAGCGTGGCCGGCGTGCCCGCCCTCATCTACTACACCTTCGGAAACGAGAAGCTCTTTAAGGTAACGGGTGTTACAAGCAGTGGCGACTGACAACTGGGGCTGCAGGCGGCGGCCACCCGCAGTTGAAGCTGCTGCTGCAGTTGCTGGCCGCCAGCGTGGCCGGCGTGCCCGCCCTCATCTACTACACCTTCGGAAACGAGAAGCTATTTAAGGTAACGGGTGTTACAAGCAGTGCCGACTGACAACTGGGGCTGCAGGCGGCGGCCACCCGCAGCTGAAGCTGCTGCTGCAGTGGCTGGCCGCCAGCGTGGCCGGCGTGCCCGCCCTCATCTACTACACCTTCGGAAACGAGAAGCTCTTTAAGGTAACGGGTGTTACAAGCAGTGGCGACTGACAACTGGGGCTGCAGGCGCGGCCACCCGCAGTTGAAGCTGCTGCTGCAGTTGGTGGCCGCCAGCGTGGCCGGCGTGCCCGCCCTCATCAACTACACATTCGGCAACGAGAAGCTCTTCAACTAGGTAAGTTTCATGGCTTCTGGTGATAAGTGATAGAGTTCTTTCTTCTGAATCAGCCCGTTGGAAGATAATAAGATAACAATTAAACTGGGCCCGGACATTATTAAAAATGCAGTAAATAAAACTTATGATTAGGTAAGGTTGAAATTCGGGAGTTTATAAAATATTCAATACAAAAGCAAGTATTTATCCGTTAGCATTTTATATGCCGAACCAAGAATAAATATCCATTGGTCTAAACTATCAATAATATAGCTAGTTTGCCCTTCTAAAATAAATAGAAAAAACTCACCGATATTATTTCTTCCAGTTGGACACCTTAGTTCGAGTGATAGTAGACAGAAAATGGACGGTGGGCCAACTAGCACGCGCCGTGCTAAAGTTTGCGCGGCAAACTCTCCACGAGCCGCACGTCATCCCTGACAACCACATGCTTTTCGACGAACTCATCGGCATCGAGAAAATACAAGACGACACATAGCGGAGACGAACGAACCTTTATGTGAATAGGGGTTCGAACGGAAACTTTTGGATTTAGAATTCGTTCACGTTTTTGTACAATCTGATTTGTTCATTTTACGGCTGCTATGGGTTTTAATATTACATTATTATTACAGTGCAAGCACCCGACGGGTGATCGGTCCTCTCATTCTGGGACCATTTAACCCAGTTCCCGAGTGCGATGGGTTACTAATAATATGACCCTACAAACTTGCAAACTTATTATCCTTTCCGTAGTGTGTGGAATGAATTTGAACGACCAGATATCTATGGACCTACAGATTATGTTATAATGCAATTAAATCTTCAATACTTACTACGCGAGATCTGAGAGCGACAAAAACATTTTTGTCAAGGTCTGCAAATATTTTGGTCAGCATATAATATATCAAGGCCTGATGGAGGAGGTATACTTCCCATCACGTGAAAAGGCCGCTGGGAGGGTGAGGAGGGGGTGAAACTTGCGCATGGGTACGACTGACGAACCAATCGCGCGCGCCGGACGAGACCCGCCCGACCCCCGCTCACCGCATAGACCGATATATCGCCTACTGCGCAGCTTAACCGCCAGCGGACAAATTACGTGACGGCAACTATACCAGCATTTATGTCCAAGGACATCATGGAATTTTGTCCTTTACGCTCCGATCTGCGTAGGCCTTTACAGTATACTAATAAAATCAACCCCAAAGCATATGTATGTATATGGTACCTATGTGCTACAATTTTTTTTTTATTAAGGGCTTGAGAGAACATAATTAGCTTCCCTAGCTTTTTGGCATTTTATCCCATTTTAGCACAACATAAAAAGTGGCCCGTTGTTTACATTACTCAAATTGTTGCTGATTGCATTTAAAAATATAGTATTGTTTGGATTTATTTTAAATGTTTACGGTTAAAATGATAAATATAAGTTAGTTCTTAATGAACAGCGAGGTCAGACGATGGTGTCTAACTTTGTGCAATTTTTAGATACTGTTTACGAAATAGCTACAACAAAGCAATACTAGTAGAATCGATTTAAATACATAACTTTAAAGTATTTTTATACAAAACTATCAAATAAAGTACAAGTACTTATAATGAAGTTTTAGATTTATGAAGTCTTTGTTAATGAATATGAATAAAAAAGTTGTAAAAGTTTACAAATTTAAAATGATAATGCGTTAAGATTTGTAGGGCAGTGCTAATGTAAGACTGTTTCATTATTAATATTTGAAAAATATCAGCTTCTGACAATTTTTTACAACACATGTATTCTTAAAAGTAAGCTGTTATACATATTTGTAAATATACTGGGGATTTATGAAACCATATTTGTAGCTCTTTGGCAGCGAATAAAATCCTGTTAATCACATATTGTATTCTGAGACACAACATGTAAAGTCACAAGCATTAATACGTATTCAAATTTAGACCTTATCACACTGTTTTAAAGACCGTAATACGTTGACATGTTAAAGCTCGTGACTTACAATAAAATGGCAGTGTAAGGAAGTATTCTTAATTTGGTAAAGGTCTTCCATAGCATGAATCTCAATGTGTCCAAAACTTGTTAATTTTGTGTAACTACGGAATACTCAAGCAGGATGATGCGAAATAAAATTATTGCGTCTCATAAAACTTGTTTATTGTATTCCCATTTCAAAACTCGTCATCCGTGATTTTAACTTAAAACCACATTTTTGGGAAACACTCGATTTCATGAAGATATATCTTATCTTTAGGCTACAACCAAACTGTCGACGCGGAATCGGTTTTAGCTGATCCAAACCCTTATGTCAACAGAACAAGGACGTTAATCGACTGCGCTAACATAAGGCATATTTCTCAACGTACAAGTTAGTGGTAAAAACTGTTTGAGCTATGTTCAAACATATGTACTAAATTGTGCCTGTAGTTTTTTTTTAATAAATAAAAATTACTTAGTTCGGCTGCTTCCGCATCGATCAGTTTGGACACACCCTTACATATTATTTCAGATATTATTACTTCAACAATATTTTTTATGAGCAGAAGTCACATTGAATTACAGCAATATCTATGTCATGTAAAACACCAAAAATGCCTATGAATTAACAAAACGGATTTTTGCCTTTGACATTTCTTCGTTCTATATTAGACTGAGCATACAATACATGAAAGATTAATTTATGAAAAAAACACTGACAGTATTCTTTGAATCCTGGTATAATACAAATCAGGTTAGCTCATGATATTTTCAATTTGTGTGTCTCTCGCAGTTAAACGTATGTAATAGTGAACAATCACCCTAAAAGAAAAGCCCGCGCATACGGCGGCCCATGCCTTGCCTGTCGTAAAGGACGTTGAACCTGTTCACTAGTTGATTAATTCCATTGCAGCCCTTGGTGATTGTGCCGAGATACGTCATCAGGGCCACGTCGTTGCATTGCTGAAAAGAGAAGTAGTTATTTTCTAACGTATCACCTTTTATACTTCTGCATACTTGTTCGAGGTATGCAAGGAACGAAGTGTTTAAAATACCAGCGTCGTTTTGGTCTCTCAATACTTTAACTCCAAGCAATGAGGGATTTTCAGAGACCCAAATTAAAAAAAAATAGTTCCAGATGAATTCATAGGTGGCGCTTAGTAAAAGGCGAGACCATTCAAAAAGAAAGTATGCACAGTATTGGCATAAAAAAAAAACCTATTAAAAAAACATCTAAAAAGTATCAATATTATGATTCGTGCAACTGTCAAACTGATGTTATATTTTTTTTGCCTGACAATAAAAAGCGCACAATATACGACTCGGCTTTCAATAAAACGCCATCTGTTGAGATTTTTTTATACTGATTTTTTTTCTTAAATTAGCTGTCAGAAAAATCGCTCATTAGGGTTATCGTTCTTCTGCTCACTAGTTAGCGCTATTGGTGAGTGAGGTCTGTCAGATGGTACAACGCTGTCAATTATTGTCAAGTCCAAAAGACAGTATTATACCATCGGACAGATCTTACCCGCCAGTAATGCCAACTAGGGAATACGCGGAAAAACGATGACCCTCATTCAGCAACATAAACAGACTTGTAGACTGCATATGACATATCTATATAATACAACAACAATAGCACTTTATTTGCACACAAGTAATCACATGGTACATTACAGAAAGTAGGTGACTTAAAACTAAAAAAAACCGGCCAAGTGCGTGTCGGACCACGCATAAAGTAGGGTTCCGTAGTCATTTTTGGCACCGCGCTGTTTTGCATTTCTTGCAAGAAAAAGTATATATTTTTATTTTATTTATAATTTCAAAAGTATTCATCACAGGATACCCGAAACAATTTTAAAAACAATTTTAAATAAGAGTTTCCGCGCCTGTTTCTTTACGTAAGTGATTTGAAGTTTATAGGTCCAAGACTTTAGAAATTACAGGGGGGGATACCGTGTAAACGACTTTGGCGGGCTATATCTCGCAAATGGTAAAGCTGATAAAAAAGTGTTGTATAGAAACTCTACCTTATTTTCGTAGTCCTTTTCAACGATACCCCACACAAGGGGGTGCACTCAAAAGAATAATTCACCCCCCCCCCTTTACATGTATGGGGAGGTACCCTTAAAAAGGGGTAATTTTAATTTTTTGTATTTTTAAAAATGAGATTTATGTTTTAAGTATCCTCGAACCAAGTTACATGCAAATCAGTCCATAAACGTAGAAGATATTCTGCTGTGACAGACTAGGACGGAGTTTGAACGATCTTATAAGGGTTCCTTGTCGGACTACGGAACCCTAAAAAAGAGAGGAAAATAGGCAAAACATTTGAAAAATTGACGATTAAAGACGAAATATATGTTGTGCGGGTTGGATTAAGGAGAAAAATACTACCTAACTTGAGAATATAAAAAAAATCAAACTCACATCAACAGTTTAAGACCATTTTAGACAAAATCTCCAAACTTCAAGATACACACACATCAGCTTATTAAGCTGCCAGTGTGTTCAAAAATAAAACAAATAAATCAAACTCACATTATAGAAGTGCGTCCGGAACTGCTGTGAAGTGAGCAGCGGCAGCCGGTTGGCGAGCGCGCGCGCCTCCCTGAGCAGCGCGGGGCGCGGGGGCAGGCTGCCGTCGCGGACGGCGCGCACGGTCGCCAGCACCGCGCGCACGCGCGACACCAGCATCTTGATGGCGGAGCGCTGCGCCGTTAAATGCTCTGCCACTGCGTATGTCACATAGACTTAATAAAAACGAATAGACCCTGCATAAACTTTTTAAGTGGCTTACTGTTGCTAATATTGTTGTTACTTTGTTTTTGATTGTAAAGTCCTAGTTTCCCAAATAAATAGAATAAATAAATAAATCACAATCTATATACAAGCAGTAGTTAGTTATGCGGCCGGTCGCCATGTTTTGTCACTATTATTAGTACGCGCAGGCCGCCATCTTTGTGCCAAATCTTTTGTCGGCGCCGGCTTTAGGTATGCACGGTTTTTAGTAGGTATGTCATGTCTATTCTTTTTTCCTTCGTCGGAGGTATATCATCAGAAAAATAGCATGCAGTACAAATATTTCTCTTTGTCTCTTTGCATGAACTACTCTAGATCTCATCTTTGCTCCATCAGGCAAAATAGAGGTCATACGCACTCAAATTTTAATACCGTAAACTGCTGCAACTTATCCAACCACACACAAATTTGCCTATTTCATTTGAATTACGATATATCGCATTCGCTTGCTTTATTCTCGTTTTCTTCTGTAGTAACTATTCATTATTTGGGCAACATATTTTTCATTTTTCAACCGACTTCCCAAAAAAGGAGGAGGTTATATGTTTCGATGTATGTATGTTTTTTTTTTTTATGTATGTTCGCCGATTTCTCCGCCTATAGTAGACTGATTTCCGAAATTATTGTTTTATTCGAAAGAGTTTATTCCCAAGTTGGTCCCATTTTAACCACGTCAGAATCTGTTCGGTAATTTTAAAGATACCTAACAAAATTTACAAATTCCAACATTGGATTATAGAGCAAAAGCCCGCGACAGCCTGCCCTTCCTTATTTTATGAAAACTCAAGATTCTCTATGCATGTCCCCAACACAGAAATAGCAATAAGCGACTATAAAAGTTGGATCATGATTGCTGAGGCAGATAATTTGTTGCAATCATATTTAAAGTGATAGCTCAATTTCCTCAAAACAAAAGTTTTTTTAAGATTTTATTCCGAATGATATGAGAAATCGTGCCATCCATTGCCAAGCAGTTGGTGCAGATACAAACCCCTGCCAGACATTGTAACTTTACTAAATTTTAGTCATGTTAATTTTATTATAATAGCTGAATTTAGTGATACTTTGAGAGGTCCCCAATGGTTTCTACCTATAAAAATCACTTTACACTACGCTACGTTACAACTAAGCGTGACCTTCAAGTCTCACGACTCTTGGCTCTGTAAGGGATAAAGACGTGATTCTATGTATGTATGTAAAAATCACTTTTTCTATCCATATTACCTGCATAAGCAACTAAGACTCAAACTTCATGTGTAATCGCTAATCTTTTTTACACGTATATCCCACACAGAGAAACATTCAGTATTTTAAAATAAGGAAGGTTGGTCATCGCGGGCTCTTGGTCTATTTATGTGCCAAAAATGATAGATTTCCGTGGAATTCTGACAAGTTCTGACATTTCAAATCAAACTGACATAAAACGTTTCGATTTCTTTACTTTCGGCCAGTGAAAAAATAAGTTTAAGTTTTCATTACAACAACATTGCGCAAATGCACTAAAAATTATATAAAATTTTTTTCCCAAAAAAATGAACCGACTTCCATTGTAAAACTTAAAATCATGAAATAACTTAATAGGCCGATTAATCAAAAAGAAAAATGTATTGGCATGCTACCTACTGAATGAGGTGAAGTCGGTGCCAAATTAAAAATTAAATAATCTAAATTAACATTAGAATCATGTTTAATTAAAATGCCTAATATCCTTACTCCTGCACTTGGCACCGACTTCACCTCAATCAGTAGGTAGCATGCCAATACATTTTTCTTTTTGATTAATCTGCTTATTAAGTTATTTCATGATTTTAAGTTTTACAATGGAAGTCGGTTCTATTTTTTTTGGAATTTTTTTTTATTATAATTGTAACTCCATTAATACTCTGTCAGTTGTGCGACAAAGATCGGTGGGTGAGGCAGCATTTTTTTTACGCTCCAAAACTTTTGAATTTTAACTATTAAAAAGCTGTGTTTTCGCACAGGATTAACTGCCTAAGGTTTTGTCTTCTTCTAGTATGATTTGTTTTTTTACGCAAAATATTGTTTTTTATCAAAAAAAACTTAGAAGGCAATCATGTGTAGTGTTTTAAAAACTTGAGTGACATAACTATGGGTGTAGGGTTGTCAAATTTTTTAACTAGCTTTTACTCGCAGCTTCACTCGCGTGAATCTCGCTTACATTATGCTTACAAATTTATTTTAGAATTTGTTTCCTCTTGTTATATTAGAAGTGCTCGTTGTAAATTTGTAAAACAATATTCAAATATTTTTTGCAGAAATAATTGTAAAAGAGATTCAACACTTTGTATAATTTTCTCTTATACTACAATCAAAAATTAAGATTATTAATAATTGTTGATTAAAATGATGAGACATTATTACCAATAAGCATTAAAATTGTGATTTTTTTAATGAAAGTAGCCATCTGGTTTTTTTCTTTTATAAAAAAGTACCTATTAATATATACATATATATATATTTTTTAAGTTTAAAAAAATAATAATTTTCTTCCATTAGTAACAGAAAAGTTAACGAACCATTACTGAGTGACTGACAGACAATGTTCAGCCAAAACTACTGGGTGTAGGAATCTGAAATTTGCCATATATATTTTTGATAACTTTACTTGACTAAACTATCCATTAAATTGACTTGACTAAGACATCTAATCAATAAACTCAGGTCATTTTTCTGTACAATATTTAAACTAATATGTCACAAAAGAGTAACTCAAAATATATTTTCGGGGAACTGGGTGAAATTGGTTACAGTATGATAAAAATATCCAGGAATGAGTAAGCATACCTAAGCTATTGAGTGCTGCTTCCCCAGAAGACACCCTAGCAACATGGTCCACACCAATCCTCTCTGCTTCCTCAGCCGCCAGTGTGTATGTGAGCGGGGCTAGCAACATTGTGGCTCGTCCATTGACCACATCTATAACTGACTCGTACAGCACTACAGGCAATTGCTGAAATTAATAAACTTATATGTACACTTGAACATGTTGCTGTGATTATGTACATATTTGATCAATTAAATAAACTGGCTGGGAGACAGAGCTTTTCTTCGCTTGGATGATAAATTATAGAGATGACACTTACCTAGATCAATTTTAATAGTTAAATTCTTCAAAATCGTTAGAGAAGTTTTGGACTGCTTGTTTAATCCTTCAATCACAGCGTTTAAGATAACAAAGGTTTTACAATAGGCACACTACTAAATGTGATCTCTTGATTGTTGAAGGATTAAAGTATATATGTGATAAAACATGCACTAGGTAGAAAATATTGTTTCATATGAACATCCCACTAGCCTTAAATTTTGACAATTCCAGCATTATTACCTATTTGTACTTTTAATTACAATATTTAATTTATAGCAACTACTAGGGATACCCCTTCCAAATAATATTCTGCAAACAACAAACAAACAATCTGAATATGTTCTGATTAAACAATAAGACTCACATCCCCATTCCTCCCGGCCGGGTTAAGCATGAGCATGACGGGGCACTCATTGATGTCACAGATCTGTCTATGTACAGCTATGTCTCTCTCAGTTGGCGTGTCCCCTGTAGTGTACCAGCCCAAGAAATCCATGTCGGAGAACACTTGTTTGACTGAAAGATATAAAAGACAATTAAAAACACTAACTATCTATATATCTATCCATACTAATATTATAAATGCGAAAGTTTGGATGTGAGTTTGTGAGTTTGTGAATTTGTGAGTTTGTGAGTTTGTGAGGATGTTTGTTACTCAATCACGCAAAATCTACTGGACGGATTTCGATGAAATTTGGTACAGAGGTAGATAATGACCTGGAATAGCACATAGGCTACTTTTTATCCCGGGAAAAAGCACTGTTCCCGTGGGAAATTCACGCGGGCGAAGCCGCGGGCAAAAGCTAGTATTACATATATAAAAGAACAAGGGTGTCTGATAAATCAACGCCCAGCCTAAACCATAAAAGCTATAAACTTGAAATTTGGACCAAAGTTTTATGTTAATACGTAGTGCTCAGATAAGAAAGGATTTTTCAAAATTAGACCCCTAAGGGGGATAAAATTGAGGGCAAAGTTTGTATGAAAAAATTTTTAAATCTTCACTGATTTACTTGAAACTTGGCAAGAATGCTTCTCAACAAAAATAACCAATGACGTGTTTCAGCGTTTTTTGAAATTCAACCTCTAAAGGAGTAAAAAAGGGGAGGTAAACTAATTTATCATCACAAAACCGAAACTATAAAAGCTATAAACGTGAAATTTGGTTAGTGTCTTCATTATACAATATACTGCCCACATAAGAAAGGGTTGTTTACAATTTCAACCCTTACAGTCCAAAAAAAGGGGTGAATTTGCGTACCTTTAGACAAGTCCCATTTGAAATTTCGCCAGTCACAATCAATGCATGTTGGCTTATCGGTAGAGGACGCGAATTATTTTTTTAAATACAGGGTTCGAATCTTGCCAGATGTGACTTTTTTTTCCAATTTTTTTGCGTTTTGTATTAGTTTTTTAGAATTCTATATTTTTTTTTAATATTTTAGTAAAGAAATATTTCAAGAAAGTAGCTGGAAGTAGCTGCGAATCCTGCCACAAACAATAATTTTCTGTTTAAGTTTTTTATTTGTTTTCTAGAATTATTTTCTTACTTTTTTTTTTACTTTGAAAAGAAACGAATAAATTCATTTGCAAATTTATTTCCGGTCATCTACTGGTTGTGCCAAGAAAAATATCCAATAGATGGCGTTGATAAAATGAGAAATGTAAGCTGAAATTATTTCTCAATGTTTTCAATAGATGGCGCTGCGCCATTTTGGTGATTTCTACTTCGCGCTTATTTAACAGCATAAAGGGGTCGTGGATATAATAATAAAACAGTAAAGATATTTTGTCTGTACAGTACATTTAGTATTTTTGACTGAAATGGATAGAGGGACACTTAAAAAGAATAACAGAAAGCAAAAACATTTTTTTGGAATTTTTTGTCTGTCTGTCCGTCTGTATATGTACACGTTTCACGCAATATCTGCTGGACGGATTTGAATGAAACTTTTTTTGTTGTATAGCTATTAAGCCTGGGCAACATATAGGCTATAAGTGATTTTGAAAACTGGAACACCTGATGAAGAACCTTAACAGAACAGCTAAACTATAAGAAATATGGAAATGGTACCTTTGGAAAAGTTTATCAATCTGACGAGCATTTTCTGTTGAGGTATAAAAATCGAAGATCAGGATCATCTGATGAAGAATTCCAAGGGACCAGCTACACTATTAAATATATGGAAATGGCGCCTTAGCAAAAGTCGTTTAACCTGATGAGCATTTTCTGCTGACGTATAAAAATTTAAGTTTATGCAACATCTGATGAAGAACTCCAAGAGACCAGCTACTCTATAAAAAATGGAAATGGGGCCTTAGCAAAAGTCGTTCAACCTGATGAGCATTTTCTACTGACATATAAATAGACAGGACACGGGATAGGATAAAGAGGGACTCGGGGTGGGAGTGGTGGTACACGGGAAATTGTAGATAACGAGCAGACGAAGATCGTTTATTGAATGAAATATCACTTTTGATTCATTTTAACACCGCGACTGTACTACGAGTACCTAATATATTCCCGCGGGACACGGGATAACCAAATAGCTGAAATTTTGAGTACTGGAGTTTAGGTTACAACAGTTTGGAACACAAAAAGATTTTTCATCTAAGCGAAACTTACGCGGGCGAAGCCGCGGGCAACAGCTAGTTCAAATATAAAACTACTTCTAACTCAAATCAAAGGAAAAAAGCAATGACGGAACTACTAGTAATTTACATAAAAATAGGGTTGCATTTTCTTTTAACAGAACTTCTCAGTAACTAAGAAAACATCTATTAAATACTTACATTGTTCTTCTTTCATATTGTAGTAATCTCTATCTATAATAATGTCATTATCAATCACGCTAAACACTAATTCAAAGGAGTTCATCACTTCAATATTTCTGCCTTTTTGTTTGCCAATGAGTGCACCGATTACTGAAAACAAACATTTAAGAATTAAAAATTAATGTACTCTCACTAAAATAAATGTGAAACCAACAAAATAGGTTTGACATCAAAATTAGATAGACTTATCATTAAATAATCAATGTTTATTTTACAATAAGTACTGGTGTTAAAAACCTTACAACGAACAAACAATTAATTACCTGTTTGAGGTGATCCTTCTTGAGCTCTAAGTCTGGTCCAGTGTTCAGAAACATTCATAATAACTAAAGGATGAAGAGATACAGTGACAGATCCAGAGGTAGCGGTAGTGACCACTACGCTTTTATTGCCACCAGGATTCGGTGGCGCTGGAGAAGTAGGATTTGCAGGATCCACAGCCGGCCCTGATGAAGCACTCTCCACTTCTACCTCCATTTCAAAATCTATTCTATCTGCACTTGTCATGATTGCAACGCGGGCTTATTCTATAAATTTACGTGGACCCCAATGTATGTAATGGAAATAATTGTATGAATTACACTGGTTTATCCATTAATTGCTAAAATCAAATCAACAAAGTCACCACCAACCATCAATAATCTTAGAATCGAATCAAAATCGAATGCAGTGATGACAGAATAGAATAAGATTGACATTGACAGTGATAAATGTCACAATACAAAAGGCTCGGTCCATGGAAGTAGTAAGTACTTTGTCAAAGTACTTACTACTTCCATGGCTCGGTCAAACTTCGTCGAAGTTCTTATTTTTTACACGACTGACCAAAAAAGGAGTGTTATGTTTTCAGGGTTCATGTATGTATGTAAGTATGTATGTAAGTATGTATGTAAGTATGTATGTAAGTATGTATGTATGTATGTAAGTTTCTTTATTCCACCATAAGTCCTGAACAGCTTAATAGATTTTGATGTGAGCGGTATTTTTAGATTCCTTGCATTCCTCCGAGTGATATAGGCTATATGACGTCATCATAAAAACAAAATGGCGAATTATATAATATATAATTCGATAAATAGCAGACCAAAAAAATAAAATTTCATCAATCTTATCGAGCGGGGTATCAAATTCAAGGTCTTTAAAAGGCGATTACAAAAATGTATATAACTTATATGTTTGTATGTACTTTTTGAGTAAAAACTGGTCAGTCGTGTTTTTTATTTTTAATAATTAGCTTGTTCAATGTCAAAGCTAGGCGAAGCCGCGCGCGAGTTACTTGCGCCCTCAGCTTGTTGCGCTGAGGGAGACTTTGAATTTGAGTGAGCGAGGGAGACACATACAAAAGCACAAAAAAACCCCCGAACAAAAGTCCCGTCGTCGTAGGTCAGTCAGAATAGGTACTTTTGACAAAAGTTGGGTGCCATGCCAGTATTTGGCCAGTACATGGATGGCTAAACTGCTAACCTAACTAGCGATGTGCCCTGTTTCCGAAAATCTCCGAAAAATCTCAGACTCGAGAATACTTCCGAAAAATCTCCAAGAAACTTTTCGCTGTTTCCTTGAAAACGGGAACTATCCGAACCGCACATCACTACTAAATACCTACTACTAAAACGTAGTGATTATATGCTCTTTGCCTACTACTAAATTAAAAAAAATAATGTCATGTGTCTCTTTGGTCATGTTTGTGGTTGGGCTGGCGTAGATAGATATTTTCAGTAAATTAAAAATACCTATCTAAATTGGTTATTTACCTAATTTCTGTATAATTGTTGAAAGAAATCATCGCATAGATATTAAATATCTAAAATTGGATGTAGAAAAGGAGTTTTACTTAGGTTATAGTCAAACGAGCAATATCACGACAACAACCATCTACATTAATTTTTGAAGCATATTGGTCTCCAGGTCAGCAGCTCAGCTTATTTTCTACTCATAAGTTTGTACAAATATGGCAGCCACCGCAGTCAAAACGTTGGGTATCATCAAAGATGTATCTCCACTATACTATAGAATCTTGTCAAAATTTCCACAAAACTTTGCATTCTGCTTCGCCTATGGGTCTGCTGTTAAACCACAAATAGGAAATGAGAAGAAACAAAATATGATAGATCTCATTTATTGTGTCGAAAACTCTCACCGATGGCATGGAGCCAATATTGAGCAAAATCCATCACATTACTCTGCTCTTCGTTTTCTGGGTAAAGGATTTGTTGCGAAGTTCCAAGAGAATTGGGGAGCTAAAGTCTACTTTAACACATTAGTTGAAATGAAAGAAGAAAACATAATGATTAAGTATGGTGTTGTGTCACAGAAAGACCTGATAGCAGATCTTTTAGACTGGAATGACTTATATTTGGCAGGACGTCTTCACAAACCAGTTGAGATTATAAAACAAACCAACAGTTCACAGCTGCAAAAAGCTCTCCAGTCCAACTTAAGGTCTGCTGTGCACACAGCACTTCTCATTTTGCCGGAAACATTCTCAGAATATGAGTTTTACTTTGCTATATCTAATCTTAGCTACGCAGGAGACTTTAGAATGACTTTTGGCGAAAATAAAAACAAAGTACGGAATATAGTGCAACCTCAACTGCTAAATTTTCGTGAGCTGTACCGACCAGTGCTGCAGCAATTTCATGCGTATGTAGACTTTCCAGCAGGAGATTCTCAATGTCACCAAGATCTGCACCCTGAAACTAAATTACATCATTTAATGCAATTACCAATGATCCCACAGCAGCAGATTGTAAAGTTTTGGAATCATGGAGGACTTCAACAAGACATGGAAGATGTATTACGAGCCGTTGCTTATGACATAGACTGTGCTGTTATACTACGCCAGATACTTAAAAACATTGTGTGGCAGTCTAGTGTACGACAGTCTGTCAAAGGCATATTGACTGCAGGTTTCCTAAAATCAATACGATATAGTGCTAAAAAAATTGCAAAGATGTTTTAACTGTGTTTTATATCAATCTCGGGTTGTAAAATATGTATAATATTTATAACGTTCATGTACAAAATAAAGTTAAGTGTCCAAATCTGTCTTTGATTAAATTAATAAATTCCTTTCTTTGTTTTTAGGTGTGAAAATGCTATCTGATGAATCAAGCAGTGATTCTGAAACGGGTAGATTTAAATGTCGCTCAACCAATCAAGATGAACAAAAGAGATCTAACCAAAAAGGTGACAGTAGTAGATTTCCAACAAGAAGTAAGCCTTCAGAAAGTGATCGATTTAGAAGAGATTTTGAAAGACAAAAAGATGACCGTGACCGATTTAGTAGGCATGATAGAGACAGAGATAGACATAGGTATTCTAGACATTCACCTGTTAGAAGGAGACACTCTAGGGAAAGAAGCATAGAAAGATCACATGAACGCTATAGGCATGGGAGAGACAGAGACTCACGAGAAAGGCCGAAACCAACAGACTATAGAGGTTCTAGTAGAGACAAGCAGAAAAGGAGCCGTTCTCGTTCTTACAAACCTTCAGATCGTACAAGAGACATAAAAGAAGAAATACGACGTAGCCTAGCACCAAAAGATGATAAAAGGGAAAGACATTTAGTACGTGAAAAAGAAAGTTTAAGAGATAAAGAGAAAGTTGTAATAGATAAAGAAAAGTCTTTATCACCTGATCCTAAAGTAAAAAGATCTGAAATACACAGGCCCTCACCTATTCCACAACGAAAGAGGCAAAGTGAGAGTCCAATATTAATTGAACACAGTGACGAGTCAGATGAAGTAAAGCCTGGTTCATACTACAGTATGATACCAGCTGTTGTCAAAGAAAAATCAGAAGAGTCAAGTGAAATAGATTCTTCTGACGACGAAAAATTGAGGGCGAAGCTTTTAAACTTAGAAAAAGAGCTTCACAAAACCAGAAAGAAAAAACATAAAAAGAAAAGCAAGAAAAGGATTTCAAAATCTAGTAATCATGATAAAGATCAAGAAGCAGCTTCTACTGTAGAAGTGAGCAGTACAACTGATATTCAGGACAACGTCAAAAATGATGAACCTAAAAGTAACTCTGAAGTGGCTGAAGTCACATCTACCCAGAAAAGTGGTCACAAGGAAAGTTGTGAAGAAGGTGAAATATCAAGTGATGATGATACCACCAGCAACTTAGAATACGATCCTACAGATTTAAGATACAAGCTGAAGAGATCTGCACCCAAGAGTGGTGTCAGTGCAGAAAAGGCAAATGTGTGCGGACCAGCTTTGCCCCCACACTTACAGAATAAGTTTGCAGGTAGCAGCAGTGATGTGGAGGGGCCGGCCTTGCCACCTCACCTCAAAAGCAGTTCAAAAAATATTGGTAAATAGTCTGTTGGTAAAAGTTAATTTCTGTTGCTAGACTGTGAATTTAATTTAATTTATATTTCCGCAGGTCCATCCATACCCAACGATATGCGTAAGGTTCTAGCTGACAGTAAACAGGCGGCAGTGAAATATGAGAGCTCAGATGAGGATGTTGGTATTGGTCCATTGCCAACTGGAGCAGAAGAGAAATGGACAGATGCCCACAAAAGACTTGAAGAACGCGCATTAGATATGAAAATAAGGCAACTTGATGGACATTCCTTGAAAAGTGACAATGTGAAATCTCGCGAGCAGTGGATGTTGGAGCTGCCGGAAGGCAAAGCCAAGTATTTAGGTTTGGAGGCGCGGTCCTTTAGAGCTAAGGAGGGGCCCGACATGTCAGATAGGTAACAATAATTTTAAGTTATAAAGTTCATTTTTTTATATCTTTTATACTGAACCATAAAGTAGGCTTGGCAAATAAGGAAAATATTGTCAGTTTGTTGACAAATAGAGAAATGAGAAGAAAATTGCGAAATTAGTACCAAAATAAAAATAAATCTTTTCAGGTCGAGTTGGACAGATACGCCAGAAGAAAAAGCTCGGAAGGCTGCCGGAATCGCCAAGGAAGAAGATGCAGAGTTAGTTCTAAAACGAGAAGCCAAGGCGCGTCAGATCTCCGGCAGGGATGAACAACAAGAGATGGCTGTCAAGTAAGGATTTCTTTTTATTTTCCAAATCACAATCTTAAATTGTCAACGGCATGCTAAGTTAAACGCCGGATAAGGTTTCTAAGAAGTAAATAGGAATCAAACAGCGTGACATGATTGGAATATTTTTTTTGTTACAGGAAACACAAAAAGAAACATAAGAGAGAAGAAAGTCTTTTGGAAATTCATCAGAAGAAATTGAAAAAGAAGAAAAAGGTAAGATTCGTTTTGCCCACATTTTATTCTTAACTAGCTTGCACACTGGGGAATCGCTATTTGGGGATTTTTTTTCGAATATTACCCCCTACAAACGAATACATACTTATAAACACTTACTCTATGTATTGATAGTATATAATAGAATTTTTGAGTCAGTAATCCAGCGCGACTGCTTTTTGAACTAGCACAATCTTTGTGGTTTCTTCGTGAAGGCCATTTCGTAGGTTACATTCGAAGACAGGCTTCAAGGAAGAATCCCAACTATTATAAAAATGCGAAAGTGAGTTTATTTGTTTGTTACGCTTCACGTTTTATCTACCGAACCAATCTTCCCGAAATTTCGCGTACACGTAGAAGTACTGAGAAGGACATAGGCTACCTTTCATCCCGGGAAAAGACACTGTTACCGCGGGAAATTCACGCTGGTGAAGCTAGTTCTTTATGAATAACATGAACTATATACTTTTCCAGAAAGAAGAAAGGGAGGACGGCAAGAAAGAAAGGCGTCCCTTCAGCCGCGATGTGGACCTGCAAGTGAACCGCTTCGATGAGGCTCAGAAGAAGTCCATCATTAAGAAGGCACAAGACCTAAACACCAGATTTTCCCGCGGCGAGGCCAAATTCCTTTGATGTACCTACTTATGTACGTACATATTTTCATGTACAAATTTTTTATCAATATTGTGGCACCAAAGTCATGATGTTTAATATGATTATACAATGCAGTGATTATGATAAAGTACTAATGCAATGCCAGTCGGTGCAGTTGAATGAAGTTCCCTGTTTTTAACATTTAATTTGAATATACGGAGATGTTTATGTGAGATAGTTCTATTATCTTTCACTCAACCTTTCAAAATATTGGGATGCTTTAAAAAAAAACTAATTTATCGACGATATAAGGGTAGTAATGAATTATTTTAGTTCTATCCATACTAAGGCAGGCATGTTGCATACTGAGCTGATAATCAACCTTATTTTAATTTAAATAGGATTCATAATAATTCATAAATTTTCATTTGGCGATCGGAACCAAAAAATTTGCATTTTACTTCGGAGTTTTTATTCTTCATATAATGATTTGGAATTCCAATTTCTTTTGTTGTGTTATACCTACATTATTTTTAGGGCTTTGTACCTCTGAAGGCAAAAACGGAACTCTTATAAGATCACTTTGTTAAAAATGCAATTAATCGGATCTCGTCTCCCTCCCCTAAGTACTTTAGTAAAATAATTAAAATGTTTTGGCGAATTACAAATGTTACTAGTTTACTATATGTATGTATGGTCGATATCGCAGACATTTTCTGTTTGTGATAGACATCTTAAACGTGTTGTACATAATAAAGGTTAAGATATGTTTGAATATGTAGTGTGTCCAAATATGAACTATTAAATTTTTTAAGTATTTTTCGTAGGGAAAAAATATTTTTAAATGTATTAAAATTACGTGGCCTCGTACGCGGCTCACCAAAACCGTCATTCGAATACAACAGGTTATACTACTTGTAAGATTTTAAAATTATTTTAATTTCTTTTAGTGTTCAAATTTTCGTTCAGAACAAAAGTTTCGTAGATTTGTAAAAAGTATGATAAATACACTACTTTTATTCATGTATATGAAGTTGTTTCTTTTTGTGAATAGAGTTCCTAGTGTCAAAATTAATGTGGATACTTTGACAGAGTACATTGATGATATTATGGGAAAAAAGTAGGCAATAAATTATATAGAAAAACGAACACAATGCAAGTTTTTATTGATACAGTCACACATCACTATACATCTGAGCTAACTGTTCACACTACAGTCTTGACTTCGGGCGCTGGCAAGGTGGAGTTTAGGGCCGCCGCGGACGCACACGTCTTCACTTTGCTGTTCTCGCAGCAGAGCGCCGAGTCCGCCGTCATGTCTGCGTAGGCCCACGGGTTATCGCACGCTTTGTAGAATGCTGATAGCTATAAAAGATTAGTCAATTTATAAGTCTTATGATACTTAATTAGGTGTATCTCGCGGTTTCGCTCCCGTAAGAGTGGGAATTGTGGGATTCTGGATAGCTGTGCTCATAAATGTGGCTATAATTTTTTTTATCAATAGTAGTTGCAAAGATTAGCGCGTTCAAACTCTTCAGCTTTTTACAAGCTTTTTTATATTAGTCATAGTCATAGTTACCGTTATGAGAGAAAGTTGTAATTTTGTCACAACAGACACATCACAAGTTCCCATCTTCACATAGCTCTTTTTTTATATAAGTGATAGTTACCGTTGTGGGTGCAAGTTGTAATTTTGTCACAATAAACACTTCATTTTCCCATCTGCATATAGCTCTTTAGACATGTTAATAGCCCGGATATAAGGTATTTGGTTGCACTGAGTTGTAGATTATTCCCCTGCCTAGTTATTTCTTAAGGTAAGCACCTTAAGAAATAACTAAGTAAAAGTGCCAAAAATAACCAAAGTTCAAATCACCTTGAGCTCATCAGCATTCACCAGCTTATTGCAAAGGATTTCAGGGCCCTTGGCCTTAGTAGCGGTGCCCAATGCGTTACAAAGGCTTTTGCACGTGCCCTGCCCTTCGGAGTTGCAGTTGATGACCAGCCCTGGCGTCTGCGAGAGGACGGGCTTGCTGTCGGGATCGGGAGTCATGGTCGAGAAGCCGCCGCACGAACAGTTCCCTTTAGGACCTTCGTCGATTGGTACGCTATAATAATAATAAAAAACTCGATTTTAGATACAACGTCAATCTTTCTCGTTGTGATGACCAATAGCTATCATTATTTCATTTGTTAAAGAATTTTTTGGCCAGTTTCGTTCAGTATTTTTTGCACACGCAACACAGCAGACTTTTTACTACCTCCATAAAAATTAAGAAAATGTTTGATATTAAGATACCGTACTGCGGAGATTGTGCTGAAACCTCAGATAAACTTACCAAAGGCCGATTTGTTTATAGAGCTTCTTTCTTGGGGGTCTAAAAGACCACTTTGACAAATCAGAATAGGATCCATTTC
Organism: Ephestia elutella; assembly: GCA_018467065.1. Classification (NCBI taxonomy): domain Eukaryota; kingdom Metazoa; phylum Arthropoda; class Insecta; order Lepidoptera; family Pyralidae; genus Ephestia; species Ephestia elutella. The sequence goes on from CM031578.1 coordinate 9,950,466, forward strand.
CCATTTCCTAAATATTTATAAATAGTATAATAATTTATTAGACCACTTATTCATTTTTAAAAATTTGGGAAAATAGGACATATTCTGATTTGTCAAAGTGGCCTTTTTAGATCCCCTGGACCACCTACTCAGTAAGATGTGATCGTGAACTTACGTGACTTTTTTATCTTCGGCTAAAATGCTAGCGAGTCCGAACAGCAGGACCACACAGATGTCACAAAACATCGTCTTGGATGATGACATGGCGGACCGTCCTCTTGCGGCGAATATATTCTTGTACTGATACATTGCAACTTGGCCATACTAAATTTATACCAGTAAGTATACGCCGTGTAGGAACACCACTATTTCTGAAAAGGCGGGAACTTTGTCGCGAAATTAGTAAATTTTTCAGATCACTCACACGAACAAGATAGTGGGCAAAATATCTTTATTTTGCATTATCACACTAATATTATAAAGAGAAAGTGTAAGTTTGTTGTGGGGGATAATCTTCGTAACTACTGAACCGATATCAAAAATTCTTTCATCAATAGAAAGTTTCATTATACATGAGTGACATAGGCTACAATATATAGGCACCTCCGGAGCGAAGCCGGGGCTTGGCGTTAGTACCTAAATATAACGGTCATGTATTTAGCAATTTTGAAACGTTAGTGAAAATCCTTGGGGTAGGCCTTTGTCCAACAGTGGACGTCTTTCAGCTGAGAGAGAGAGAGTGGCAGTTAGTAAAATGCGCCTAATCGTCTCTCTTCTCATAATTTTACCTAATAGGCAAGTACCTGTTTACTATTTTCAATTAATTTGATCAATTGGTACGATTATATGCATGTAACTTATTTTTTTTTAATAACGAGGATTTTCTTTTGATTTGAAGCAATTTGAAGCCTTTGCAAGACAGTGGTAGCTATTCCCATCGAATATTGAACCATATGTGTCGGTTATAAGATCCAAATCCGATGATTTTTTAACATCCCTATTGCTAAGTATAGGGTTAGCCGACTTCAAAAAGGAGAAGGTTCACAATTCATATACATAGTATAGAATTTCTAAATTCACATAATTCACCCCAACTTAGTGCGACGTTTTATCGCAGTCTCTAAGTTTTCGAAATGATGGAGACATGAGATGGTAATGTGAACATCTATGTTATGATATTACTTCTTCGTTGTTATCATTGCCGGGTTAAACAATAAGCAATTTTCTGTCGCATCGTATAAGCAAAGAGGATATCATCATTCGAGACAGGTTAATGTCTTTGCCGGTTGCGTTCGGCTTAATTACTACGAGAACAATACACGTGGATGGATACGCAGTACGCTGTTAAGTAGCAACTGCATTGTAAGATGGTTAAAAATTTATAGATAACCAGGTCGTATTGCAGACATAATATGTATCCAAGCAAGTTTTAAACATCGGAAAATTAAAGGGAAAAAACTGTTTATAAAGAACTAGCTTTTGCCCGCGGCTTCGCCCGCGTGAATTTCCCAAGGGAACAGTGCTTTTTCCCGGGATGAAAGGTACCCTATGTCCTTCTTCGTACTTCCAGCTATGTGTATGCGAAATTTCAGGAAGATTGGTTCAGTAGATAAAGCGTGAAGAGGTAACAAACAAACTCACTTTCGCATTTATAATATTAGTTAGGATATAGTTGGACTACCATCGCTATTCACTCATTGCTTTACTCTATGCGTACTATGACGACGGCGACCATACCTAGATTATCTTGACGCTTGTACGTTGACTAATGTACGTTTATTAAGAAGCTTATAATGGGCTTGTTAATGCATTTAGGTCCTAAAAGCTATAAAGTAAAGAATTCCTGATGTATTTTTGTACGGCGAATGTATTCTTTCTAGTATTTCTAGTCATTTAACTAGTAATTCATTTTTGTTTTTCCATGGAAACCCAGGCTAAGACGCAAGTATGAAAATAAAACAATTTTGATTTGGTATGCCAATTTATTTAAAATTACTAATAAAAAATACTGGCAGTCTTATAAATATAAGAAATTATGCTTAGTTAGTCTTAGACACTAGAACAAATAAGTATTTACAAATAAGTCTATGTAATAGTATACGAATAATTTGAATACATTTTCTAAATTCCTAAAGGAACTTAATTTTGTCAAAGTAAACACTGCCGGGCAGCTGATAACAAGTACATATTACAAATCATTGATACTTCACTTTGATAGAAAATCCTACTTTAAAATTTTACTTAACTGTACAAAAAAGGACTGTAATATGTGAGTAGTTAATTTAAACATAGCTATATATTTTGAAGGTAGGTTTACAATATTGTCTCAATTTAAAAATTAGTCATTGACAAAACAAGTAATGACAAACATAAGACACCAAACTGAAAAAAAGCAACTTTTCGTGCCACACAATGAAGAATCAACCTAATAGTATTATCATAGATTATCGAGTAGTATTAATTTCTTCGCTATAATAGTGAACAGTGCTTCTAAAATATACTAATGAAATTCATTTCACTTATATTTAGTCAAATATCCTTACACTAGGAGTTACTCCATTATGAATTAACAGTCTGTTATTTCATTATTTCATAAAAAAAAATTAACATAGAGAATTATTCTAGCATAGTTCTCCATGGTCATTGCTTAGCTATCTTTGGGGTGCGGGCTTTGGTTTAGGCATTTTGGCAAGCAAACCCTGTATTTCCTTCTTCTCATCATAACTCTTCCACATTTCATATAAATTTATGATGTATCTTACAATCTCTTGTATCTGAAACAGTAACAATTAAAAAATAAAACCAAACTTATTTTGAAAAACAATAAATATCATTTATGGAATTTTAACCAGGATATGATTTTCCCATGTGAATAGGTCAAGCAAACAAAACTGTAACAATACATGTAAACTCCGTTTTTTCCTACTTGTCCTATTATATAAACATTCTTACCATGTCTTTTTATGATTTTACAACAATATTAATTAAAATAGACTTTTTAGGAAATTACTTTCGTGGTCAATAGATGTTTTTCTTTAGAATGTTTAGGTTTGAACTAAAATTTTATTTATTTTCAACAAAATTCATTAAAAAGTACTGTGAAGATTGTTTACATCATAGGACAAGAGTAAGAATAAATGGAGTTTACTAACAAAATTTTACATACACTGAAAGACAGAGGAGGGGGTGAAACATGGGTATGACTGACGAACCAGCCGGATGAGACCCGCCCGACCCCCGCTCACAGCACAGACTGATATATCGCCTACTGCGCAGCATAACCACCAGCAGCCTTTTTACGTGACGGGAACTATAATGATCCTTAGTTGGTCAAAACAAATTATATATTATTAAAATTATGTTATACCTTGTCCATGTCAACATTTAATTCTGCAAACCAGGGCTTCAAGTTTTCTTTTCCTAACATTACACATGCTATATGGAGAGCTGCTATTGCAATCTGAAAATTTAAATCAATAACTTGTAATCATGAGTTTCAAACTTGGTTTTAAAATACAAAGATTTATAGATCCCATCTAAAAGTCAATCAAAATAAGCCCTTCTTAGATCAACATCTGAATCAATCATAACTAAAAATATTTACTATTAGAACCACTTTTATTATAGTAAGGAGTAAGACATTATATTAAAATAATTGGTCAAGTGCGTGTTGGGCCACGCGCAATGTAGGGTTCCGAAGGTACATCCTGTAGAAATGCGGACACACGAACTTATATTTACTTCCACTTTTATATAGCTAATGAAAATAACCAAAGTAAACACCATCATATAGAATGAAAATATTTCCTACGAATATTTTTCACACTAAAATCAATTTTGTAAGTTATATCTAGTTGTCTATTACTAATTAACGCGTAAAGTCTACATAGCCATTATAATTTTCCTTTTAAATTCATCATATTTGCTAGTTATTATAATTTGTTTCATGTACCCACCCTCCACCATTTTCCTGTTTGAGGGGGGACACTTGACTAACAAAATGTATCACTTTAAAGTTGAATATTTCGCACACGGATCCCTAAATCTAAAAAATGTTCTTCAGACACTCATAATATATTTAAAAGACCTATCAAATGATACCTCACACGATGATATAATCGAGAAAAAAAAACATTCCCACTTTAGGTGTAGGGGAGGCCCCCTAAAAAAAATATTTTTTCTAATTTTATTCTACAGTTCGCTCTGCGTAATAAATATGTATGTCTATACCAAATTACAGCTTTCTAGTACTAGTAGTCTCTGAGATTAGCCGCAGACAGACGGACGGACGGACGGACAGACATGACGAAACTATAAGGGTTCCTTGTTTACTTCGGAACCCTAAAAATGTTCTGTAACTTTAATGCAATGACTATGATGCTGGACAATTACAAACATATACAGTTGATATGCACTATTTATCTTTTTATTAGTTAAATGATCATTAAACAAATTACCTGATATGGTGGGTACAATAAACTGACATCAGTTCGCAATGAGTCGTTCACGACCCTCCATGCATAAGTAAGAAGTTGATCATCTTGCCCTATATCTTGAACAAACAGCAGCAGTGGTCGGTAAGGCTGATATACTATAAGGCAGCAATCCAGATTTTCCAACAAATAAAACTCACATTCAAGTATATGATTGCTTCTGTATGGAAACTCTTGCTGACCATATGCATAGCTAAATTTGTTTTTAATAACTGTTTGACTAGTTGTTATCAATCTAGAATTCGATATAACGCCAAATTCTTCAACCTTGGACGCAAGAAACACACATGTTGGGGCCAACAGCAGTGGATCTATGCACATCAAAGAATTTCTGGCATAGAATCTCTTAAAGTAAACTGTTGCTGTTGCAATAACCTGCTGCCGGACCTTGAGTTGTTCCCCTAGTACCTGTATCATACTAGCGAAAAAATTGAATATTTTCTGATATTCCTCTTCTGATAAAATACTCATATCGTGCTGACGATCTCTAATTAGGTCTTGCTTGTCTAATATCCATTGCTGATGATGTGAACTTTGCCAAAAGTTTCCAGCCATTTTAAGCTGTTTATGAGAAAGTTTTAATCAGTTATTTAAGTACCAATAAGTTAATATTTGGTGAAATATTGCTTACTTTACTTTTGCTTGTTGCTTAGCTTTTGGCATTTATAAAATGACAGCAAATAATGAAATAACATGACAGACAGATAAAAAGTGACAGTGACGTATATGACTTTTTTCCACACGGTGCCATTTCCGAAATTTTCGAGAATTTTTGGAAACGGTTAGGAAACGTTCTCGGAAATATTCCCTAAAACGTGGAGCGTGAGCCCCATATAATAATAAAAGTAATCTTCAGGGTCGTTGTAATAAATTTATTGGTAAACATAAGACCTAAAACAAATATAAATAACGGTTAGAAAAAGATAATAAACACACTTCACTATAAATTTAGAATCACTTCCAAAAGAACTAATAAACTTAATAATACATACCCGATAAGGGTCTATGTTGATTTATATAATATTAAATATATTTAAGATATATTATTTATCTTTATAATATTAGACGATAAAATGATTTACATAAACTGAGTCAAGAATGATATCAAAATGTAGAATCGAATGTGTATGAATACAATTTAAAATTTATGACAGGTGAAATAAGTATGTATGTGCCAGCGCACGCATAAATGGATCAAAGAGGATGAACGCGTCGCCGCGTTACAAACGAAAATTATTGGAAAAGTGAGAAAACTTTCAAGAAATTTCAGAGAAATTTCATTCCCAGGAAATTTTCCAAGAAATTTCAGAGAAATTTACTGAAAATTTCATTCCTGAGAATTTTTTTTGAGAAAAATATTTTAGTACTAGCTGCTGCCCGCGGTTCACTTCGCGGCAAAAAGTCTTATGTTTTTCATAAAAACTTTGAAACACCGTGAAACAGTGACAGACTTTCGCAAAAAATTGGGAGAAAATGTTCCCGAAAATTTCTGGAAAGTTTCGTAAAATTTCCAGAGGGCCTATTATATTCATTATCCTGTAATAAAATGTTTAAGTTGGGGAGGATTGTGTAAAGTCTTTGATTATATTTCTTTGAGTGTAAAGTAGTTTCAAATCTGGGATCTGATATGGCCCCATATATTGTACCTTTACCTTCTTACTAGCTAGATGTTGTCGCTGTTTAAAAAAAATCTATCAATATTAACTATGATCTCATAGAACCCTATCAGATTCAAAATAAGTACCTACAAATAAGATTTAAAAAAAGCAGTTTTCCTTTTATATATTTTTACTTTGTTCGTACATAGCTTCCATAAAATTTCAAGTTGTATAAAGTATACATAGGTAATAGTTACTACGTATTAAGTACATAATGTTTATTCGCCAAGTCATTTTTTCATCCAAGAATGTCTGCGAGCGTGTAGTCCTTCAGCACATCATTGATGGTATCGAACAGTTGCTCGCTCAGCATCTCGCTGACGTTCTGGAGCTGACTTTGAATAACATCTTGGCTAATACTTTGCACCAAGCCGCTGATTAAATTGTTAAGGACAGTTGAACCGAACAAGCCATCAATTTGGATCTGCAAAGAAATAAAACGCATTTCTTTTAATTAGGTACCTCGATCCCAGCAGATCGTAATTTTAACATCGACGCGACGTAGAAAATAAGGTTTTACTACGTCGATGTATTTTAATTTAAGTATTTTTTTTTTAGTCTATGGTTTGATCTAAGTTTAAGCCTATTATTAAAATACATGTAGTTCGCGTTTTGGAATATCTAAAGACCGAGTCGAAGGTATTCGGTAATTCTGTGGAAACTGTGGGGTGAGCAAGAATATTTGCGAGTATCCGTATCCGTCACGTCAATGGTATACTATATAAACAAGAGGCAGATATGTCATAGGCGCGCGCGCTGTGAAGACTCGAATACGACCCAATTGGAACGTCTTGTAATCAGTCTGCGCCAAGCGCCTCGTCTAGCGTACCGCGTCGTAAGTTCCTGTGTCCTTTCCTTACCAAGATATATTAAAAATGCCATCGTGTGTGTTTCGAAAGTGTACCAATTATGATTCTAAAGTTAACAAAGTACAAGGGATCTCTTATCACATGTGAGTATGCAAAAATAGTTTGATTGTTTAGTATATTTCAATTATTTTTCACTCACTGACGCCATGTTCAGACAAAGAAAGAGAGATTCTAGTTTTGACGTGAGAGCGACAAGGATGCGTGCGCTGCGGACATAGATTAGTTAGTGCAGAATCGAATACTGATGGTGACTTCAATGCCTAAAATTAATGTTCAGTTGTTTTTTATTATTGTTCGTTATTATAATAGCTATCTAATGTGTGTAATGGACTAATTTAATAATCATTAAAATAGTTTCACTGAATTCGATTTTCTACTATTATAATACATTATACTGATAATTGAGGATTACTATTGTTTTTCTTTTTATCAATTAGGTTTCCGAGTTTTTTCCGACACTGAATTGTTAAATATTTCAATATATATGATTTACTTTTATAAGATGTTTTATTTCTTACCCATGTACTTTCTTTTCAAATAAGTGTCCTCTCTACAACAAAAAATGTTACTCTATGCATAAGAAACATTTGACGAGGAATCATTGAAAACTATTGCTATCTCTTTCATTCGCATGCTCTTTTATATCTTTTGTCTTACTTATCAGTAAAACTTGTCGATGTGTGTAGTTTTGGATTGCTCGGAACAGACCTAAAACGCAAATTACTATGAACGTAACATATCTGTATTATAATATATCATTGCGTCACGTCAAAATATGGAAAATGAAAGAATGATGATATAACGAACGATCGACCCAAGCTATTAAAATTTAATAATAATAAAGTTTATTTATTTATAGATATAGCATAGTAGGAAGGAGTAAAGCAGAACATCGTGAGGAAACTTTCATTTTAGTTGATGATTATTAGCTAGTGTTTGCAATGGAGAAGGCAATGGCAAATCAATTCATTAACATTGCTAAAAAAAGGTGGTTGTGTGTGTTTTATTCCACGGAAAGGAAAGGATGGTAGGCTTACCAAAGTATCGTGAATGTCGATTTTGATATCGAGTTCTCTGAGTATCAAATGTCCTGCCAGTAGATTGGTTCCAACTCGGACATCCACGCCGACTTCCACGCGGTTGACGAATACTCTGCATTCATGATAACAAATATAAGCACGGTTTAGAATAGGTACGCAATACAAAACGAAATTGAATAGAATAGGTACGCAATACAAAACAAATTACCCGTAATAATATAAATTACAAAAATACAAATTCACAAAACCCCCTACTTCACGTTAAAAAATGCTGCTTAATCCTAAACGGCTGAACCGATTTTTATGAATCGTGGCGAAGAACACTATCGAAGTCACCTTTCAAACAAAAAATACCAGGTCAAAATTGGTTCATCCGTTTGGCAGCTACGATGCCACAGACAGGCATGGAAAGGATGGTTACCTGAAACTGCCTCCAGCATCATGTCTTATCAACAGAATTCTGGCGTTCGCTTCATAGCCACCTATAAACAAAAACTTTTTGTATTCATTTAATCAATTCTGAATCACTGTTTGCGACTGGTTTGTATTTTCTGCATGATTGGACGAGAAATTGTAGAGTTAAGCACCTGTGTTTTTTATTTATTGCAGGTCAATTTAACTTTTTGAATTTAGTTATAATTATGGATTGTTTTATTTATCAATCGTCGAGATTTAATAAATTACAGAATCGTGTAATAATATCGACGATCGCCGTTAAAATCTACTTTTCAAACGAAAAAGTTATTCCAGGTGTAAATCACATAAATTTTAATACAATCTGTCACACGATGTAAGATTGAACGTACCATTGACTCGTAACCAGGGCAAGGTGAGATGTACTCCGAAGGAAAGTCGAAGAGCGTTAAAGGTAACCTCATCAACCACGTACCAGCGAAGACCATCGGCGTGCAAGTTGCTGATCTCACCAGAAACACGGGTACTGATGGAAATAATCAAAGGGAACAAATTACAAATATTGTAGCATAAAACTTGAATAGATATTGGTAATTTCGAGGAATATTTTTATTCAAATACGCACAAAAGAAGCTAGTGGTATAACTGAAATAAGCTATAGAGCTTACTGATACACCTATCTTCCTCCACAGTTTTCACTTTCACCTTCTACTCCAGTAGTATACATTAGTATACAAAAGATACTAATTATGTCAGCCTACGACACCTCTCTTTAAACTGTAACTAGCATTAGTTTGACTTACCCAGTGGAACTCAATGAGAACGGTCCAAGTTTGTCTACCTCGAGGGGATCAAGGGGAGGAAGGATGTCGTTGCCATTTATTATAACATCTCTGAACCCTTCCAAGAGATTTGCTATTTGATCTGCGATTAGATTCCTTTGAGGGTTGGTGAGGAGAGCAAGTTCAGAGGTCAATAACTCATCGTCGGCAGTATTCTGTTCCCCAAGAGTGGTTGTATGTAATTGTATTGGTAGAATTCCCAACTGCACCGGTTCATCTGGTAAAAATAGAATAAAATGGAAACAGAATTTAAAAGAGTGAGTAAGAGGGATGGCAATGATTTTATTGATGGCACTAAGAAAAACATTTACGTATTAGTAAATTATATAGTAATAAAGATGGTGCTTATATTTATTTATTTTATTGCAAACATTCAACATATTTTTGTTAAAATTAATTCAGTACTTAGAAGTTTAGAACAGATATTTTAGTTCTTAAAAAAGTTGATATGAATTGACCGAGAGTAAAGTTTGCTTAATTCTACAAACAAGAAATATTTTGTGCAAAACAAAACTTACTGTCTTCCCTGGCAGAAGAATCTACTGCAGCATGTGCATATGCGCACGCGACCAAAACTACCACACAAGCTATTTTCATTATTTTGCCAACTATAGACCTTCTGTTATTAATGTATCGATATTGTTAAATGGATTAGCATATTTTCTTTTATATTCGCGTTAAGGTATTATTAATTACAACTTATCGTAGGATTATAGAAGGCGATCATAGGATTATCATTATTATCGTTGCCCTGCACAGATTTTCGCTACTGTAAATAAATCTATTATCTTTAATATACTTACTTCATACATCAAATATTATTGTGACATATTATTTTTATAATTTCCAACTAAAGTTAAATAAGTAATATCAAATTACTTAATTTCTGGGCAGAAATATAAGTACCTACAAGTAGTTATTATACCCACAGAAATCGGATTTTTTTATTCAGAATTCTGTGTAAAATTTTACACTACGTTTTTCTTTACCAACTTAGATAAATATCGAAAATTGTTTTGTTGCTAAGGATTTGTTCTAACTCACAATATTTACTAGTCATACCATACGGACGGATATTTAATTGATATTATAAAAGTTTGAATGAAATAAATGTAACAAAACTTAATTAGTTATGGTACGACATATAATGTTCTATTTAGAACAACTTTCACAGCGATAAAATTGATTTACCCTGGTAAAGAAAAACACAATAGATGTATTTATTATATTAATATTATCGGTAAATGTGAATAAAATGTTGAAAACAAATATAAACGTAACACTGTACTCAATAACCTGATATAGAGCAGCCATGATTGTCATAATTTTAGCAATAGTCGCTATTGTTAAAGGCGAAGACATCGGTAAGTAATTTTTATAAAAGTCATCAAAACTGTAGTAATTACTTAGATAATTATAATCATTTATGTATATTTTATTTCAGTTAAAGTTTCCCTTGGATCCGCAGAAGTAAAAGTAGCTGACGGAAATAATTTGGCAGATAAGTACCAACCGCTCATCGCTAATGATGAGGCAGCTACTGCTGGCGTTAGGGAATGGGGGGAGAACCTGATTGCCCATGCCGCCACACGCGCTGGCAACATTCCAATATTAGACCCCTTCTACAAAGAGGAGTTACCTCCCATCAGCATAAATCATTCGCTGATAACGTAAGTCTGACTCAAAATTCATCTTTTTTTACAATAAAATACAAAATCAATCCGAATTTTCTTGCATCACAGTCGTATCGAGACGGTCACGTTGTATTTTTATAAGCCTCGAGTCGCGCGAATTTTTTATATCTATTTAGTTACAACCTTTGTTCGCGACTGGAACTAAGCAGATTTCAAGAGGGTTTATTACTTACTAAGCAATGGGTTAAAACGTAGGTACTTAGATATATGTAAGTAAATACGGTTATTAAAAACTTACACACTTTACTGTATTTATGTGTGTATTTATAACACGTGCGTTATTCTATTATATCTTCAATCAATCACAGATTAAACTAACTGGGCCTAAGCAAAGCCTCTTTTCTTTAATTCTAGTAGCCTGTCGGAAGTATAGTGTGGGTAGGTACGTATCACGACCTATGTACTAGACTTTTAAAAATGTACCGCGCTCTTTCTATCAACCGATCGGTTGTTCATCACCCGAGATACAGACCTATGTCTAGTTCGGGGGGTGAGCTCCCGGGTGGAGGATGGACTGGCCGCCTTCACTACTTGCTAGTTTTGTGTCCTCTTATTTATATACACATTAACATAAATATTTGTACTTGAAATACCTACCTTACTGTAAAAAAATAATTCAGGCAAATAAAAGACTTTTTACTTTATAAAAAAAAAAATCTTCTTCTTAGTCGTTCACTCTTGACAGAGTGGTCGTGATTATGGATCGGTCTTCTCGGACTTGGCCGCTGCTCTTGCGATGGCTCTCCATTTATTTCTGTTGGTAGTTTTTCTGGAGCATTCTTTTGCCGGACACTGAGTTGCGCTTCTGATCAGATCGAGCTATCTGGTAGGAGGTCGACTGCGTGACCGCTTGCCTTCAATACGGCCCTGGATTACCAAAGGTTTCATAGCGTTACGGGTGACGTGTCCAAAGAATTTTGTAATATTGTCATGTTCATATTGTCTTCAAAACGACTACTTAACTCTTCAATCACGGTGTTTAAGATAACATTTGTTTTACAATAGGCGCACTACCTCATTCGATCTCTTTGTCGTTGAAGGATTAATTAGATGTTTTCTTATCACTGCACCTGTACACGATAATAGTTTAGTGATAAAAGATAAAAAGGAATAACAACAAATTAAAACAGATCTGATAAGGATAAACTTATTTTCAGTGGGGAACTTAAGCTGAAGAACCTAAATGTAACAGGAATAAAGGATATTGTCCTGGACAACTTGGAAGTTCGGACGAAGAACAATCGCTTGGATGTTGTGTTCACCGCCCCCGGTCTCGCTGGTGAAGGTGGATACCTTACTTAATATTCATAAAACACATAAAGTTAAAAAGAAAATATGAATTACTTCACAGAGTACACCAAATTGGTCCGCTCAACATGTGTCGCATTTGTGCCTCCACGCTGGTTTCCACAAATTATTTCAAATAGGTACACTTTGTTTTGCATCGTAATTTACAGGTAAAATATTGCGAATAGAGATAGGGATTTATTTCTAAGTAAAATAGATTTATTGTTTATTATTTTTTATGAAGAAGATAGTTGATAATATGTAGGCAGGTAAATAATAAAAAGGAATTTCAAGAACGTGCCATATCTTTATTGTTATAGCATTGTGTATTCCAGCTGATACCTAGATCAGACAAGCCAAAATACGAATTTTGTATAGGTTACATACCATGTACATACACACACCAATAATATACACCCAATAAACATAAGTCATATTTTTGCAGCCGACTATGAAGCCGACATTAACATAGGATTTTTACCAGTTACTTACTCGGGACACGCAAGGTGGGTGATATTTACTGTATTCGATCATTATTTTCTGTACAAAATTATTGCTGTAGATCACGGCTTTCACCTACTGAGGTCCTAAAAGAAAAGAATCATATGCAATTTGAAGAATTTAAAACAAAAATATGTAACATAGTTAATGAGTTTTTCATAAAGGCCTTTGGATGATTGACTTCATGAATTTCTTTCGACACACGCATTTTCAACTTGGCTATCAACTTTGTCACAAATCTACTGTCAAAGACTGGATAGACCCATACTTACTTATACTAAAATACCATTAATAAGTATCAATAATTTTCAGCGTGTGGTTAAAAGGCATAAAAATAACAGGAGCGGCTAATACCATCCGGAAACGGTATAAGGGCAATGTGGTATACCAACTGGGCGGCATCGATGCAGCGATCCAGATCGACGATGTACAGGTACTATTGTTTCTTTACACTTTATTGAGAGATTCATTTCAAAAACAATATTATGTTCAGAGCAAAAAATATGAAGTATGCAAGCGCCAGCCTACGACAGGCTACGCGAGACTACGAGGAGGGCGCTACAGCATGGCCTCTACACAATGTCGTAGAGCAGCTACGACGCCGATGTAGCCGTGTAGTTCATAGCAACGCGTCGTAGCCGTAGCACTCGTAGCCAAACCACTCATTCATTCATTCATTCATTCATTTTGTAAACGTCATGATGACGGGATCACTTCTTGTTTCAATACCTAATTAAAATATTACTTATGTTAATTAATAAATAAGTTGTATACATTGTAAATTATAACTTAAAATTTTAAGGAAAGACATAATACATCTGATAGATACTTAAAATCTAAAATTGCGATTTTATAATCTGCCTGTTACAGATCGCTATAGATAAAACCTTATGGGACACTGTATCCGGAGTAATGTCTACCGCACAAATCTGGCAAGAGGCCGCCAAAGGCGCAACCAGCGCCTTCAGAACTCAAGCTAACATCATCCTGCGAGAGTACCCAACAAAAATTGTGCAGAATTATCTACGCACAAAGATTCGGCAATAATATTAAATATAAGGATTTATAAGACACGACATAAATATTGTTTTTGTGATCATTTTGAGTTATTGCCATTAAGAAAATGTAGGAAGATGTGTAACATCAAAACATCACAAAGCTTCTTGCCGTTCTTTTGTATTTTTAACGTAAGTTTCTGCCTCAATAGTTATGAAGAATTGATTTCACGGAAAAATGGTCTATCTTGGAAATGAAAATGTATACTACAATTTTCCGTAAAATTAATTCAATGCGCTTATATTTACATAACTGTGTAGTCACGACACGTGGGAAATATTATAACTGTGAAGGATAACCAATGTGGTTGGTTATCCCTAAAAAAGACGTAAGTAATTAAATAATAAATTGTAATTTCGTAATTGTTTTTTATTTAGTGTAACATTTATTATTAAGTTTAGCTTAGTTTTTATTTTATTATCAGTGGTAAATTATATGGATTAACTCAATAATACCTCCAAGACAAGAAAAAGATCGAAGTCTGAAAAAGATCGTTTTAAATCTTGACCTGACCGGGGATGCAACCCGGGTGTGACCACGGACCGGCGGCGGGCGATTGGTTTTAATCATTAAAATTTAAAGAACGAACATTTTAGGTTCAAAATTCTTTACTTAATACATTATGAATTTAATTACTAAATAACAACATAATTTTTTATTGCAATAAATAAATTATATATAGAGATTATGAAAGTTAAGTTACCTACTATTTAGTCCTAGCTATCAAAATGTAAACTTTTCGTAAAAGTCGAGTCTGGCCGCCGCCGTCGCAGACTATATAATATTTCTAACAGTTGCTCATGGGATATGCCTGCCAGATAGGAGTTTATCAACGGAACAACTGATTCTGTCAAGGAGGCTTGCATGGCATCGCGATATTTGGCAAATATGCTGAGCGCTTTGCTGTTGAGAGTAGTTTTGACGAGGCTGGAAGTGCCCGTTAAATCGATCTGAAACAAAAGATGGTGAATCTTAATTGTTAGTTTGTTTGAACGCTCTAATTTTTCTGGGTATGATGTGTTGGTGATGATTATTCCTGAGGAAGGCTATTTGATATCCAAAATCCGCCGGGAGCGAAAACGCGTGACACTGCTAGTAAAATGTCTCAACACTCAAAATATTACCAACGAAGACGAAAATAGCTTTGTCTCTAAATTATATCCACCAAAATTAAAAGGTTTGAAAAGGCTCGCTACATTGTTTGAAAAAATTTTAGACAACACTCACCGTAATTTTGTCAATCTCTAATCCAAACTGCAGTTTATCCACCCTCAATCCGTTTCCGTTTCTACCAAGTTCTACGTCGATAGCGAGAAAGCAGTTTTGTACATTTATCCTGTAAAAATTGCATCATAATCATGTGTTACGGTAAAGGTGAGAATGATGAGTTTATAATTATCTAGACCTCATACTGCTTGACAATCATTTAGGTATACTTAATCACTTCACCCAATGATACTTATACCTGATATACGCCTACGAATACTTAGAATAAGGTATTACTTATTGTATATAGTTGTGTTATTATATTGTTTTTATTTAGTTGGTTTATGTTACCGTTAATTTGCCTAAATCAGTTAGAGTGTAGATTAACGATATATTCTGCAGATTATCTGGCTGAGTCAGTTAAAGTGGAAAAAATAATTGAGTTCCTACATTAACAAGATAATCTGCAGACTTCCTAGGTAATCTGCAGACTAACGACTATGCATACGGTAAATTTCATAAAACAGGCTGCTCTCAAGTCTTTCCAGATGGTCTTAAAAAAAATAACCTGAACCTACCTTCCTTTCTGCCCTCAAAGTCTTTCTGAGCGGTCATAAAAAAAATAACCTAAACCTAACTATCTATATGATCTTAACATTTTTTGGAACTTTGGACCAAACGCGCCTAAACCGCGCGGGTGGAGCGGGCGAGCGATCTTTTAAAGTTTTACACTTTAACGAATCGTATCAGAGCATCTGCAGATTACCTAGTTAATGTGCACATTAACATATTATGCGCTCTAACGGTAACATATATACAAATTACTTTCGTATTTAATTTATTAGACAGTATTTACAATAGTTCAAATTCCCTAAACTATTTTTTGTAATAAATTCATAAGTTTCTCACCGCATCTCTCCCTCTCCTTTTATGGGATAAATAAAAAAGGCGCGACCATCCATTTTGTATTGCTCTGAAACGATTTTTAAACATTTACTAACAAATTGTAAAAATTAGGTACCACATGGTACTATAATGAGGTACCACATGATTCTTTTTTATTTCAAAACTTTATTGCACAATTTACAAAAATTGTAGGTACAAAATGGTGTTTTTAATGATATAGAGATACAATTTTATCCTTCCTCCACCAACTAAATAAATAGGAAGGTATGAAAATCGACTTAGTTTTTCTATGAAAGCAGAAATCAGAAATTCTTTATGTAAACTAACATTATAAAGGGAAAGCAGTTTTCACACAAGCATGACTGCGTGCACGTTTGTAAAAATAACTGAATGAACTCACCCGCGGACAATGTTAAAGATGGAGCAGCCAAGACCAGTCGAGCTGCCAGCGAGGTCTCGGAGACGGTGGCGAACAGCTCGGGGATGAAGGCCTGAAGCAGGCCGGTCAGTTTCATTTTGCTCATCGAATATGATAATCTGAACGTATGGAAAATGCCATTTGTTATAAATTAGCCATAACCAAGTTTCGATTTTCGCCTAAAATTAAAAGTTGCGATTTTGCTAACGATATAATCAGTTGTGGCTAAAACTATTTAGTTTCCTTACGATGACACAACGTTCCTTCACCGGAAGTAAGACTATCGCACATATACTATATACCTATACATTACAACTCACAAGATACGATAGGATTCGAATCTGGGTTTTTCTGTGTCCTTGACCATAAACCACTCTACCTCTTCAAATTTCAAGTTCATACAGACCTACTTATTGATGACCACAAAAACTTTTTTCCGATTTCTCTGCTGATTACCAAGAAAGTTTCATTTCAGGTATAAGTTGCAAATTGGCGAGAAAATGTTGTAACTTAGCAACCTTGTAGACAATAATTTATTTTGATTAGGATTTAAAGACTAACTTGATTCCATTGTCCTTGTAAGTCCCATCTAATGCTGGTATCGTGAGCTCGTGCAATGGCGGCAGCGGCAGCAACATGTTTGGGTCTCCCTTCAGCCACATATCAAAGAATGCTAATAAGTTTTCTTCCAACTCATTTCGAGGTGATTTTAGTAGCCCTTCTGCCCCTACAGAAACAAATTATTAAAATGAGTCGATATGAAGATATTAAAAAAAAAACAACATACCTGTACACAAAGACAAGGGTCTGGAACATAGGTATTTCGGAGATTTATATGAGTTGAGCTTTGCAAAAGCTGAGGCCCAGACATGCCTACCTAGTTATAGTTGAGATTTGAAATCATGTCAAACTGGAAATCAATAAGTAAGTTATTACTCGAAAAACAAATCCCAATAAAAAAAATAGCATACCTCCACATCCCAAAGATACAAGACCCAAAAATATAATATAGGACTTCATAGTTAATATTAGATGTAAGTAGGTAACACTTTAAAGTTCTATCAAGAGAAAACCGTCAATTTATACTAAAACAAAAGCCCCTGAGCTGCCCTAGCAGGTAAATTATCAGTATGGGAATTATCAGTAAATATACGCTTTAATCCTTACCAACTAAAATTCCATATTACTGTCATAAAATTTATTTACAAATTCTATTTAAATAAAAGCATTAGTAATTGTGGTTTGTTGGTTTGGGAATAAACTTGTTATGGTGACTAAATAATGTATTTACTTTGGGATTACCTGGGGATTTATAAACCATCAGAGGACGAATGGCAGGGTCAAGAACGTGATAAAGCCCTTTAATAAATAAACCATATACTCGCACTGATTGCCATGAGTGATTACCTACCTACAGGTACTTAGATGCTGTTAGTACTTATATTCATTCTAGATTTCAATGTAAGAAAATTTGGCAAGTTTATTGATCATGCTTTATTGTATCTGTGTTATGCCTATGTATGAGTACATTAAAAAAACACTACCCTACTCAAAGTCCATTTATGAGGATTTAGAGAGTCAGGCAAATGGCGCTCATTTGGCTCGAATAAAGGCCGCAGCTCAGCCCGAATCTGGGGCATGGTTACATGCTGTCTCGTCCCCTCAATTGGGAACATTGCTGGACAATGATTCCCTGAGGATAGCCGTGGCTTTGAGGTTAGGCTGTGACGTTTGTGAACCGCACCGTTGCATTTGTGGGAAAATGGTAGAGGCTGATGGACACCATGCTCTTGGGTGTGCTAGGTGTGCGGGACGGTTGTCGCGTCATCATTCTTTGAATGATATTATTCGCAGGGCTCTGATATCTGCAAACATACCCTGCAAGTTGGAGCCTCCAGGTCTCTCGCGCACTGATGGAAAGCGACCTGATGGTCTGACGTTGATTCCTTGGCAGAGAGGACGATGTTTATTATGGGACGCAACTTGGAGGTAGTCCACTTAGAGCACTAATCCGAATAGCACAAACGCGAACAGCACAAGGCCTTGTCCACGAACAGCACAATTTAATATTTTGGCAATATTTATTTTATTTATTTAACCTTTATTGTATAAACACAATGTATGGCACAATAGGTAGTATTATCTAACAGTCGACCTCAATAATACATACAAACTATTTTTTTAATTGTATTTCATATTTAAAGTCTACAAAATAATACACAATGCCCCTCTAAATACTACTGGAGCGTATGGTATAATTTTTTATGCTATCGGTCCCATTTAAAAACACACCGGGGCCGTTGGTAATTTTTTTTTCCAATGGCCCCGTCAGCGCAAAATCCGGGACCCCCGGGGCCGTAGGATTTTTTTTTCCAACGGCCCCGTCACCGGGTACAGGCCCGCCGGGGCCGTTGGAAGTCACTCTTGAAATCGAATCTCTCAGATTAGTAGGTATGTACGAGTACCTAGGTAATTATATATATTACTTTTTTTTATTAGGATTCTAATCATACAACAATGAAGTTTTTTGATATCAGATTTATTTAAAGTGTTCATGTTAATTCCACCAAGCAAAGCAATCCACAATTAAATAATCTTTTCACTTCTCATGCTCAGAAAGTGCTTATTTGTGCAGGATATAGGCTGCACAAAATCGAATTTTGTGCACAAGGGCATTAACGTATCTACTCATAAATGTATCTATATTAAGGCAAAGAACATGAGCCATACAGCCAAATACAATAAGAAGTTCATAGATAAAATCTGTTATTTTATAATATGTACTTTAATTTATTTGCCTTATGTGTTTTTTAAGACATAAACAATATTAAAATTATTTAATTAATTTAAGAAAATTATTAATACAAAATTAATTTAATAGTAGGCTGTATAGGTCTGCAGCCCAAGCCTAATATCAATGTTACTACATTGTACAGATGTAAAAAAAATAAAACGGCGGGAAACAGCTCTTGTTTTTTCGTGAAATTTCGTGCGTTTACTGTTTTACTTCCTCGCAATCGAAGTGAAAAGCAGAGTTTATAACTCGTCCACAAAACGATTTTTATCCTCGACATTACTATACCGCCTTCGGCTCGGGCTGCTAAAAGTCTCGGATAAAAATGGTTCGTTTTGTGCACTTGTTGTAAAATCTACTATTGCTGCGCCATCTACTGATTTTTTTGTGAACTATAAATGAGAATTTTAAATATATGGATTTATAGCGGTTTTATTGAATTTCACTATGTTGTTCAAACAAAAAAGTTGCGTCTTAATAAGAATAACAAAAAATTCTAATGACATTTTTGATTATTTTTATAAATAACTGAGATATGAGGTTTTTTTTATATATTTCCGCCATTTTTTTTAATTTCGAAAAACTGGCTCGACTAAAAAATTTTATGTAATTGCAGGACCTGCTCACAAAATTTCAGGAGAATCGGTTCAGAAATGCGACCTCTAGGCGATAATATCCGGACAGACAAAATAATTTTCGGCTAGTGGAAACTGAGACGCTTCGCTCGCTCGGTCAATTAAGTACAACTTTCAATTTTAAACTGTTTTTCATTCAATATACCAAAAATATAAATAATATGTTTTTTCTTTTCAATAACCAAGTGATAGCCCTATAAGAATAGGTATGAATTTTGTCGTCTTAAGAGACGAAGCTTTCCATCTGTATAGTTTTAAGTAATCTGTGCTTTAACCATCCTATGACCCACGGCCACGGACATCCAGCGGACGACCAAGACAAGACGCTTCTGACGATACCTCATTTGTCCAATTATGATAAGTAGTTTAGTAGTTATGAGGAACAGATAAACATACATACTCACATACAAACCTACATTACATAGGTACCGGTGTCATAATCATCATAACCTAATCATTACTCTTCTTTTCGCTTCGCCGTAGTCGGGTAAAAATTGGGATTATTTCATTATTCGTATCGTAATTAATTGAGAAAAAAAATGTTAATGTCATTGTCACTGTCACAAACAGCTGGCTGAGTAATAGAAATGTCATGTCTGTTTTTCTTCCACTTGTTTGGCTGGGGACCAGTGATCGAGCTCCTATAATGTGACCTAATCTTAAAATAGAATTTATATTTTTAAGTTAAATATACGCTACAAGAAGATTTAATTAACTGCCCCTATGTGAATATCAAAAATCATTGTACAAAATGGGCAACCGAACGAAAGTACAAGAAGTGTACTCTCAGATCAAAAAGATGTTTACCTGGTCCTATGCAAAGGGGTTAATCCTTAACCCAGTACAATTACCGATTGTTGCCTTTCTCATCATCCTCGCAGAGCTCATTATGAACGTATTAATAGTGGAAAGAGTGCCATACACTGAGATTGACTGGAAAGCTTACATGCAAGAATGTGAAGGATTTCTGAATGGAACATTAGATTACAGCAAACTCCGTGGAGACACTGGACCTCTGGTTTACCCTGCAGGTTTTGTCTACATCTATTCCATCTTTTATTTTCTTACTAATCAAGGTGAAAACATCAAACTAGCCCAATATGTGTTCATTGCCATTTATTTATTACAACTGTATTTTGTACTAAAAATTTATATAAAAACCAGAAAAGTTCCGCCCTATGTTCTTGTTATTACCATACTAACTTCGTATAGGATACATTCAATTTATGTTTTGCGTATGTTCAATGATCCTATAGCTGTGCTACTTTTATATGTGTCTCTTAACTTCTTTATAGATGGAAAATGGTATTTAGGAAGCATTTTCTACAGTATGGGAGTCTCTGTTAAAATGAATATTCTTCTATATGCACCCGCTTTGTTCTTCTTCTATTTGGTCAATTTGGGTTTAAAAGAAACTATTAAACAACTTTTAGTTTGTGGATTATTACAACTTGTACTTGGACTACCTTTTTTAATAGGTAACCCTGTTGCTTATTTGAAAGGAAGTTTTGATATAGGTCGTGTTTTTAATCACACATGGACTGTCAATTATAGATTCCTAGAAGTAGATATTTTTGAGAACCAATGTTTCCATTTGACTCTACTTGGAATTCATATCTTATTGCTATTTATATTTTTGCCAATGTGTGTACAATATTTTAAAAGCTATTGTCGACTTAAATATGTTCAGAAACAAGTTCAACCTCAAATTGATGCTAAGAATAAAGAACATAAAAGAAAACCTAAGCAAATAAAAGATGCAAAACGAAAGTTGGCCAACAAGATTGACAATAATGAGGAAAAATTGACTAAAGAGCAAGAAGACTTCTTAGGCTCATTTGAAGCAATGTTACAAAAATCTTCTCAAAAGACAAGTAAGAAAACAGTGGCAAAACAAGATCTAGATACTAGTCAAGATCCGCATTATAGTATAAATTTTGATATTTTGTCACAGCTGTTCATATTACCAATGTTTATCATAAATTTTATTGGGATTGTTTGTGCCCGAAGTTTGCATTATCAATTCTATTCTTGGTATTTTCATAGTTTGCCATATTTACTTTGGTCTTGTAACTACACTGTAATTGTGAGATTTTTAATTTTGGCACTTATTGAAATGTGCTGGAATACTTATCCCAGTACAATTTTCACTAGTATAATATTGCATATTTGTCATTTGAGTATATTATTTGGTGTTTATAAAAAAATATCTGCTGAATTGAATATGGCATCTAAGGTGCAATGAATATGAGAAGTCAATAATGTAAATGTAGACTCAAAGTGTCAGTACACACAGAAGAGATGGGACATGCACAGACAAGTCACAAAATCTGACTAATCTCATCTTCTAGAAGCTCTTTTGCTTTTAAAGCCTATGCCTAGCTAAGCGTTTTACTTTCAATGTAAACACCTCTATCACAATCACCTGCAAGGCAGAGGGTTGGTACCTGGTAGATTAGACTCATTGTCACTTTTCAGTGTGTGCTGACCCTAATTTTTTTATTTTTATTTGTGTATTTATAAAATTAATTTTGTTAATTAATGTTGTTTTGTTTTTATTTCAATATATTTTCATAATTTATTACTGAAAATATATGAAGGAAAACAGTAAAAAAAAAACCAAAAGTATAAGCATTTTGAGATTGTTTATTATGAACCATATTAATACAACTGATCAAAGGACAATCTAATTATAATCTTAATTTTAGAGATTGAGGCATAAATACTTCCTCTGATATCACAAGTACCACCTTCGATCGGATCCGCCTATCCGCCCAATCTTGCCCCACTCGTTATAGCAGTATATCTCATCATACTCTATTCTTATATAATTTTACTATATAACAAAGCTATATAAACAGTTAAAATATTCTTAAATATTCTTGAATATTTTGAATAATGCTGCCTCTTTCATACAGCAAGGTGTAATAAATAAGAAATAAGGAAAGCAATTAAAATGCACTGTTTAGTTAGGCCATACAAGGCGCCATAAACGAAGTTTTTAATTTTAATCACTTCAAATCTATTGATCAACATGTTCAATGGTTATTTCCCAAGACAACTTTTAAATACTTATGGTCTATGTGTAATCATAACTATGTACTTGTGCAGACCATTGTATAGTTTGCTATCTCATCCAAGGAACAAGTTACTGTATAATGAATATTACTATTCAGTCAAAAATACCCATTCAGTCAAATCTAGATACTATTCACAATTGCGATTAGTCTATTTTTGTCGATGTCGGAGTCATCATGTTGCAGATAAATCAATCGCAATCAAAACAGCCATAGCAATTAAAGACTTTCCAAAAAATATAAAACATACAGTACATGTGTGTAAAGCGTGTACTAGTTAGTACTAATATTTTCATTCGCTACAGCGTGATGCTTCTCATATTACGCAAAACGAGACGACCTTACATAATTAAAAGATATAAGAGCAGTCTTACATGAATGGGTTTAAAACTAAACGAAATATAAAATTGGCAGCTATTTAGACAAAGCCGAAGTTTTTAGTTTTGATAGCGAGGAGGAGTTTGTGTTTGAGCACGTGTCGCGAGGAGTAGAGGGGGATGTAGAGGCGCGAGATGCAGGTGTTGGCGGTGGGCAGGTGCGCGTCGTCCGCCGGCCGGATCGTCACTGACGGCATCGGCTGGAAGCCCTCCTCCGACGCCGGCAGCGCCGGCGACCCCGTCCAGAAGTATACCTGACACAAAGAATTATTATAAGTACTACCAAATACTATATAAACTCAAAGAGTTAATACGCGCAGCTCCGGCTAGAAATTGGCAACTTGTGCGACACTAGCGCCTCTTCTTGGACGAAGCGGACAACTCAAACAACTTTGATGAAACTGTTAAATTTCGCGAATTTATTTTGTTATAACACAGTGTATTTCACAAATTTAAATGGAATTACACATATATAACATAGTTGTATTATTTAAATATTAAAGGACCAACATATAACATGTTAAAGTGCAAATAAACGGCGCTGGATCAACTCCTGCCACCAGATGGCTAGTTGCCAAACCAATGTATGGGAAATGTCAAGAGCTGTGCGTATTAACTAGTTTATATAGTATTTGGTACTATGTATAGAAAGGAAGCTTCCTGCCCCTCCCGCAATATGGCGTACCCCGCGCTTCTCCCCCGTTCGCTTGCGGCTTGGGATGCTATGAATATGAAAACGCACACATTGACGTGTTCACGGATGTACAGTTTCATTTGTAGTAGTAGTAGTAGGTATATATGACGCCCCGTTTCTATGAAATGCCCTGCCCTCCCTGTGATTAAGACACAAATGTCATTATCATCCTGCAATACTACATTTATTCTAGGCTCTTTCGTACTATAGTTATGGATTCCTTAGTTAAAATTTTACCCAAAGCAGTGGTGGCCGAATGGTTAAGGCGTCCGCATGTGACTGCATAGGTCCCAGGATCAAATCCTGCCCGTGCGATAGGAGTTTGTATACCAATCTGACTCATGTATGGCAGTTACATCAAGCACCACTTGCCTCCGGTAAAGGAAAACATCGTAAGGAAACCTGTACCCTGCCTGATGAGTTATCAGCTAGTATGTGAAATTGAGAGGGCAATGGCAAACCACTCCATTAACATTGTCAAAGTCCATATAATGACGACTCTCATAAGGGATACGACTAAAGGAGGAGTGAAATAAAATTTCATTATTTTGAGAACTACTGAACCAGAACTAAGGTTAATAAAACAAAGTAGTCACCAGATCTTGCCGCTCGAGATGGGTCATCTTATCGACGATGGCCCAGAGCCAGCGTTTGAAGCGGGCGAGTCGCTCGGGCGGCTCTCCGCTCTCGTCGTTGAAGCTGGTGTACGAGACCAGCGCGGCCACGTTGATATCCCCGACGCCGTTGAGCAGCAGTCGCAGGTCCTCTGCAGTCAAACCCTCCAGTGCCGACTCAGGTAGCACATCGAGGACTCCTACTCGCATTGCCTATGGAAAGAATATTCATATTATTTTTTGTCTATATCATATCTACGCAACCTAATTATACAAGCTTGTTATTCAATCACGCTTCGGCCACTGAGTGATTTTTAACGAAATTTTGTGTGCAGGTAGTATATTACCTAAGTTATAATAAGCGAGGTTTAGACTAGCAAGTTCTTCCAGCAATTTCTTGAGCGAGTTCTTGCTGATCTGTTTACATCACGTGCAATTTTTGTAGCAGAAATTCACGGTCGCAAGTGACCCGCAAGATCTTCCTTGAAGTTCTTGCCCGATTGTTTAGATTTGCGATGCCTTAAGCGAGGTTTAGACTAGCAATAAAACTTGCAGAAGTTGACTTCTGCAAGCTGTTACCACTGTGTAAATAGGTGTGGCAAGCTAACTTCTGCAAGTTTTACAGCTTGCGGATCTTGCTGCAAGTTACATGTGTAAACACCAAAATATTGCCGCGGTAAGCTACTTCTGCAATTTTTTCCAGCTTGTGAGGCTTGTGAGTTTAGATTAGCAATAAAATTTGCAGAAATCGACTTCCTCAAGCAATTACCATTGTGTAAACTGTTGCGGCAAGTAAACTTCGGCAAGTGTTGCAACTTGCACAGACTTGTCGGAAGACACATGTGTAAACCCTATTTTGATATTGCCGCGAGAACTTCTGGATTTATTTGTTTGCAAAATAAAGTTTTATGTGTTGACCAAGATGTCAGTTAAAAAAGTATGGGCTCGAAATGAAATTGTGGCGCTAATAGAAAAGTATGAACAGCACAGAGAATTGTGGGATACTAAAAATAAGGAAAAAAAAAATAAAAAAATAAAAAAAATGAAAAAAAAAATAAATTAAATAATAAATATCGATTTTTTTTTTATATTTTTACACTTGCACCCTATATCTGTGTACGTCACTTGCTGTTGCCCCGCGACTAAAAAGTATTTATGTATTTTTCATACAAACTTAACCCCCCTTGGGGTTGACTTCAAAGGTTGGTCACAGTTACTTTTTATACTTTCAAATACCAAATTTCATCAAAATCGGTCAATAAAAAAAACGATCATAAGCAGAGGATTTCTCTTTATATAACCTTTGACTAACTGTATATATTTTTAAAATATATACAGTATATATAGTATATATATATATATATATATATATACTGTGTATTTTTTTTTTTTTATATTTTTATAATAATTTATATTTTTTATTTTATATTTTGTGTCGATAAATGCACGGACGCTTCAAAATAATAAAGTGACACTCAGTTGGCAATAATTATTGCGTAGAAATGCTGGTAAAAATGTAAACACACTTGCAAAATCTTCTAAGCTAGATTTTGCTGGTGACTTGCGAAAGCGACTTGTGGAAAAAAAATTGCAGACAATCTAAACGGACCTAAAAATGCTTGCCCAAAAAATCGTTGTAAAGCATCGCAAATCTAAACAATCGGGCAAGAACTTGCAAGGAAGATCTTGCGGGTCACTTGCGACCGTGAATTTCTGCTACAAAAATTGCACGTGATGTAAACAGATCAGCAAGAACTCGCTCAAGAAATTGCTGGAAGAACTTGCTAGTCTAAACCTCGCTTTACAACGATTTTTTGGGCAAGCATTTTTAGGTCCGTTTAGATTGTCTGCAATTTTTTTTCCACAAGTCGCTTTCGCAAGTCACCAGCAAAATCTAGCTTAGAAGATTTTGCAAGTGTGTTTACATTTTTACCAGCATTTCTACGCAATAATTATTGCCAACTGAGTGTCACTTTATTATTTTGAAGCGTCCATGCATTTATCGACACAAAATATAAAATAAAAAATATAAATTATTATAAAAATATAAAAAAAAAAAACTTACACAGTCTATATATATATTTTAAAAATATATACAGTTAGTCAAAGGTTATATAAAGAGAAATCCTCTGCTTATGATCGTTTTTTTTATTGACCGATTTTGATGAAATTTGGTATTTGAAAGTATAAAAAGTAACTGTGACCAACCTTTGAAGTCAACCCCAAGGGGGGTTAAGTTTGTATGAAAAATACATAAATACTTTTTAGTCGCGGGGCAACAGCAAGTGACGTACACAGATATAGGGTGCAAGTGTAAAAATATAAAAAAAAAATCGATATTTATTATTTAATTTTTTTTTTTTTTTCCTTATTTTTAGTATCCCACAATTCTCTGTGCTGTTCATACTTTTCTATTAGCGCCACAATTTCATTTCGAGCCCATACTTTTTTAACTGACATCTTGGTCAACACACAAAACTTTATTTTGCAAACAAATAAATCCAGAAGTTCTCGCGGCAATATCAAAATAGGGTTTACACATGTGTCTTCCGACAAGTCTGTGCAAGTTGCAACGCTTGCCGAAGTTTACTTGCCGCAACAGTTTACACAATGGTAATTGCTTGAGGAAGTCGATTTCTGCAAATTTTATTGCTAATCTAAACTCACAAGCCTCGCAAGCTGGAAAAAATTGCAGAAGTAGCTTACCGCGGCAATATTTTGGTGTTTAAACATGTAACTTGCAGCAAGATCCGCAAGCTGCAAAACTTGCAGAAGTTAGCTTGCCACACCTATTTACACAGTGGTAACAGCTTGCAGAAGTCAACTTCTGCAAGTTTTATTGCTAGTCTAAACCTCGCTTTAAAGTAGTAGGAAAAGATAAACAGTCTTACTTATAAAAATCTACTAATGATCTTCTTAGCATCGTCTTAACTAATGACTACTTAACTTCCTAATATTCTTTACTTATAAACGTTACTTAAGCTTGTCTTACCTAATGAACTGTTAATGACACAAAAAGTATTTTACTCTCGCAACACAGCCGAAATGTTGGCAGCTTAAAAAAGTATTTGCCGTTTTAACGTTATAAAATGGCAACATTAGTATCATTGCGCGCGGAAGTACTTGTTCGAAGCGACCACGGTACCATTTCATTTCATTGTTTGTATTGTATTTCGGTATTTTGGCATAAATAATGATTATTGCTAAAAAGATGTACCTAGGTATATCCATAAAAAAAAATGAGTGTGTTCCTCTAAATAGTTCTATTATCTTTTGCATATTTTCTTTGCAAAATCTATACCTACTTATACTTAAAACCACTTTTACTTAATTCTTGCATAGGATTCATTCTCATATTATTCAGGTCTGGCCTTCTAATAATTCCCATTGTTCTTCTTCTAAATCCCCTTAGTTCCTCTATTGCATTACAAAATAAGCGCAATACATCAAAATATTCAGAAAATATCCATTATCACACAAAAAACAAAAGAAACAACTACAAATACAACAGACAAATAATGCTGAAAAGGACGCTACCTGCTACAATGACGCTTCGGACGGAATCAGCTGGTGCCCAAATAACCGCCATCTTGTTACTTACGGGTTTAAACAAGGGTACGAGGTTGCTTAATTTGACAGTGCATTAAAGTCATTGCAAAGCAACTCATTAGAACTAAGCAACGTTTATAAGTAAGAATTTTTGTTAAGCAGCTCCTAAGTATTACTTAAAATTTGAGTAACGTTTATAAGTAAGGCCGAAAGTATTTACTTTTTATACCAAAATTTCCAGAATCCGAGTCCCTAATTATTTAGAAGTATTTAGTTAGACTTACCTCTAAAGCTTTCTCCTGAGAAAGTAGCATACGATGCTGAGCATATTTGCGCACGTAGTCGTATACGTTGAGCGCCGTAACTTCAAGCTCGCGGCCGCCAGGAACCAACTCCACGCAGCCGCCACCTTCTTCCTCGCACATATTTAGACTGAAAATTAAATTAATAATTCGTTAAAAAAGGCACTTTGTTTCAAATACCAAAGGCTAAATTGAATGATTTTTTTAAATTTTTTTAAAGGTTTTTTACAGACATTTGTTGAGAAAAATGATTGAAAATTTTAAAGTTCTAGTGGTGCCAGAGCCACAGAATAGAAGTAAAGAGAAGATCTTAGTAAGCATTGCATTAGTTACATTGCTGTTCTGTAACATCTGTGCATTTCTATGTATCAACAATGTTTTTTTGGCAAATAAATATATCTTTATCTTTAAGTACCCTGGCAAACAAAAACGTAAGCATCTGAAAAAAAAATAATGTAAGGATTTTGATGCATATTATCTTGTCTAAGACTGACCTAAAGTTGAGGTCAAGCGCCGCAAACAGCGTTTGCGAGTCGCCCCTCTCGGCGTCGGCCACCAGCTGCCGCAGACTCTCGTACACGACGGGGTCAAAGAACGCTAAGTCGTGGAACCGCACGGGCCGGCCCAGGATGTACTTGAGCACGTGTCGGTTCAGGAACATAGGACACAGTTCGTTTTGGAGCAGACATAGGCCGATTATCCTGTGAACAGAGTAGCGTGTTATGGCAGGTAGTAACGTTATAGCTGGAAGCAATGGTGTAATGTAAAATTGGTATCTCATACTTATACGCGTATACATTTTGTAATTATAGAGGCATGTCATTACATCCCTTCCATAATTAGCCATTGGTCCTGGAAGTGTTACTGCCACATAGGACAAATATGACACAAAACATCAAAATAAAGATAAATATTGCTTTTAATTACTTGGTGCTAAAATTGAACATATAAACTCCCTAACAGGGAGTTTCTCTATAATATATTCGTCCGGTTAGGAGCATACGTTTGCATCCCGTTGTGTCACTCCAAGATGTGTTTTTATAACATAGAACGAGCATGCGGGTCATCTGATGGTAAGCGATCACCGCTGCCCATGGACAACTGCAACACCCGAAGAGTGTTGCCGGCCTTTGGTGTCGGGGGTGAAAATATGCGATGTCAAAATCAATTTTTTTTATTGAAACTTGGCCTTCAAAGAAGGCTCTTTTTCACGTCGAAAACTAATTAATCAATCATAATAAATTATGTCTCAAAGCTACAAACTACTAGCATTTCAGAAAGACAAGAAGAAATGCCGAAAGAAACTCATGAAACTGAGTCTTGCCAGACTGATTGATTTGACCAGATGATTCGTATTCACCTTCCAACATTCCTAAAGGCGTTGATCCTCTCTGGCGTGGCGCGTCCCTGCCGCGGCGAGTAGTACCCGCGCTTGCCGGGCGAGTAGAAGAGCGGCGCCGCGTCGTCCGCCGCCGCCGCGCTCGCCGCCGCCGCCGCGCCCGCCGCCGCGCCGCCGCGCTCCGACAGCGAGAACACGTCCAAGTCTACACAACAATTCAGATATATTTAAGATTAGAATAGAATGATCTATTTGCAGCAACATGGTAAATTGTTACATGATGTACATGATCAAAAAAAGTAAAGTCCAGCAGATTCTCACATTTATTTGCAAACTATAAGACTTAATCAAATATGGGCAAGAAGTTATCGAATTAACAATTAGTTACAGCTTAATCTAATACAGGCGTTATACTATTATTATCCAATTGATTTCGGAAACTATATTATTATTTTGAATCCAAGATGGCAGACACATTTTAGCAATATGGATATCGTTTTCTAGGTTTTCGGAGATGCTGATTACAAGTATAAAACTAACCAGCAAAGATTTATACGACACAAACTAATTATCTAATATTATAAATGCGAAAGTGAGTTTGTTTGTTACCTCTTCACGCTTTATCTACTGAACCAATCTTCCTGAAATTTGGCATACACATAGCTGGAAGTGCGGAGAAGGACATAGGGTACCTTTCATCCCGGGAAAAAGCACTGTTCCCGTGGGAAATTCACGCAAGCGAAAGCTAGTTAAAAATAAAAAACACGACTGACAACTCACATAGCTTATAAGTGGTATGCAAGGAATCTAAAAAGTCCTCTCACATCAAAATCTGTTAAGCCGTTCAGGACTTATGATGGAATAAAGAAACTTGCATACATACACTGAAAACATAACACTCCTTTTTTGGTCAGTTGTGTAAAAATTGATGAACAAATTTTTCTACTCACCGAGTATGGCCTCTGAAGGATGCATTACTATGAGATCCATCGCCTCGCGCACTTTCTGCCGTAGAGCGTCTTCGCTTGCGAGTAGAACTAGTAACTGTGCCGGTGTCAATTCTAGAAGCATGCCAGTTATCTTACCAGCAAACGTTGGGTGGAGTGAATGTACCTACATAAAAAGTCAAGTTTTCATTCGGTTATAAATAAATTATAAAATATTACACGAGTGATGAAAATGGTTAAATCTTACCTTAGGATATAATCTTTCGCCTAGTTGTGCTTGGTGAAGTGTTAAATGTTCGTTATGTCCTCCCGGTCTGTCTCCACTATATCCAGCGCCTTCGGTGCCGGGAGCAGCCTGGAAACATCCAAGTAACCACAACTAATTTTAATACCAATTCATAAAATATGGTCACGGTAGTTTGCTTCTTTAACGTGTTATTAATCCGTTATGTAATTTCACTCATTGGAATTAGTTTAACTGTCAGGACAGTTAACTAATTTTAAATTTAATTTTTACATAAGAAAATTAAATCTATGTGTCATTTTTAAGCTTACTTGGCAAACATACCCACATGAGCGAGAAACACGACGTGCTGTTTCACTTTAAACAGTAGAAGTGAGTGACATAGCACAATGTGCGCATCAATATTGCCTAGTCAACACATTGCAAGTAATTCATCTCAAATTCCTTACAATATTAAACTTTTTACCAAGATTTCCCCCATCATTATAAAAAAATTGTATTCTCAGCGCGGGCAAATATTTAAACATGTTGATATTTGTTCGTGGACGTAGGCTGGTTGACTGGTAGACAAAGCCTCCGGCTTTAAATCCGCCATTTACATGTATTTTGTAAAGAAGTAAAATCATAATTCATGCTATACTAATATAATAAAGAGGAAGTGTTTGTAAAAGGTAATCTTAGGAACTACTATACCAATTTCAAAAATTCTTTCATCAATGGAAAGTTACATTATACATGAGTGACAGGCTACAATTTATGTATGTATCTCCCGAGCAAAGCCGGGCCATATTTTTTATTTTATTTTGTGCAATAAAGTTGTAAATAAAATAAATAAGTCTGCGCCGTAGACTTGTCGAGTGTTGTCTAATGTATGTGTGTGTGTCGAGTGTTGTACCTGTGGCGAGTATGGCCTAGCGTCGACACTGAGCACCCTCCTGGGTTCCCGCGCGGCGGGCGGGCGCGGCGCGGGCCGCCCGGGCGCGCGTCGCGCAGCTTCCTTTGAGCGGGCGCGACCCGCACCGCTTCTGAAAACACATACCGCATCATTACATAGCCCTTGGTTTGTAACTAATAAATAAATCCTACTAATTTACTAATAAATTCGAAATTTTGATATTAGTTTCTTACTCAATCACGCAAAATTTACTGGACGGATTTAGATGTTTAGCACAC
The DNA here is from genome assembly GCA_018467065.1 of Ephestia elutella. NCBI lineage: Eukaryota > Metazoa > Arthropoda > Insecta > Lepidoptera > Pyralidae > Ephestia > Ephestia elutella. The sequence goes on from CM031578.1 coordinate 9,982,574, forward strand.
GAGTAGAAAAATACAGTGAATACCACATAGGGTCCTTTTTTATCTCGAAATTCCCACGGAAGCGAAGCCCCGGAGCGCTACTCGTGAAGTAAATATATTTGTCCACAACATTTCCTTTACAATTAATATTACAGCTGTTTGAAAACAAACGCACAATACTAGAGAAATAACATCAATAATTCCCTTTCGGCCGCCATGGCAACTGAGTTTCACAACCTGATTCGTTATTTTTGCTTCAAATAAAATACAATTTTCTAAATGTAAGTTTCACGATAGTGAAATGCGTACATTATCTATGTCTGTATTATCATATTGTACAAATAACGAGATGCAACGTACCTCGCGCCACTGCTGCCGGTGCTGGCGGCGCCGCTGCCGGAGCTGGCGGCGCCGGCCGTGCCGTTGGTGCTGCTGCTACTGCTGCCGCTGCCCGTGCTCGGCTCTAGCGGCGGCAGCTTCTCGTTTGCTAACAGAGCCTAAACATAAACATTTGGATAGGTTACAAATCAAATCATTTTATTTCAGGTAACATTAGTACAGTTCGAAATACTCGGAAACCTTTATCTATGAATGGTAGCAATGGGATGTCACGGGCTAGATAATGACGACAATAACATCGCGACGATAGTATACTAAAGATATAAAGCAATTTGGTCCTTCAGACGATGTACTGTGACTGAGCTATGGCCTTTTTGGATTGCTGCAGTGCACACTTGCTGTATCTGTGTATAAGTTAGTTTTAGATTTAAGTATGTACCTACTTATAAGCATATGTGTGCTAAGCTTTTTCAAATAAACATTTTCATTTCATTCATTCATGTAGTAAGGTCTAAATTTAGTTTTGACTATACATATTTTAAGCTACCCTACTCATACATTATTTTAAAAATTTGCATGAATATGCAACTTTTAGTGCACTAAAAGGCTGTGTGTTAGGGCACTTAATACGACACGATGCATTTTTAAAAAACATCATAGAAGGAAAGATAGAAGGAAGAAAGGGCCCAGGGAAACCAAGACAGAGTTATATGAGGCAAATAAAGGAGAAAGTGAACGTCGCGTCGTATAAAGAAGTGAAAGAGTTAGCAATTGAAAGAGAAAAATGGAAGGAACCGACAAGAGCTTTTAAATTTTATGATGATGATGCAACTTTTATCCAACCTTCTCACAGACGGAGGACATTTTGGTTTAAATTACCTCAGCGACGCTGGTGTAGAAGGACCTGGCGACGCCGCTGCCCTCTCCCGGCTCGTCGCGGAACGTGACCTTGACCCTGTTGACGGCCAGCGGCGGCTGCGCACTGTGCGCGCGCCGGTTCTGGCCCGCGAACGCGGTGTTCAACTCCGCGAACGTTTGCTGCAGCAATTTGGACGGACTTTTGCCTTTAGTTACCTCAGCGACGCTGGTGTAGAAGGACCTGGCGACGCCGCTGCCCTCTCCCGGCTCGTCGCGGAACGTGACCTTGACCCTGTTGACGGCCAGCGGCGGCTGCGCACTGTGCGCGCGCCGGTTCTGGCCCGCGAACGCGGTGTTCAACTCCGCGAACGTTTGCTGCAGCAATTTGGACGGACTTTTGCCTTTAGTTACCTCAGCGACGCTGGTGTAGAAGGACCTGGCGACGCCGCTGCCCTCTCCCGGCTCGTCGCGGAACGTGACCTTGACCCTGTTGACGGCCAGCGGCGGCTGCGCACTGTGCGCGCGCCGGTTCTGGCCCGCGAACGCGGTGTTCAACTCCGCGAACGTTTGCTGCAGCAATTTGGACGGACTTTTGCCTTTAGTTACCTCAGCGACGCTGGTGTAGAAGGACCTGGCGACGCCGCTGCCCTCTCCCGGCTCGTCGCGGAACGTGACCTTGACCCTGTTGACGGCCAGCGGCGGCTGCGCACTGTGCGCGCGCCGGTTCTGGCCCGCGAACGCTGTGTTCAACTCTGCGAACGTTTGCTGCAGCAATTTGGCGCGGTCGCGTTCCATCTGACAAAGAAATGGTTACAATTATTTTACTAAACAATTAATGGCCATTGTCTAACATTTTAAGGCTCTAATTGCACCGTGAGAGTGAAGAATAGCATTAGCTGTTTTTACACGACTGACCAAAAAAGGAGTGTTATGTTTTCAGGGTTCATGTATGTATGTATGTATGTAATTTCTTTATTCCACCATAAGTCCTGAACGGCTTAACAGATTTTGATGTGAGAGGTACTGTTAGATTCCTTGTATTAGCCCGAATGACATAGGCTATGTAAGATGTCAGTCGTGTTTTTTATTTTTAAATAATTAGCTTGTTACAATATTTCGTTGGATTCAGGTAATAGCAACGGTACACAATTAGGTTATGAGCGAGCCAAATTATAGGTGTCAGCGGAGCGTTGCAGTGCGGGGAGGACGAACAATAAACAATACCCCCGCTAGCACACCGCCACCCTCGGGGTCCCTCCCGCCTCTTGGACCTGTGCACACTTGCGTGAGCAGCTAAGCTCAGAACCACCATCCTATTTGATTCGTACCTTATGCAACGTCAAATCTCTCTGCTGCGAGTTGCGAAGCTTCTCCATGTCCCTGCGGAATTTGACTTCCTTGACGGGGAACCCTCCGAGCTCGTCGACCACCGACCCGGGCTCCAGGCCCACGTCTTCAGTGAACACTCGTCCGAACAGATCTAACGAAAGTCGCCAGCGGCCGAGCAGTAAATCGTGGGAGACTGAGGCGCCGAGTGATGGGCAAACTCGTCTGTAAACAAAAACACTTGTCTTTAACAGTCAAAACACTTACATAAACATCCTGTCCATATTTTTTTATTAAATCAATAAATATATTTAATAATCAATAATAGTACTCAAAATACTATTAACTGACATCGATTTTAAGAAGAATTTTTTTTAATAAACAATGGGTTTATTCTTAACCGCAATCCTGCCCGAGGACAGAGATAAGGTCTACGGTGTAGCGAGCTTATCAAGAAGCAGCCTATCACATCGTACATTACACACAAATGCAAAAATATCTTATGAAACGATATTGAAATATCTAATGCATAAATCCTATTATTTTTGTTATTTCTGACACCCTATTATGCTGTAACAAAACCAGAAAACGAGTTCCTAAAAATACTACCGCGATAGGCATAACATTTTTTTATACTTACGGCTGAGTAGGAGTATTGAGCGATGGCAAGACCGGAGGCGGCGGTAGCCCTGTGGTCTCCACAGTCACGTGCGCCGATATCTCTTGCGATTCCAGAGGGTCAGCAGCTGCACTTAGCAATTCACCCTACACAAACAAGTTGCAATTACATACTGAACATATCTACTAAATTGATCTTTGCAACGATTATTATTGCTTGTAAATATTTGCTGATTGAAATGTGATGACACGTCCAAAAAAACTAAAAGTTATGGTTATAGTTTAGGAGATCCCCATTACCCAATCCACACATACATACTAGTATGTTCATCATGCGTATCTACAAAGCAAGTCAGCTAACGAATTTGTATAATATGATACTAACACTTATTAGTGTCTCTAATTTCAAGTAAAAGGGAAAACAATTTACATCCAATTGAAGAGGTAGGGAATGAATTTTGATAATAAAAAGTCCCCCAAATAAGTGGAGCGACTTACAGCACGTACAATGACAGTCTTGCCCGGACTGCGCGATGAAGATGCGCGCGGCTCAGCAGCGGAACTGCTGGGTCCTGCACAAAAAATGTTCCAATTTAGCTCCTTTCTTATTAAAACTGGTATTGAAATATTGCTAATTCAATGAATATAGAATTAAGATTGTGGAAGTTCCGAGATAAATATCAAATAAATGTTCATTTGGTTTTTATTCTACTAAGAGCAACATAATCTAACAAGGGCTAACACAATTTGTAAAAGGTCCATTTAGCGCAAGTTACTAAACTGCTAAAATACGTCTTTTACCAAACTTCCTATCAGTTCGACATTATCATTTTTTTGGTAGTTAAAATAAGCAATCATCATTTAAAATATCATCTACACGCCGCGCCAAAAACGACGACGAATTTGTAGTAAACACAAACGAACTGTTAGCCATGGTGTGTGTGCGCGATTCGGAATATTTATGGGACTCTATACTACGAGCCTATGGACGTCAGTCGTGGTCAAACCACTGTAGTGTGCGATACGTTGTTGTGTACTACGTACTATTAATTGATACAGTTTGAGAACATTATTTTTCCATTTTCATTATTGCTTTTCAACACTGCTTCATACATTAACAGCCTACAGATGGATGTGACGTTACCTGGAGAAGGCGACCCGCCAAGCTGTTGATGTGGGGCTTCGATAATGGAACAAGCCGTGTTGACTAATGTGTTGAATTCCGACGTCTGCGCACTCGCCTCTTGCATGGCACTGGCTGATGACATGGTCACCGAGTGTGGATGTCTAAAAATACGTAGTTAATATTATACTCGTCAAACTTTATTAACATGGCTTAGACAGTGTAGTCTTGGAAAAAATATCAAAAATGTGAATGAGAAAGAAAATAAAAATTTACAATCAAAATAGCTCGTTTTGCAAATAAATTGATTATCAAAAAAGGTCATGTTTTGCAAATAAATTAATTATCAAAATAGTGTTTATCACTAATTTGAGAGTATGCATTTAAGACAATAAATCACCAAATATCAGTAGAATATTGAGAAAAACAAGGTACGCTAAATAAAAACATTACGGTATGTAGATAAATAAAGTGTAACATTTTCCTACTATAAAGATTACCATATAAAGATTTTTTTTAATTTGCCGAGTTTTCTCTGGTCGCTTTCATTAGCCAGACTTTAGCTACAACGGAACTTGAACTGTACCTGTGATGCTTTTTCCTCGGTATAGCTCGGGCTTCGTTAGAATCGGAGTCCGATAAGTATTCTCCGTCAGTATCAACATCCATTTTCGATCCTACATCCTTTGTACATGATAAGTCCTACAACAGAAAAATAACATAACCATTAAAAATAATATTAGCAGTAAAATAATCTTGAAGCTTTAACTTTACGCCCGTATCAAATTACAAGATTGATCGTCCAGTTATGAATAACATCCTCGCAACTTTTGCATTTAATATTAGCAAGCTGTAGAACTTTGACACATAACTGAACTAGCCGCGCCCCGGGGCTTCGCTCCGGGAATTTCGGGGTAAAAAGCACCCTACGTGCTATTCCCGGTATTTTTCTACCCGTGTACCAAATTTCATCGAAATCCGTCCAGTAGGTTTTGTGTGATTAAGTAACAAACATCCTGACAAACCACATACTCACAAATTCACAAACTCACATCCAAACTTTTGCATTTATAATATTAGTAGGATTAGTGCAGATGAAGTGATATAAATAACCTGTGGTTCGTCTCTAGCCATGACGTGCGGGTGTGCGGGCGGCGCGGGGGGTGCGGAGGCGGGGCGCGCGGGGGGCGACCATGCTCGCTCCGCCGCGCTCGAGCCCGACCCGCGGGTCGATAGGCCCAGTCGGCGGGGGACCACTGATGACAAAAAAAGTTGGTTAATGCATATACAACCTTGTAGGGAAACGGCACATAGCTATGTATATTATACTATAGTAGCCGCTCAGTGTTAATTTCTTGGATTTTTTTCCGCAATAAGCCAGACTTGGTAAGTAATATTAGTGGCAACTAGGCAGCTTTTCCAGAATGTTTACCGTATATAATGAATATTAAAATGTCAACAAAGACGATCAGCCTTAGGCTGTCCGATAGAGGGGAGCGACTTAGCTCCATTCTATAGTTCTGCGGGGTGACAGACGGGGCGGACAGGAGAAACTCAAGGCATAAAGCGTAGCGGGGAAGGGTACGCCCTCCCCGCCAACGTCTGTACCCCGCACAAAGGTCGCTTACGAAGTAGCCGGACTGTAGACAGGCTCTAATGGATGAACAAGCGCAGACGCGGTGCGAGGAGAGGAACAAACATGGAGAAACACAGTCCGCAACTCCGCTCCGTACGCGGCTTAGCTCCACATGGAGAAACACAGTCCGCAACTCCGCTCCACATTACTTTTTCATTTCGCTCCGATGGACAGGTACAGCTGAATGAGCTTCAATGTATTTCATTTATTTTCCGAAATTGAATTTCTTTAAAACACACCTTCCAGCGGGTTGTTGAGGCCGGGCGGGCCCAGGCCCGAGGCGGGCACGGTGACGGGCTGGCGCGGCATCCCGAACAGTTCCTCGCGCCGCGCAGCCGGCTGCAGCAGCTGCGGCTGGTCCGCCAGCGGCAGCGCGTCTTGCATCGTCACTGTAAACGAGGATAAAATTGTAAGAAAATCCTAACTAATTAATCCTAACAATTATAAATGCGAAAGTGAGTTTGTTACCTCTACACGCTTTATCTACTGAACCAAACTTAATGAAATTTCGCATACACATAGTTAGAAGTACTGGGAAGGATATAGGGTACCTTTCAACCCGGGAAAAGACAATGTTACCGTGGGAAATTCACACGAGCAAGCCCCTGGGCAAAAGCTAGTATTATAACAAGATACAAAAAAAGTCTTCTTCCAGCTAAAATAGTATCTTTTTCAAGGAGTCTTCTGCCTTCTTTGCCGCGACTTGATGACATGGTTTCATGCTACTTTTCTTTGAGAGACAAGACCATCGACAGAGTCCAAATTCGATGGTTTTGTGAAGACATGCGGACAGACAAACGAGATAGGATAGAATAACTAAAACCTTAGCAAACTTACTATTGAAAGGATCCGGCGGCGGGCACCCTAAGCAGAGCGTAGACTCTGATCGTTGGAAGAAGGCGTGCGTCCGACCGCGCGCTCCGTCGCTTTCACTGTCAGATTCCGCGGCCGCGCTACCGCCTACTACCATTTCTTCTTCACCTTCCTCGTTCTCATTCTCGTCCTGCAAACAAATAAATAAATTCATGTTACTGTCCTGAAAGTGTCCAAATTGCTTATAAGGTCCTTCACTTTTTACAAATACACGATAAGATAGACACAGTATATCATAAATATGTCGACGTTTACCGAAGTCCACATCTAATAGTGATGATGCAGCTGTGCCGCTCGCATATAATACACAATCGTATCGAGCATGTAGTCCACATGTTTCAGAGCAGTCACATCAATGGGCTCGGAGGAGCGATAGGCAATATAATAGCCACAGTATATTAAACATAATACGTCGATACTTACCGAAGTCCACATGTGATGGTGATGATGCGGCTGCGGCTGTGCGGCGCGCATATAATACACGAACGCATCGAGCACGTAGGCCACATGTTTCAGAGCAGCCACGTCCAGTACGGGCAGTTGTTCCGCGTGCTCGGAGCTGTGAGCGCGGAGCAGCGACAGGCAATATAATAGCCACAGTATATGAAACATAATACGTCGATACTTACCGAAGTCCACATGTGATGGTGATGATGCGGCTGCGGCTGTGCGGCGCGCATATAATACACGAACGCATCGAGCACGTAGGCCACATGTTTCAGAGCAGCCACGTCCAGTACGGGCAATTGTTCCGCGTGCTCGGCGCTGTGGGCGCGGAGTAGCGACAGGCAATAAGCTAGGAATTCGCGGCGGGCACTGCCGGCTTCCACTCCTGAAATAAAAAAGGAATAATTAATATTAATATTACAATAAGAGAGATATTAGGAGCACCCAGAATCGGCGAGGATCTATGTAGAAAGTGATGAGTGTAGAGGAAGCGAGAAAGTTCTGTAAGGATCGTAGCAAGTGGAATTAGCTAGTCTCTGCCTACCGCCACGGGAAAAAGGTGTGATGGTAGTACATACAATAGAGAAAAACCGCTGGAGCTAGTTAGTTGTTCCCTAGCACCCACCTTGCTCGCGGTCCCTGGACCTGGGAAACTCGGGCCCGCCAAAGCCGATGATGCGTGTGGCGGGCGAGGTGAAGGACGAGGTGCGGCTGCTCTCGCCGGTGCTGGAGCTGGTTGGTTGTTCCTTAGCACCCACCTTGCTCGCGATCCCTGGACCTGGGAACCTCGGGCCCTCCAAAGCCGATGATGCGTGTGGCGGGCGAGGTGAAGGACGAGGTGCGGCTGCTCTCGCCGGTGCTGGAGCTGGTTGGTTGTTCCTTAGCACCCACCTTGCTCGCGATCCCTGGACCTGGGAACCTCGGGCCCTCCAAAGCCGATGATGCGTGTGGCGGGCGAGGTGAAGGACGAGGTGCGGCTGCTCTCGCCGGTGCTGGAGCTGGTTGGTTGTTCCTTAGCACCCACCTTGCTCGCGATCCCTGGACCTGGGAACCTCGGGCCCTCCAAAGCCGATGATGCGTGTGGCGGGCGAGGTGAAGGACGAGGTGCGGCTGCTCTCGCCGGTGCTGGAGCTGGTTGGTTGTTCCTTAGCACCCACCTTGCTCGCGATCCCTGGACCTGGGAACCTCGGGCCCTCCAAAGCCGATGATGCGTGTGGCGGGCGAGGTGAAGGACGATGGTGCGGCTGCTCTCGCCGGTGCTGGAGCTGGTTGGTTGTTCCTTAGCACCCACCTTGCTCGCGATCCCTGGACCTGGGAACCTCGGGTCCTCCAAAGCCGATGATGCGTGTGGCGGGCGAGGTGAAGGACGAGGTGCGGCTGCTCTCGCCGGTGCTGGAGCTGGTTGGTTGTTCCTTAGCACCCACCTTGCTCGCGATCCCTGGACCTGGGAACCTCGGGTCCTCCAAAGCCGATGATGCGTGTGGCGGGCGAGGTGAAGGACGAGGTGCGGCGGGCGGCGGGCGCGCTGGCGCGGCTGCTTTCGCCGGTGCTGGCGCTGGTGGCGTTGTTCGATGTCAGGGACGCGCCGAATCTGAAATCAAACATCATTTTCGAAAACCGATACTTAGTGACAGGATTTACTCCGATCTTACTCATACGCAATGCATCCTTCACTCTTAACAAAAAAGAAAAACAACAATTCTCATTTTTATAGAGCCATAGAAATATGCATGTAACGTCGGATTTACGGAATACTCTGATTACCGACTTTTATCTACAATATGTTTTTAACATTATAACTGATTTGAGAACTCACGATGGGAAGCAAATAGAACAGTGTATGTACCTCAGTTGAGCTTCAGTGGCATCCATGACTGTGACAAGCCAGTCCCAGGTGGGTTTCAACTGCCGCTCGAGGTAGCATTGCAGGCGCAGAGCCTCTCGGTACGCGAGCGGCACTACTCGTGGCAGCGGCAGCGTTAGGCGTTCGTATTCCCATAGGAGGTCGGCTATTTGGCGGATCACAATTCCTGCGAAAAGATAGAAATTATATTGGGTATACCTTCGGTTAGCAAAGCTTTAGTCTAATGGTCAAATCAATCAATCAAAAATTATTTATTGAAACTTGGCCTTCCAAGAAGGCTTCTTTCACGTCGAAAACTAATTATTATCATAATACATAAAATACATAATATGTATTATATGTAATGGAAGAGCGAGGTCTTCTGACACGAGTATTGTTATACTTACTAGAAGGCCTCAACCACTTGCAATGTAAAATGTGTTTTTACTGAATAAATGATTTTGTATTTGTAATCATAATATATTATCTCAAAGCTACAAACTATTAACATTTCGGAACGACCACTGCTAAGAAGAAATGCCGAAAGAAACTCATGAAACAGTCTGGCTTGGTAGAATGGTGCGTTAGCCTGGTGTAAATGTCAGTCTTTTATAAGTAAGCGAGCTTACCGAAATAATGACTTTTAATTTTAAGACAGTTATTTATACACATATAGAAAGTTTCAGTGTGATTATAATGATTGATCACATCCAAAACTTACCAAAAGCCCGGGCGAGACACGAAGCAGTGGTGGAGGTAGAGTGCGGGTCTTGGGCTCCAGCGGCCGCTGCGGCGGCGGATCGTCGCAGCGATGCGGGGTCAATGAACACTAGGGAGGAGCCGCCAGACAGGCGGACGCCGCCTGTACTGCTGCTCGTACCGCGGTTTGGTTCGCGGTTTCTGGAAATAATTAGGTATTTTAATATCCCATAGTGTATAGCACGACGAATAGCGCATATACATGTTGAAAATAGCAATTTGGTATCCCAACTTTCCAATCCCATCCCAAATATCCCGATCCCATCCTAAATAATATTATACTCGTAAATGCGAAAATGAGTTAGTATTTGTTTTTTACCCTATTCACTAGAGTATTTTTTATCCCAAAATTCCCACGGGATTATTTTTTTAGCCCATAGGTACCCTAACGCAAAAAACAGCGTATTATCTTGGGGAATATCCTAATATCACACTTCTGTAGCGCGAAGTCGTCGCGTGACTCACCGTATAGCCCACTGCATGGAGTGCGGCGCCAGGTTGGGGCGGGAGGGCGGCGCGGTGCGGCGCTCCAGAGGCTCCCCGTCATGTAGCGGCGGCTCAGTCTCGCCGTCCTGCTCGTCCGTCTCCCCGGCCTCGGAGTCTTCGTCCTCGGGCTGCGTAGAGTCACTCACCGTATAGCCCACTGCATGGAGTGCGGCGCCAGGTTGGGGCGGGAGGGCGGCGCGGTGCGGCGCTCCAGAGGCTCCCCGTCATGTAGCGGCGGCTCAGTCTCGCCGTCCTGCTCGTCCGTCTCCCCGGCCTCGGAGTCCTCGTGCTCGGGCTGCGTAGAGTCACTCACCGTATAGCCCACTGCATGGAGTGCGGCGCCAGGTTGGGGCGGGAGGGCGGCGCGGTGCGGCGCTCCAGAGGCTCCCCGTCATGTAGCGGCGGCTCAGTCTCGCCGTCCTGCTCGTCCGTCTCCCCGGCCTCGGAGTCCTCGTGCTCGGGCTGCGTAGAGTCACTCACCGTATAGCCCACTGCATGGAGTGCGGCGCCAGGTTGGGGCGGGAGGGCGGCGCGGTGCGGCGCTCCAGAGGCTCCCCGTCATGTAGCGGCGGCTCAGTCTCGCCGTCCTGCTCGTCCGTCTCCCCGGCCTCGGAGTCCTCGTGCTCGGGCTGCGTAGAGTCACTCACCGTATAGCCCACTGCATGGAGTGCGGCGCCAGGTTGGGGCGGGAGGGCGGCGCGGTGCGGCGCTCCAGAGGCTCCCCGTCATGTAGCGGCGGCTCAGTCTCGCCGTCCTGCTCGTCCGTCTCCCCGGCCTCGGAGTCCTCGTGCTCGGGCTGCGTAGAGTCACTCACCGTATAGCCCACTGCATGGAGTGCGGCGCCAGGTTGGGGCGGGAGGGCGGCGCGGTGCGGCGCTCCAGAGGCTCCCCGTCATGTAGCGGCGGCTCAGTCTCGCCGTCCTGCTCGTCCGTCTCCCCGGCCTCGGAGTCCTCGTGCTCGGGCTGCGTAGAGTCACTCACCGTATAGCCCACTGCATGGAGTGCGGCGCCAGGTTGGGGCGGGAGGGCGGCGCGGTGCGGCGCTCCAGAGGCTCCCCGTCATGTAGCGGCGGCTCAGTCTCGCCGTCCTGCTCGTCCGTCTCCCCGGCCTCGGAGTCCTCGTGCTCGGGCTGCGTAGAGTCACTCACCGTATAGCCCACTGCATGGAGTGCGGCGCCAGGTTGGGGCGGGAGGGCGGCGCGGTGCGGCGCTCCAGAGGCTCCCCGTCATGTAGCGGCGGCTCAGTCTCGCCGTCCTGCTCGTCCGTCTCCCCGGCCTCGGAGTCCTCGTGCTCGGGCTGCGTAGAGTCACTCACCGTATAGCCCACTGCATGGAGTGCGGCGCCAGGTTGGGGCGGGAGGGCGGCGCGGTGCGGCGCTCCAGAGGCTCCCCGTCATGTAGCGGCGGCTCAGTCTCGCCGTCCTGCTCGTCCGTCTCCCCGGCCTCGGAGTCCTCGTGCTCGGGCTGCGTAGAGTCACTCACCGTATAGCCCACTGCATGGAGTGCGGCGCCAGGTTGGGGCGGGAGGGCGGCGCGGTGCGGCGCTCCAGAGGCTCCCCGTCATGTAGCGGCGGCTCAGTCTCGCCGTCCTGCTCGTCCGTCTCCCCGGCCTCGGAGTCCTCGTGCTCGGGCTGCGTAGAGTCACTCACCGTATAGCCCACTGCATGGAGTGCGGCGCCAGGTTGGGGCGGGAGGGCGGCGCGGTGCGGCGCTCCAGAGGCTCCCCGTCATGTAGCGGCGGCTCAGTCTCGCCGTCCTGCTCGTCCGTCTCCCCGGCCTCGGAGTCCTCGTGCTCGGGCTGCGTAGAGTCACTCACCGTATAGCCCACTGCATGGAGTGCGGCGCCAGGTTGGGGCGGGAGGGCGGCGCGGTGCGGCGCTCCAGAGGCTCCCCGTCATGTAGCGGCGGCTCAGTCTCGCCGTCCTGCTCGTCCGTCTCCCCGGCCTCGGAGTCCTCGTGCTCGGGCTGCGTAGAGTCACTCACCGTATAGCCCACTGCATGGAGTGCGGCGCCAGGTTGGGGCGGGAGGGCGGCGCGGTGCGGCGCTCCAGAGGCTCCCCGTCATGTAGCGGCGGCTCAGTCTCGCCGTCCTGCTCGTCCGTCTCCCCGGCCTCGGAGTCCTCGTGCTCGGGCTGCGTAGAGTCACTCACCGTATAGCCCACTGCATGGAGTGCGGCGCCAGGTTGGGGCGGGAGGGCGGCGCGGTGCGGCGCTCCAGAGGCTCCCCGTCATGTAGCGGCGGCTCAGTCTCGCCGTCCTGCTCGTCCGTCTCCCCGGCCTCGGAGTCCTCGTCCTCGGGCTGCGTAGAGTCACTCACCGTATAGCCCACTGCATGGAGTGCGGCGCCAGGTTGGGGCGGGAGGGCGGCGCGGTGCGGCGCTCCAGAGGCTCCCCGTCATGTAGCGGCGGCTCAGTCTCGCCGTCCTGCTCGTCCGTCTCCCCGGCCTCGGAGTCCTCGTCCTCGGGCTGCGTCGAATCTCCGCTTTCGTCTTCAGGGTACAACAGCAATGAGGCTATACCTGTTACGGAACATTATTGTTACAATAATTTATTTGAAGAACATTAGGCGAATAGGAAAGTCACGCTGCCATCTAACATTCATAGCGATCGGAAGCAGTAAAACCTTTTTGACACATAACCTAATCTTCATCATAATTTCAGCTTGTAAAATCTTAGGTCTCTCTCTCTACATGAATTTCTACAAGGTATGATCTGTCCATATAGTTTCCACTTAACTTTGAGTGGTTTTAATTCAGCTACCCAACAAAATAATGATAAATATTTATATAGCAAGATATCTACATAGAATTATGTAGTTTTAGATATAATTACTATGCTTGCCACTCACCCGCGTCTGAACCCTGGGTGGCACCAGTCTGAACACTGCGCTGGGCCGATTCAGCATTGTCTTGGTCGTCCGAGTCGCTCTCAGTCTCCACTTCGGCCAATAAATCCAGTTCACTCTCACTTTCGCCGCCTTCGGCGCGCTCCGTGCCATTTTCTACTACCACATGTTGTTCTTGTTGTCTGCAAAAGTATATTAGTTTGTTAAATGAATTTATACATTTCTGAGAGTAAATTGATGTTTAATTACAATACAATAGCAATACTTAGTTTATGAATCCTATTACTCTGATTCCGACTAATATTGTAAATGGGAAAGTTTGGATGTTTCTTACACCTAATAAACAGCTAAGCTAATTTTGAAGAAATTTGGTACATAAGATCGAACAGAAATTATTGCATTTTCATCGCAAACACTTTGACTTAGTCTAAGCTCCAAAGAATGACAAAGAGAAGAAATTATCATAGACAAACCTATCGCCCATAGGGTCATCATGGTGCTGCGCGTCGGCAGCGGGCACCGGCGCCGGCACATTAGGCTCATCAGTCTCTGAAGCGTCGTCATCACCCCCCAAAGCTTCTCCGGCCACGTCATCAGCGTACTCTGTGGCAACCGGGGTCGATGACCGGTCCGGGACGAGGGTGGAACTACCCATAGAGGTACCGCCGGCTGCGTTGCTGCGACTGCCGGCGTTGTTGGACTCTCTGAAAATCAAAATTAGTTATTACACCTTTCTTTATCTACAAATACATCCTAGACATCCTAAAGATTCCATGTTTGTATAACTTGGACAGTGCAACAGGTATTACATGATTAACGAAATTAAGTTGACATAAAATAACTCTCTCACTCAATCTTATGAAATGTTATTTAACAATATTGTTTTTTTTTTTACTAGCCTCTTGTTGTTGTGTCCCACTGCTGGGCAAAGGTTTCCCCTTTTTCTTCCACTCGGGTAAAAAAACAATATTGAATATATAAAAAAAGTAGAACGACCAAGAACAAAGAATACCTGCGCGGATGTGCAGCTAACCGTGAATGTCCAGTAGAGAGCGGCTCGACTCCGAACAAGTCTTCGCTTCCATTGACTAACTCAACGTAAGTATTCGCCAGAGGGAAGGGCGCAGTGGGGCGAACCACGCCCAGTCGAACCGGGGCCAGCAGGGCATCAGCTGCTTCGACTAGTTCTTCCACGGCCAGGGCCACTAGCGCCGCGAACACTCGGCGGCAGCGGACCAATGATGACGTTATTGTTAACGGCCTGTCAACAAATGTATTTCTAAATAAAAGGTAAGAGGCAGGTACTCATAAACTTAACAATAAAGGCGTAACGCAGCGGATGTTGTCAAGGAATCTTGCACAGACTGGGGTTATAGTTTTTTCGCTATTAGGCGCTACTGGCGAGTGAGGTCTAAACTCCATTTATTCTTACCAGTCCTATCATGTAAACATCTTACCATGTCTTGTTATGATTTTACAACAATATAAATTAAAATAGAGTTGTTAGGAAATTACTTTAATGGTTAATAAATGTTTTACTTTAGAATGTTTCGGTTTGAACTAATATTTGATTTATTTTCAACAAAATTCAACAAAAAGTACTGTGAAGAACGTTTACATGATAGGACTGGTAAGAATAAATGGAATTTACTCACATCTATCTGACAGATGCGATAAGACCTCACTCGCCAATAGCGAGCGAAAAAATGATAACCCTGATGTCATTCTCATACCCAAGTTCAGCTATTTGCTGCTTCTAATACACTAGGCAATTGACGTGCAACATATGCTATCCCACTCACTTTTACTGACCAAAGTGAAATAGCACATCGTGTCATTCATGTAAATTGTACAGAGCGAGAAAGAACGACATGTTGCGTGTCGATTGTTGCAGTGTATTGGAGGCTCAGACGAAGGAAAAAAGAATAGACATGACATACCTACAAAAACCGTGCATACCTAAAGCCGGCGGCGACAAAGGATTCGCCACAAAGATGGCGGCCTGCGCGTACTAATAACAGAGTTTAATAAGACATACAGTTGTCAATCGGCCTTAATGATGACGGTCACGCCGCCAGCGTGATCCGACACAGCAGTGTCAGGGTTGTCACAAAAGTGCATGTACTTTTTTTATTATTTAAAATAGAGGAGACAGGTGAGAGTGGTGAGACGCCTTTTGAATTTTTGTTGATTGTGTTTTTTTTAATCCAAGATGGCCGACATATTTATATGTAAATTTATACATCTATTAGGCGCGGCTAGACAGTATATTTTGGCAATATGAAGGCTGTGTTGGCGAGTGGCCGAGCAAGGTTGTCGCACCACGCGACCGTGGCAGTGAACTTGCTTTCTTCGCCTTCACCGCACCGCGCCGCGCGTCGTCCAACCGTGAACCGCGTTTCGTTAAATAACATAATTAGTGAACAAAACAACGACGGAATCAAAACACATTAAGTGTTTGATTGAACTAAGACTAATCTGATTGTTAAAAATATACTTCACACAATATTTTCCACAGTTTTCTCAGTTTTCTGTCTCGGCATTCGAGTCGATTTTACTGTCTAGCCGCGCCTAATAGATGTATAAATTTACATATAAATATGTCGGCCTATTTATATGTAAATTTATACATCTATTAGGCGCGGCTAGACAGTAAAATCGACTCGAATGCCGAGACAGAAAATAGCGTGACCGTCGCGCCCGGATGCTAAGATGACATACATCTGCCTGGCATCCCGTGGGCAATTTTCGGGATGAGATTTACAAAAAAAATATTTTTGGATCCAAGATGACGGACAATTTTTTTTTTCAATTTTGCAATAAGTATGGATATCGTTTAATTTTTTTTTCCAATTTTACAATATGGGTATCGTTTTATAGGTTTTCGGGACGCTGATTACGAAAATAATGTTTAGTTTTGGATCCCAAGATGGCGGATAATAGTTTCAATTTTTTTTCTATTTTACAATATTGGTTTCATTTTATAGGTTTTCGGGGGCGCTGATTACGAAAATAACGTATATTTTTGGATCCAAGATGGCGGACAATTTTTTTAAATTTTTTTGTTTCTGACATACATGCGCGGTTCAAAATGTACATGCGAACTTGCGGACATTTAGCCGGATTTGATTGGAACTATTTTTAAGGAAATTTGTGTTTTCTGTTTACATTTTGAACCGCGTATGTATGTCAGAAACAAAAGTGCCAGAAAAAAAATTGTCCGCCTTCTTAGATCTCAAAATAAATGTTATTTTCGTAATCAGCGTCCCCAAAAACCTAAAAAACCTATAAAACGATACCCATATGTTAAATTTAAAAAAAAAATTGTCCGCCATCTTGGATCTCAAAATAAATGTTATTTTCGTCATCAGAGACCCCTAAAAACCTATAAAACACATATTGTAAAAAAAATTAAAAAAACATCGGCCACCTTGGATCCAAAAATAAAAAGTAAAAAAGTAGTTACCTAGTCGGTTCCGAATTGGGTGGAAGATATGAGTATGTCATCTAAATAGCTTTGTTGGATTGGAGGGACTCTGCCTAATCAGCGTCGCTCCGCACAAGTTTTTTCAAAATATACAACCCTTAAATTAGTACCGCACTGCCATACTAAATCGAAAATGAAATTAGTATGGCCGTGCGGTACGCCCCCCTCCGTCCCTCGCCCCCGCACCCCCCACGATTGCTCCGCGTAGAGGCCCTCGATGACCGACTGTATGAACCATATAGGTAGGCTATGCTAATAATAGTGACAAAACATGGCGACTGGCCGCATAACTACTGTTTGTATAGATAGTTATGTCGGGTCTATTCTTTTTTGCTAAGTATATATTTGGCTTTAAAATACTGACCCTTTTTTCTTGGCAGCACCGGGCGCCATCTCGACGCTGAAAATAACGAAGATCCGCACGATGGAGCGCACGAAGCGGCGCGCTACTTCGCGCGCGCGCTCGGCGCGGCCGGGGATCGAGTCGTTCTGTTGCTCGCGGATCAGTGTGTTGAGCAGTGTGTCTAAAGTCTGGGAACAAGTTTCACGTTTAAATAAACATGAATAAAAGCTGGGAAAATCGCCCCGACAGATGCAGCGAGTAAAATTGAGAGGCGTCATTTTCATTCTTGTTTAGTCGAGAAAATCAGTGTGATCGAACGTGTATGTGCGCTGTTATGATAACTAATTAAAAATATTTTTATGTTTTTTACAATAATTCGATGTCTTACGTTACTTTGTCGAAAGTTAACTGGACTTATTAAACTTGTTAAGTATCATTCGAAAATTATCTGTCACAGATTCGGCGGACTCGACGGACGGATGACGCACCGCACATCACTGCGGCTTCAGCGGCAGGCCAGTCGCATGTCCAGCAATATTGATACTCACCTCATTAGTGCACTTGACGATGAGCGCATGCGTGAACTTATCAAGCAGCGTGGTGCCGGACTGGTGCGGCGCGGCTCTGGACGGCCGGGCCTCTGTCTCGACGCACATCACAGCGGCTTCCACGGCAGGCCAGTCGTCTGCTCAACAATATTGATACTCACCTCATTAGTGCACTTGACGATGAGCGCATGCGTGAACTTATCAAGCAGCGTGGTGCCGGACTGGTGCGGCGCGGCTCTGGACGGCCGGGCCTCTGTCTCGACGCACATCACAGCGGCTTCCACAGCAGGCCAGTCACCTGCTCAACAATATTGATACTCACCTCATTAGTGCACTTGACGATGAGCGCATGCGTGAACTTGTCAAGCAGCGTGGTGCCGGACTGGTGCGGCGCGGGACTGGACGGCCGGGCCTCTGTCTCGCTACCGGTCGACGCGCCGCACATCACTGCGGCTTCCACGGCAGGCCAGTCGCCTGTCCAACAAAAATACACATTTTTAGCAACGATGCAATTTGACGGCCTACCTACGAGTAACTTAGCAAACGATCGGTAGCATAACAGAATGGTAATTAATTCGTAATGCAGTAGGAGTTTCTTCATTATATCTTGCTTTCACCACGCTCGCTAGCGTGTGGACAACACTTTTTTTCGTGTGTATAGTGTAATTTCGCGTGTTTTTTCCAGCTGCCTGAACGTTGTTCTGCCGCTTGGTGTGTATCAGACTCACCCAGCAGATGCAGCAGGGCGCGCCTCGCGAACCGCGGCGGCTCCAGGTCGTGGTCGGGCGCGTCCACCTCGGCGTCGGAGCCGGGCTGCTTGCGGGGCCCGCGGCCGCCTGCTCTGAACTGAGGTTGTTCTGCCGCTTAGTGTGTATCAGACTCACCCAGCAGATGCAGCAGGGCGCGCCTCGCGAACCGCGGCGGCTCCAGGTCGTGGTCGGGCGCGTCCACCTCGGCGTCGGAGCCGGGCTGCTTGCGGGGCCCGCGGCCGCCTGCTCTGAACTGAGGTTGTTCTGCCGCTTAGTGTGTATCAGACTCACCCAGCAGATGCAGCAGGGCGCGCCTCGCGAACCGCGGCGGCTCCAGGTCGTGGTCGGGCGCGTCCACCTCGGCGTCGGAGCCGGGCTGCTTGCGGGGCCCGCGGCCGCCTGCTCTGAACTGAGGTTGTTCTGCCGCTTGGTGTGTATCAGACTCACCCAGCAGATGCAGCAGGGCGCGCCTCGCGAACCGCGGCGGCTCCAGGTCGTGGTCGGGCGCGTCCACCTCGGCGTCGGAGCCGGGCTGCTTGCGGGGCCCGCGGCCGCCTGCTCTGAACTGAGGTTGTTCTGCCGCTTAGTGTGTATCAGACTCACCCAGCAGATGCAGCAGGGCGCGCCTCGCGAACCGCGGCGGCTCCAGGTCGTGGTCGGGCGCGTCCACCTCGGCGTCGGAGCCGGGCTGCTTGCGGGGCCCGCGGCCGCCTGCTCTGAACTGAGGTTGTTCTGCCGCTTAGTGTGTATCAGACTCACCCAGCAGATGCAGCAGGGCGCGCCTCGCGAACCGCGGCGGCTCCAGGTCGTGGTCGGGCGCGTCCACCTCGGCGTCGGAGCCGGGCTGCTTGCGGGCCCGCGGCCGCCTGCTCTGAACTGAGGTTGTTCTGCCGCTTAGTGTGTATCAGACTCACCCAGCAGATGCAGCAGGGCGCGCCTCGCGAACCGCGGCGGCTCCAGGTCGTGGTCGGGCGCGTCCACCTCGGCGTCGGAGCCGGGCTGCTTGCGGGGCCCGCGGCCGCCTGCTCTGAACTGAGGTTGTTCTGCCGCTTGGTGTGTATCAGACTCACCCAGCAGATGCAGCAGGGCGCGCCTCGCGAACCGCGGCGGCTCCAGGTCGTGGTCGGGCGCGTCCACCTCGGCGTCGGAGCCGGGCTGCTTGCGGGGCCCGCGGCCGCCTGCTCTGAACTGAGGTTGTTCTGCCGCTTAGTGTGTATCAGACTCACCCAGCAGATGCAGCAGGGCGCGCCTCGCGAACCGCGGCGGCTCCAGGTCGTGGTCGGGCGCGTCCACCTCGGCGTCGGAGCCGGGCTGCTTGCGGCCCGCGGCCGCCTGCTCTGAACTGAGGTTGTTCTGCCGCTTGTGTGTGTATCAGACTCACCCAGCAGATGCAGCAGGGCGCGCCTCGCGAACCGCGGCGGCTCCAGGTCGTGGTCGGGCGCGTCCACCTCGGCGTCGGAGCCGGGCTGCTTGCGGGGCCCGCGGCCGCCTGCTCTGAACTGACGTTGTTCTGCCGCTTGGTGTGTATCAGACTCACCCAGCAGATGCAGCAGGGCGCGCCTCGCGAACCGCGGCGGCTCCAGGTCGTGGTCGGGCGCGTCCACCTCGGCGTCGGAGCCGGGCTGCTTGCGGCCCGCGGCCGCCTGCTCTGAACTGAGGTTGTTCTGCTGCTTGGTGTGTATCAGACTCACCCAGCAGATGCAGCAGGGCGCGCCTCGCGAACCGCGGCGGCTCCAGGTCGTGGTCGGGCGCGTCCACCTCGGCGTCGGAGCCGGGCTGCTTGCGGGGCCCGCGGCCGCCTGCTCTGAACTGAGGTTGTTCTGCTGCTTGGTGTGTATCAGACTCACCCAGCAGATGCAGCAGGGCGCGCCTCGCGAACCGCGGCGGCTCCAGGTCGTGGTCGGGCGCGTCCACCTCGGCGTCGGAGCCGGGCTGCTTGCGGGGCCCGCGGCCGCCGCGCCCGCCGGCTCTGAACTGGCGTTGTTCTACTGCCTGACGGCCGACTGTTTGCACTAGGAACAGCAGGATTGATTCGCCCCTGAAAATAATACATTAGATCAATTGACGCAAAAAAATGTCCAATGTACCCAAAAAATTTGCATTTGCGTGCAAAGATAGCCGAAACTGCCGTGCTAAACTAAGGAGCTCTGACTGAGCTCCAACTATACAAGTAAAAGTTATTACAACTGGGGAACAACTTACACGCTCTCGCAATCACACAACACATTTGCTCATAGCCAGACAGGATGATCGCAAGATTTAACACAAAAAAAAAAAAGCAAAAAATTATATCTCACAAAAAATACGAACACACCTAGAAAAACGTGCTACGAAATCACTGAAATATTTATGTCAATAAAACCAACCTTGAATTAAAATGAGTAGCTAACTGCGTGTCCCTGGCTAGTCGGGCTAGCAGATCGCAGCGGGCCGCCCAGTTCCCGCCAACCAAGGCCTTGCAGCGGCACTTCTCCCAACAATCGCAATACGCCGTGGGAGACGTCTGCTTCTGCTTGCAGTCATGACCCTTGTGGCACACCTGCAAGGTAACGTTATGTTTTCAGTGAGAAGCTTTTAAAAACTATCTTAACAAAAGCAATATTAAATAGCGTTTTTGATCCATAAATGAGTTAAATATTTCTCGTGCAGTGCATACATGTGGCACGCTTTCTTTCCACATCTTAATCGTGGAATAACAAATTAGTTTCACTTCAATGTTTAACAAAAAAAAAAC
The DNA here is from genome assembly GCA_018467065.1 of Ephestia elutella. NCBI lineage: Eukaryota > Metazoa > Arthropoda > Insecta > Lepidoptera > Pyralidae > Ephestia > Ephestia elutella. Next base: position 10,003,567 of record CM031578.1, read on the forward strand.
TTACTTTTGCACATTCTGTACAGCAGCACAGGGAACCAGTTAGACCACACGTCTTGCATTCGAATATATCCTAGAAAAGAAAATACGTTTCAATACACGAAATCACTAAGATAATTAAACTATTACATTTTTGTGGGCGCCGAGCGCTGAGCCTCGTCCGTTTCGGGACACGCGCGAATGGCGTCTAGAATGACTCCAACTAAGTACCTGATTAATGTGCTCTTGTCCAGTCCAGGTAAAGCTGCAAGTATCATCGCAGCACAGTACTAGCAGAGGGGAGTGGTCGGGATGAGCGTTGGGCGGGAAGATGGCCGCCGAGCGCTGGGAATCGTCCACTTCGGGACACGCTTGAATAGCGTCCAGAATAACTCCAACTAAGTACCTGATTAATGTGCTCTTGTCCAGTCCAGGTGAAGCTGCAGATATCATTGCAGCAGAGTACTAGCAGAGGGGAGTGGTCGGGATGAGCGTTGGGCGGGAAAATGGCCGCCGAGCGCTGGGCCTTGTCCGCTTCAGGACACGCGCGAATCGCGTCCAGAATAACTCCAACTAAGTACCTGATTAATGTGCTCTTGTCCAGTCCAGGTGAAGCTGCAAGTATCATTGCAGCACAGTACTAGCAGAGGGGAGTGGTCGGGATGAGCGTTGGGCGGGAAGATGGCCGCCGAGCGCTGGGCCTCGTCCGCTTTGGGACACGCGCGAATCGCGCCCAGAATAACTCCAACTAAGTACCTGATTAATGTGCTCTTGTCCAGTCCAAGTGAAGCTGCAAGTATCATTGCAGCACAGTACTAGAAGAGGGGAGTGGTCGGGATGAGCGTTGGGCGGGAAAATGGCCGCCGAGCGCTGGGCCTTGTCCGCTTCAGGACACGCGCGAATCGCGTCCAGAATAACTCCAACTAAGTACCTGATTAATGTGCTCTTGTCCAGTCCAGGTGAAGCTGCAAGTATCATTGCAGCACAGTACTAGCAGAGGGGAGTGGTCGGGATGAGCGTTGGGCGGGAAGATGGCCGCCGAGCGCTGGGCCTCGTCCGCTTCGGGACACGCGCGAATCGCGTCCAGAATCACTAGAGCGGCGCGGTACGCGCGTTCTGATACCGCTTGCATTAGTGGCGTTTGGCCCATGCCGTCCCTGTAAATTATACATTATATAGACTAACTCAGTTTGAATGTACAGTCAAGAGTCAAAAGTGGAGTCATACCTTAAGTATGTATTTAGTAAGTAGTGGGGTACTAAGTAGTGAATTCTGACACAGAAATAATAATACACTACCTATAGTTTATTATAAAGCAAACCAATAGTGGTGAGTACGGTGACACGCAACCAATTGATAATTTCGTCACAAGCTAATGCATCTGCTGGTCTAATCGGTAGTCGGATGGACTGCAGTTGATACAGGTCAAAGTTCGAGTCACATCCAGATATTTTATTTTTCATATTAAACTCAATTCATAAGCCAAGAGTATTTTTATATAATGTAATTGATATGCTTTAATATATTTGTTATGAAATAAAAATTCTCAAAAATCATGACAACTATTTATTCATGTAAATAGGTATAGTATACTTATGTAAAATTTATTATTATAAACTATACTAACAAATTTAAAATTTATGTTTAATCACTTCCCTATCTAATTACAGAATAAATAAGAACTTAAAAATAAGCATTCTGTAGTAAGTTACTTATAAGAATCAGTTCATTTATTTTATATATTATTACTAAATTATACTTTCGCTTTTTGTTAGTAAATATTGAGGTTATAGCTTAAGTATTCGTTTTCATCATGAAAAGAAGATTGAAACTAAACCTCAACATCTAACAATTTAACAATTTATCTCCTATTACGAAACATAACCTTGTATTTGTAATGCAAAATACAAAAACAAGTAATAAGTATAAAAATAATTTAAATAATGTTTATACTTTAATAAAACCAGATTTGATACAATAGAAAGAGGACAGTTGGAATATACCTACTTAATGAATTAACTCACTGATTAAATTTAAACACAAATAATTAACTCACTATTTTGTAAAGTTGCCGTTGTTGTCTTTTCTACACATATTTCAATCACAAAATAACTGTCCTAAACATCCATACAGTGAGAAACTAATTCTTCCTTGCTCATCTCCTATGCACCATCAGGCCCCATAGATTTTCTATGGAGTTGAGGTTAGAAGACCGCGCTGGCCAAGGATGACATTTATTTCTGGAAGCGAAATAAATTATCCAGTTTTTTTATGCACGCCACCAGCTTGATATGCACGACGAACAGTAGATAGGCATCGAAACATCAAATAAATCAGCATAACGCCTGGTAGGTAAAATCATCGCCTTCATATTCTTCCAACATTATTGTTGCTGCTGCTCAGAGATAATAGCCGGTCTTCTACTTTGCGGCAAGGCTACCCTGCAGCAAGTCGCTACACCCAACGTGTTGTCCACTAAAAGAATATAATAATATATAATTAGGTATTTAGTTTATTATTTAATTTCAAAACTATCACTTATGCAAAGCAAAATCACGAAGAAAAATATATCAATACAATACATTAATATTATGTTATCATTTTATGTTTGAATTAATCACAAAATATTACACATTTACACACACATATTTCAAATCACAACTATTTATTTGTTTAAAAATACTCACACTTGTAACGCGGTGACGCGTTCATCCTCTTTGATCCATTTATGCGTGCGCTGGCACATACATACTTATTTCACCTGTCATAAATTTTAAACTGTATTCATACACATTCGATTCCGCACTTTGATATCATTCTTGACTCAGTTTATGTAAATCACTTATCGTCTAACATTGTAAATAAATAATATATCTAAAATATATTTAATATTATATAAAACAACATAGACCCGTCCAGGGTAAGTTTTATTGGTTCTTTCGGAAGTGATTCTAAATTTATAGTGAAGTGTGCTTGTTATGTTTTCTAACCGTTCTTTATAATTGTTTTAGGTCTTATGTTTTTACTATTAAAATAATATCAACGACCCGTGATGTATTATTTAAGAGTCTCTGCGATAATGGCGCCCTTCGGAAAAATTTAAATACAGAAACTGTGAGTACTCATTTAATCATCTACATCAAGAAACCTCTAACGTGCGTTTTCAACTGCACGATACTATTGAGCCTACTATTGAGCCTACATCTCATTTGACAATTGTCATCCTAATTTGAAAATTTATTTAACCTTTTTTTTTACTTTTTTTTCTTCTCCTATTTTAATTAACTAAAGTTAATTAATAACTTTTAATTAAGTACTTTTACTTACCTTTAAGTACTTTTAATTACATTTAATTACCGTTAATTACTGTTAATTGTATTTAATTACCGTATTATTTTATTTAGAGTTTTCTAATTTGTAACTCTACTTACCTTACTTATTTACCTTACTTACTTACACAATTTATGTCATTTACTTGATATTTTCCTTACGTCATTACTAAGACGTTTATTTTAATTTTTTGCGTTTCGCGCATAGTGTTATTTTTATACTCTACCTATTTATTAAGGTACATGCTTGTACATATTTGTCATCGTGCGGTTTTAGTAACACGTTAAAAAAGCCTTAAGCTATTATTTACAAGTTAGCGGTTGGTGACTAATTTTTAATTAAGCCTACACCATTAATAAGCTCAGTTCTTGAGAAATGCTTCCTGTTATATAAGCTTTCTCTATGATGTATTTAGTCACAAATCCTTAAACGGAATTATGACTTTGTTAGGTGATGTATGTATGTTAGTATTTGTTAGGTAGGATATATGTGGAACTGATTGGCTTATTGTATATACTCATCTCAATTTCATTTACCTTTCTAAATTAACTTTCACTTCATCCATTTAGTTTTACTACTATTGTATAATAAGTTTATATTTTTATTTAAGTTTACTATGTGTTTTTTAATTCATAATTTACTCTCTAAATTCAAAATTACATATATTTCAATTTTTAACAATTTTTAAGATTAAAAAAAAAGTTTTTAAAACTTTTTTTTTAAAACCGGCTCCCCCCGGTACTGTAACGCGGTGACGCGTTCATCCTCTTTGATCCATTTATGCGTGCGCTGGCACATACATACTTATTTCACCTGTCATAAATTTTAAACTGTATTCATACACATTCGATTCCGCACTTTGATATCATTCTTGACTCAGTTTATGTAAATCACTTATCGTCTAACATTGTAAATAAATAATATATCTAAAATATATTTAATATTATATAAAACAACATAGACCCGTCCAGGGTAAGTTTTATTGGTTCTTTCGGAAGTGATTCTAAATTTATAGTGAAGTGTGCTTGTTATGTTTTCTAACCGTTCTTTATAATTGTTTTAGGTCTTATGTTTTTACTATTAAAATAATATCAACGACCCGTGATGTATTATTTAAGAGTCTCTGCGATACACTTAATCCAGTTCCTTTCATTAGAAATTGAGACTATTTTGCAACCACTATCATGCAAAGTAAATCCGAGTAGTCTCCATAATACCTACTTATAATGGCCTATATTGGCAAGTGTTGGTAAAGTAATATTCCACAAATACTTAGATAACTATCACTAACAAATGCGTTCAACTAAAACGAGAACTCGGTTGAAGTGATAAATTTGCGTCTGTCTTTTTTTTCATTCACCGTCAAATATTCATTTTCATAGCTGGTCCATACTGACCATCCATACGAAGTAACGATACCATAAAGTTAGAAGAAGCAAGGATTTTATAGACATACTATGAACGTTCCGTATCGTTCATAGTATGTCTATGAAATCCATAAAAGTATGAAGCGCTCGCCGACTCGCCGCGCCAGCCTACCTACTTCTATGGAAACATCGTATTCGGTCGGTTGACATTGCACAGACACATAGGCGTTTTACAAACAACACACAATCATAAAGTCTTAAGTGCAAACACTTCTATAATCAATTAGTATGAGAAATTCTGACTCCACTTCTGGAGATGTCTGTACATTTTGCCTAGATCAAAATCTTGTACAGAACAATACTTAATTAAATCGTAACATAAAACGCCGCATATATTATTAAAATTTCATAAATCGCAGTTTCATTGATTTTGGCTCTGCATTTCGTCAGTCAGTGTCCTCGTATATATTTAAGATAAGACGCTGCCCGACATTCAGATAGATCGCTAAAGTAGAAACTTGTAAATTTTCTTTTCAACAGATACATAGTTCATGAGCACTAAAAGGAATTTAGAACATTCCGTCTCTAGGATAAAAACAACATCCACGAAAGCCGCTGGCAGAAACTAATACAAATATCAATTGCGATGACGGCGACCCTCGACAAAAATATTTAAAGTGTATTTCTATGATGTGCCCTTATATGGCTCGCCAGGCCAAATTTAGTTTTGAATATTCTGTTACACGAATGGCAGAGCAGTTGGCCGGCTGTGTTATATGTATAGGAGGTCTAACAGATCGTAGAGTACTGACTTGGCAGTGAGCAGCTGCATCAGATAGGGCTGCAACGCGGGACTCTCGCACAGCGCGCGCAGGGCCGAGAGAGCGTTGCCGCGGCGCTCTGCGGGGTCGGCGCTCACTGCGCCGCCACCCCTGTTCTCACCACCGGACATTTTGCTGTTGATAGATTTTAAAGTAAGTAAAGCAAAGTAAAAAAGTAAAAAATAAAATATGATAGATATACCAAGTACTTTCTTGTTACCTTTACAATAAAGTAAATAGACTGCTTAATATATATATAATGAATTACCATCAATGCAAGCTGTCATTATCTACCTGGATTAAGACTCTAGACTATGAATCTACAGAATCTCTTTTAGAGAGTATTGTTTATAGGCGCATCAAATTAGCATAACCCGGACATAATTCATTAACTCGATGTTTATTTATTTTTTTTGGATATTTATATTAAGTGTCAAATATAAATTAATACCGAGTTGTAAAAATTCCGCGGTGGTAATGTTTTTTTATGAAAATCACACGATTTTGTTAATCACCGAACTTTATCGTAAAAGTAAAATACGTAACCGAAAACCTTGTAAGTATAATTTTAAGTTGTAGTTAAATGCCACCACTTTAAATCAAAATTAAACAAAATCTTATTTCGCATGTGTGTTTTTTTTAGTAGTATTCATTTTATGCCTATATATCATTAAGCAAAAATAACAACTATTATGTTATGTACTCTGATAAGCTTGATAAAGTCTTTATAGATACATTACACAAAAATTAAACATTTTTTTTTAACGTTTCAATCAAAACGTATTTCTCGCTAGAAAAAAAATCGTAACTGTGGAATTTTTGTTTAATTATAGGATTTGGGATGCCACAATTATGTTTTTACCAAAATTATACAGTTTAGTGTCGCTTTTATGAAATTTATAAAAAAACATAAAATACGCGCGATCACGGATTGTGAGCGGGGTACATGCGGTGGGTGCGGGGCGGGGAGACGGAGCGGTGGCGCGTTCTGCCACCGCGCCCGCGCCGCCGCCGTCACCCCATACGTCATAATTCGGTCAATCGCTCGCGTGCTTAATTGCTTATTATACATTGAATTATAAATAAATATGGAAGTGTAACTCTCATACAACGAACGCTCAAATCTTGGTTCCCTTTACGCAAACAAATGTACTTAAATACAACAAGACATTCAACTCACACATTCTCATAGAAAAAGCTAAAAAGTCAAGGTCACGGGGCGGGGTCAACACACCGCGGCAGCCGGCTACCGCTCAAACAAACGGCCCAGCGGCTTGGCGTTTGAAGACTCGGCACTGAATTAATATAAGTACTACATAGTCTCGGCAAAGGAAAGAAAGGTAATTCCGCTGTTCTTCATATCTGTGTGATTTCTACACCACTTTACGACACATGATGGCCTATTTTTGCTACTTAAACTTGCGAAATTACTCGATGATACGTACAATTGACACTTATGCGTTAGGTACAAGTACAACCGTTGAACTCGCTGCGCCACGGCGAACTGAGGCGAAGTGAGGTTTCTATTTTACGCCCCGCCCACCTAGGTTCCTATTTCGTGGAACCATTTTTTTGGCGTTTTTGGAGTTCTATGGTATATTAGTATGTTGTTATTATACCATGTCCACGTCTTATTTAACATTGCTTTCCTAAAATGTATACTCGATTTTAAGAAAATGTTATATAAATATACATTTCCAAGGAGTAAGGAGTTTTATTTGTTTTCAGACCTAATTAGGGATGACGAATGATTTTTGATTCTTTGTCCATCAGATAGATTACCTATTTAAAAATATTAGATACGTATTTTTTGTTTTTTTATATACTCTCACTCTCAAACTTAAACACGTTTTATTTTTGCACTAGCTGTTACCCGCGGCTTCGCCCGCGGCAAAAAGTATATTTTAAGTAAGTTAGTATCTTTACAATCTTGCAGGTTGATTTTAGAAAAAATAATGCATAATTATACTTTAATATTACATCTAAAACGTAGTGATTATATACTCTTTGATTACATCCTCGAGATTTAATACCAAGTAGTACGTGTTTTTCCATGTACTCCGTCCATATAATACAAAGCATATATTCTATAAATAAATAAGAACAAAAACGAACTTTTTTGGTCATCATACTTTGACGCCCTCCGTGGCCTAACGGTTATCACGCCAGACTGCCACACCGGAGGTCCCGGGTTCGATCCCCGGTCAGGTCAAGATGGAAAATGATCTTTTTCAGATTGGCCTGGGTCTTGGATGTTTATCTATATATGTATTTGTCATAAAATATAGTATCGTTGAGTTAGTATCCCATAACACAAGTCTCGAACTTACTTTGGGGCTAGCTCAATCTGTGTGATTTGTCCGTATATATTTATATTTATATATTTATTTATGTATTATGGTATCAATTCGCCGCGCCGTAAACTATGCTGCTTGGAGGAAAATTTGAATCGTTCCAAACGATATGAAGACGACAATATTAGCCAACCTACCCTCGCAATAGGTATTTTTAAATTTACTTATTGAAGAAGTATTAAAATTACATAATACGCTTGGAAGCGTGGTCTGACAATTGTTATCAATAATCTAAGAAAATAAAAATCATGTTTTTTCTGCTATCTTACGAGATATTGTCCAGGAATAAACTATTTCTTTCCTAACGTCATCAGTACAAAATGCAACAAGGACTAATGCAAAAAGCATTAGGGTACAAAAATGATCCTGGACCAAATTATTGCTTCCCTAACGTGATAATACGAGATATTATCCAGGTATAGTACGAGATAATACAAAATATTATCCAGGACCAAGCTATTACTTTCCCTAACGTGGTAATACGCGATATTATCCAGGGATAGTACGAGATGCTACGAGACATTATCCAGGACCAAACTATTACTTCCCCACAGTGGTAATACGAGATATTATCCGGGGATTTTATGTTCCTAAAGTGGTAATACGAGATATTATCCAGGAACAACATTATTACTTTTCCTAAAGTGGTAATACGAAATATTATCCAAGATTAGTACGAGTTACTACGAGATATCATCCAGAACCAAATTATTACTTCCCTAAAGTAGTAATACGAGATATTATACAGGGATAATCTATTACTTTCCTAACGTGGTAGTACGATTATCCAGGAATAGTACGAGATTCGGAGCCGCCAGTTCCGATTGGATCCAGTACAAGACCTGGAATCGACATCGATGAAAATTTAAAGCCCTTAGCGGCCGTACCGGATAAAATAATATAACTATTTGGACAGGTCTCTGAATGCTGGGGAAAGATCCTGCTGGAGAAGTAATCGCTGTTTTGTCAGTGGCTGCGAGAAATCGGGATAAGAGGTAAGAAAGTGCCCAAGGCCAATTTATTAAGTTCAGACATTGCTTGATTACTCATAAGTTGACAAAAGAATTGATAGAATCAAATTAAGATAAGTCTTCTTGACCTACAATAAGAAATAAAAGTTGTATTTATTGTTAATCACTGGACCACCAGTGATTAACAATAAACATAAACATTTTTCAATGATACAATATTTAGAATCCATCTAAATTCGTGCAACTTTTTATTTAATTATATCGTATTATTATTACAAATTACAAAATTACATATTTTGACAATATGTTGCGTTTCAAAAACCACTGAGATCATTGGTTTGTTTTTCCTATATCATTTATCAACTTAAACTTAAATATCGCCAAGTCATGTTGATGTTCGTTGTTGCTGTATGCTCATATCATGATATGAAAATGTCTTAAGAAATTGACATATGAATCCAATCAACAAAATAAGCAGCCCGCACCTAAATTTCTAAAAAAACCACCAATGAAGTTGAGAAAATATACGCCTTCCTCCATCACGACGTACACAAAGGTACGAGTAGCTTCGAGCAGCCAACACGCCAGTGTCTGTAGCAGTGCAGCGTTGCCTGCAAAGAGGAGCTCGACTGCACGCGTCTGCACGCATCAACAAGTCGCGTGCTCACCGGCGCCAATTCAGGTACCACATGCTGGTCATATTCAGTACTATTATAATAACTGGCGAACAATTATCGACAATCCAGTATTGCTGTTCTATGTCAATGTGTGTTCTAGACTACTGAACCAAAAATCGTTTTTTTTGCTGAAAATAAAATGTTTAACGTCTTATTAACTTGTAATCTCGGTGCCATGCCACCCATACCATGAGTTACCAGATCAATTCCTTTCTCCAGAATTTTTAACACTAAAAATTAAGGAGCTTTTGATTTATCTTAAATTAATGAAAGTTAAATGAATCCATCAATTGTCTTCATTTTAAAATGGAAAAATATGTACCGTATGCCGACTAATATCCCGCATTGAACATATGGTAATAATTGACCTTAAATATGTCAACTTTCTGGTGACCTTTCACTTATAAGCCTAAGATTCAAATTCAATCAATTATATGAATTTAACTACTTACTTTGGGTCTCTGCTAGGCCCTGTACATTTTTACCAAAATTTTTTGAAAGCGTTTTAATCTTTGCTGAGAGGCCAAGCTGGCCATAGGTCTATTTGTTAAATTATTATAATAATTTGTATCGGCTTAGGGCGAAGCCCCATTGCTCTGTTGCGTTGCGTTGCGTCGTGACAGCGTCATCGCTGCGTCGACGTTGCGACGTTTTTCATATATTTTGTTGTGACCTGCCCCATCAATGCGTTGCGTCGTCGGACGCAACGTTTCAACAGATCGATGGAGAAGAGATGAAGCGGGAGGAAGGGTGACGTACTGGGCTGTCAACAGTGTTCCCCTGCTTGAGGCAGTAATCCCAGAATAGGAATATTTTGATTGGGAAGTTATACTAGGCCCAAAGATATTATGCTAATGAAAAGAGAACCATATCCAAAGCCAATCAAAAAATTAAAAAATTACTCATTCAAATAAAAATAAAATATCAGACTTGTGCTGTATGGCTGTTTACTATTTATTTTGCCGTTCCAAAATAGAAAATTTTCTTTTGAATAACCAGTTTCTTTCATTCTGCAACATATCTACGCTAAACATCTACTTGGTATCAAATCTCGAGGATGTAATATTAAAGTATAATTTATGGTTAAAAGAACTCACCAAAGTGAATTTCAACCAAAATTATACGAAATGTTACATCCGAAGAGATTTAATCTCCCACCCATCCCGTTTGACATGCTCGCTCGTAGAACTCTGCTACCATGTCTTTTGTGCCCAGGGTTGCAGAATGCAAACAGCAGCTCTAAAAATAATGACATTAGCTAAAGGTCGGTGAACGAAGGAACTGTATTAATGAGTGAATGTATGATGACCGAAAAAGTTCGTTTTTGTTCTTATTTATTTATAGAATATATGCATTGTATTATGTGGACGGAGTACATGAAAAAACACGTACTACTTGGTATTAAATCTCTTCGGATGTAATATTTCGTATAATTTTGGTTGAAAATTACTTAGGTAAGTCCTTTTAACCATAAATTATTTTAAGCGCCATCTAGTGCCACATTTCTTTAAGAATAGATGGCGTTACTGAAACCCGTATCCAGGCCAACGGGAACCGTATTTTTCGGTATAAAAAGTAGCCTATGTGCATTCCAGATCATAATCTATATCTGTACCAAATTTCATCGAAATCCATCCAGTAGATGTTGCGTGATTGAGGAACAAACTCACAGACATACAAACATCGTAACTTTTGCAATTATAATATTAGTATTATAGTATGAAGTATGAATATCTGATTGACGGACTAAACAGAATTTCGTTTTTTGACCCATTCTTCACGCCTATTATTGTTTGTTACTTGCATATAAATAAATATTTTTTTACTAGCGGTCCGCCCCGGCTTCGCCCGTGGTCTGTGGTACATACAGAGACTGTAGCACTCACCAAAATTTTACAGTTTAGTGTCGCGTTTATGAAATTTATAAAAAAAAAAACAAAATACGCGCGAACGCGGGTATCAATGTAATATGCTTTGCTTATATTTATAAACGTAACTAGTTATAATTTTATTAGGTATAAAATATGCCCGCGTAACTAAGTGGCGGGCAAGTTGTGCGTCTAGGTAGTCGCGTCGCATCTCGACAGTATATGCATGCAAATAAACCAATTACGGCTTTATGGCCCAAGGAATAACGTCTATATTAAAATGTGACTGAAAAAACATATGTGAAAATGAATATCTGTAAACAATAATTGTTTAATTTGATTTCCATGGTAAAAGTATTATGTTCAAAGCTTAAATTAAACATTTTTCAAATAGTTACATATTTTGGTTTTTCCCAAAATTACGAATATTTTTCTTACAAAAATCTGTAAAGTGAATCTGTTTAATTTTTTTTAATTTGTTTAATAAAATAAAACATTGTCCTGAATAAGTTGTAAAACTGCAGTTATCTATTATATCTAGTTAGATAAACCAAAAAATCTGAAATTTTGTGAACCTTCTTGATGGTAGTACCGGATGACTAATTAGTTTAATTTTGATTTATATAAATAGAATGCAAGATATATAATATAAGATAAATATTTCGACAGAGTTATTTATAATGCTGTAGATATGAAATTAAACTTACTTGGAATTAAGTTATTATTTTTTTTTGCATTGACGCGCATTTCAAAAATGTTTAATTTTTCTTAATTACATAATAAATAACAATGCTTAATGATATAGAAAAAGAAAATTACAGTTATAGAATTATGTCCGGGTTAAGCTAATTTGATGCGCCTATTAATAATAATATCAATAGTAGTAAACAAATAATAGTTTAAATCGAAATTACAAATCATTACACTTACACATACACTCATACATATATAAAAATATTGTTACTTCTTGGGCTAGCACGCATGCTTGTATAAATATTTATTATTGTTAATGTTACCAAGTGCATACTTGTATCATTTGTAAAGAGAGGAGTCCCTGTAACACAAGTTTTTACTTAGCGCAGGGCTCCAGTACTTGTAATTTGTAACTTTTCTTGGTAATAAATGATTTATGATTATGATAGATCAAACCTTTATTTGGAGCTACAAAACACATAAAGTTTCATAATACCCAATCCTAATCGAAGCGAAAGTGAGTTTGTTTGTTACCTATTCACGCTTTATCTACTGAAATTTCGCATACACATAGTTAGAAGTACTGAGACGGACATAGGGTACGGAAAAAGCACTGTTCCCGTGGAAAATTCACGCGGGCGAAGCCGCGGGTAAAAGCTCGTATAAAATAAAAAGAAAAGAGAAGAAGAATAAGTGTGTTGCAGCAATACAAAACCGTCACACCTCAGTGTCACAAGTCAACAAGGTGTGATGGACGTTACATTACATTTTCAACTTTATCTTACAGATATTTCTAACATTATTTGTATGATTCTGTGAGGCTCTCTCTCTCACTCTAAATACTTCGCGGACTTCCCAGACTACTAACAAAACTGCAATCTAGTGAACATTAGCACTTACCCGTTATTAGTAAGTCCCATTAGGCTGTCCTCGTCTCCAGAAGCTTCGAAAGTCTCCGGCGGCCATGACAGGGCCGGGACGGTTTCCTCGGAGCTTGCGCCGCTACCTCCCGTGCTGCCGGCCAAGTTTGGCATCGATGGGTTCTCTACTGAAAACAAATGCAATGATTACTTGACTGATAAAATTCTCCTTTTACCCTATCATAGATAAGTCTTAATCTATATTGCATCGGTGTGAAATTATCCTATCTTCTTTCTTATGGAATGTGTTTTATTAACACTGGTGTCAGATTATCAAATCACCTAAAGGCATCTGAATAGTTAATTAGGTACCAAAAACTTTCTGGAGATTCATCTCTCGTTGTTGAATACTTGAGAAATTTGCAATACGTTAAAAAAATTCGGAAGAAAATTTGGTAGATCTACACACAAGAACATAAAAAAGTATTCATACCTATATCGGGTTCCTTGTTGGATGTAGGCGCACACATGTGAACGCACGCGTGAATAATATTTCTGTTGCCATCGCAACGTTCTTGTAATATCGCCAGCATCTGTTGTTCTGTGGAATTAGACGAGATATTGGAAAAATAATGCCATGGAATTTAAATGGCAATGGCATGGCAATCTGCAATGATCATTTAACTGTGATTTGTTGAGTCCTATACTTTGAGCAAGCTAGCTTACATATATTAAAATAGTACAAATCTCCTGATGAAAGTAAAAGGCATATTTTGCGAGAAACCTCTTAACCAGCGGGCATTTTGAATAAAACGTCAATATCCTAACTAATATTATAAATGCGAAAGTGAGTTTGTTTGTTACCTCTTCGCGCTTTATCTACTGAACCAATCTTCCTGAAATTTCGCATACACATAGCTGGAAGTACGGAGAAGGACATAGGGTACCTTTCATCCCGGGAAAAAGCACTGTTCCCGTGGGAAATTTACGCGGGCGAAGCCGCGGGCGAAAGCTAGTTCAATATAAAATTCTTCTGTCACTGACCGAGTGACTGACAGACCACGCACAGCCAAAACTACTGAACGTAGAAAGCTGAAATTTGGCATGTAGGTTCTTAGGGAGTGTAGGGGAGCACTAAGACAGGATTTCCCGAAATTCCCACAGAAACAAAGTTTCGGGCCCATGCTAGTATAATAACTAAACTTACTGTTGACATCAGATTCAAGTTGGTGCAGCAGCTGACGCACTCCGTCCAAATCGCAACGCAAGACACGTGGCATCATGAGCTGCGGTTCGGGTACCAATATTATCAACGCCACCTGTACACGAGATGAGCTTACAATATTTAGTAAGAAATTATTTCAAAAAGGGCAAGATTTTTAAATTATATAAAACGTAGTTTGCTTTAAATCTGACTGTGCTTACAATATTTAGTAAGAAATTATTTCAAAAAGGGCAAGATTTTTAAATTATATAAAACGTAGTTTGCTTTAAATCTGACTGTACACATTTGGATGACGATCAGATGTTTTTGAGTCCTCTTCAAAGACTTAATAAAAAAGAATAGACCCGGCATAACAATCTATATACAAACAGTATTATGCGGCCGGTCGCCATGTTTTGTCACTATTATTAGTATGGACAGGCCGCCATCTTTGTGCCAAATCCTTTGTCGGCGTCGGCTTTAGGTATGCACGATTTTTTGTAGGTTTGTCATGCTTATTCTTTTTTCCTTCGTCTGAGGTCCTCTTCCATCTACATAGCGAGCCCGACAAATCGATTTTAGAGTTTCCGGGTACGTAGTAACTTTCATCCCGGGAAAAAGCACTGTTCCCGTGGGAAATTCACGCGGGCGAAAGCTAGTTAAATATTAAATATAATACATAAAAACGTCTCGCACGCTACAGAGAACCGGTGACGACTGAAGTCCATAGCTCATGGTATAGAGTCCCTTAAGTAATATGAGTCGCGCACACACACCAACTTCATGGCTAACAGTAGATCACGGAAATGACATTTATTTTATGTGACAGCCCTGACCCTGCTGCGTCAGTTCACTCAATTAACTAAACGCAGTTCCCTCAGCATTCCCAATAGGATAGATGACGACAAGTCAAATTAGTTACTTTTTTCTAAATGTCAAAAACAATAATTTATATGGGACTTGTATGACAGTACTCAACGGTGACGTCACTTTTAATGGAGTCAAAAAGCATTCCCAATATACTTTAACTAGAACTAAAAATTAGTAAACCATGTTATAAATAAAATTGATCAATTAAAGTGACATTCAATTATTATTATAATGTTTCATTATTTAAATAGCATTATATATTTTATTTTTTACCCAGTCATCATGCCAGTTACCTGCGACTTGAGGGCGGCGTGGTGCGAGGCGGCGGAGTGCGGATGCAGCGGCACGGCATGCGCGGCCAGCGCACGCGCAGGCGGCAGGTTGAGCGGCGGCGGCTCGCGCACCATGCCCACGCAGTCGCGCGCCACGGGGTACAGCGCGCCGTTGCCGTCCAGCATCACTACTACTGGCTCGCTGCCCTGAACGAACAAATGTTTATGTAGCTATTTAATTTTCCCTCAAAAGCAAAGTTAATAATAATAATCTTTTATTTCGACCAACAGAGATCATAATTTGTTAGTAGCACAGATAACTTAAAACCTAATGTTAGTACATACACAAAAAACACATCACACCTCAGTTCCTCAGTGCGTGTATCATTGAACAATGATACACATACTGAAAATCGACACGTGACGCAAACTGATACACATACTGAAAATCGACACGTGACGCAAACATTTTCAGAATACCGTTAAAACAGCCTTCTTTTGCTTGCGCCGTTGCCGTCCAGCATTAACTACTACTGACTCGCTGCCCTGAACGAACAAATGTTTACGTGACTATTTAATTTTCTCTCAATAACAATGTTAAATAGTCTTTAACTGATGACCGTCTATTTTGTAGAACTAGGGAGCGAACCTACTTGCGACCAGTGGCCTAATTCTTGTACTCAAAGTCGCTGCGAATACTGCAATATCGTGGCGACTTGTAGGGTGTGACAATAGTCAAAAGTATGGCATTATATATTCTCGCACCGCTCACAAACCGCAAGTCGCCACGATATCGCAGCAACTTTGAGTACGAGAATTATACCAGTGTCTTAGTCGAAGCCGTAGCCAGTATGTGTACGGCTCCTATAGAACTTGAATTTTATTAATTTATACTGTGATAAACGATATTAGTAATAGCGCCTTCATATCTATGTACAACGACATAACGGCGACTATCCACCTTCATAATGTATGTACCTTTTGTCTCAAAAAATATATTTGTATTTGTATAATCATCATCAATTGACTACACTTACTTCAGCAGCCGTAGCCAGTTGTATGGCGGCTCCGTTAGAATATCCGAGCAACGCGCTATGGTCAGTCGGAAACGTGCTATCAGTGAGGGCACGCGTAGTTCCCACCGCGTACACGGCGTATGCTAGCGCTCCTCCGGGTCTGCGAACTACGGCGTGAACGCCGCGACTATCCACCTGTATGAAAAAAAGAAAATTTAAATGGAATAATTTCTTCCACAGTTCCACAGAACAACTTTCAGTTCCTACAACCATCTCCAACCTCGCCTCGCAACACCAGCCTCGCGCAACTACTTTCAGAAAAAAATCTAATTTGATTTTATGGCATGGAAATAATAATATACTGAATCCGATTTTAGTCCAAAGGACATTGAATTAACGTCTAGTCACATGCGGCTTAATAGTTACCAATGATGTTTACCTATGTTTGAAGTAGCCTCATCTATACATATAATAAAACAGTAAAAATATTTTGTCTGTACATTTAGTCTTTTTGACTAAAATGGATAGAGGGACACTTAAAAAGAACAATAGAAAGCAAAAAATTTTTTTTGGAATTTCTTGTCTGTCTGTCTGTATGTATGTACGCGTTTCACGCAAAAACTACTGGACGGATTTTAATGAAACTTTTTTTGTTGTATAGCTATTAAGCCTGGGCAACATATAGGCTATAATTCATTTTGAAAACTGGAACACCTGATGAAGAACCATAACAGAACAGCTAAACTATAAGAAATATGAAAATGGTGTCTTAACAAAAGTCGTTCAACCTGATGAGCATTTTCTGCTGACGTATAAAAATTTAAGATCTGGAACATCTGATGAAAAGCTACAAGAGACCAGCTACACTATAACATATATGGAAATGGCGCCTTAGCAAAAATCGTTCAACCTGATGACAATTTTCTGCTGACGTATAAAAATTGAAGATCTGGAACATCTGATGAAAAGCTACAAGAGACCAGCTACACTATAATATATATGGAAATGGCGCCTTAGCAAAAATCGTTCAACCTGATGAGCATTTTCTGCTGACGTATAAAAATTGAAGATCTGGAACATCTGATGAATAACTTCAAGAGACCAGCTACACTATAAAATATACGGAAATGGCGCTTTAACAAAACTTGGTTAATCTGATGAGCAATTTCTGTAGACGTATAAAAATCGAAAATCCGAAACAGTTTGGAAAACAAAAAGATTTTTCATCTAAGCGAAACTCACGCGGGCGAAGCCGCGGGCGACAGCTAGTAATAACATAAAGTTCATTACTTCATCCTTGAGTCAATCAATACAGCAATGAAAAAACCCGTATATTCTTTATTTAAGGAGTGTACTCACAGCGATAGTAATAACTTGCACGTCGGGGGGCAATGCAATCTTCCTGGGTGACCTCTGAAGGCAATCAGGGCCCCTGGGGCCAGCCGGCCCGCCCGCGCCCCACTTCACCGCGACCAAGTCATCTTTGCGCACAAGCCGACAATCTTGAAGAATCGTCGTCCAATCGTCGGGCGTGGTTGGTACCACTTCTTTGCCTGGTAAATAAAAAATAGAATAAATTTTGTATTTATTAGACTGCTGTTAGAGCCGTAAGACTCCCAATAAAGTTAAAAGCCTCTTGTCAACATAACGAAATTACACACTTTTCTGATATAAATTTTTGGAATTGATAAGAAAACCTAATTTTAACTTACCATCCTTTCCTACAGTCGGGAAGCGAACAGCCGCGTAAGCTCCGTCGACTTTGAGCACTCTTCCTAATGGCACGCTTTTGACATCCTCCAAAAACAGTACTTCCTTGAGCGGCCATTCTTCCTCATCCCGCTTGGATCCGTCATTTGAAGAACCTTCCTCGCCACGAACCGTCACACGTTTAGCGCGTTCTAGAACAAAACATAAGACTTAAGAAATGGAAAAGACACCAAAAAATTTCTAATTATCTCAGCGACAACAAACTTGGATGATGATGTACATTCGTCCATGCATTGTTCAGCGTTTTTTCCAGAGTCGCAGTTTTAGTCAACAGTATTAAAATGTTGTGATAATAAATAATACTTTCTGTCCTTTCCTTAGTCGCCACTGAGTTCCTAAAATTCACTGAGCTTAGTCTTAGAAAAAATACAATACATTTGGAGATCCACTGATGACTTACTGTGTGATGTGCTGGTGTCGCTGCAGGTGGAGGAGGCCGGGCTCGGCGGCGGCGGCATGTCCAGACGGTCGGCCATGTCCTTGTTGCCGTCCTTGCCGCTGTTGCTTGACGACGAAGCTTGTAATGACTTACTGTGTGATGTGCTGGTGTCGCTGCAGGTGGAGGAGGCCGGGCTCGGCGGCGGCGGCATGTCCAGACGGTCGGCCATGTCCTTGTTGCCGTCCTTGCCGCTGTTGCTTGACGACGAAGCTTGTAATGACTTACTGTGTGATGTGCTGGTGTCGCTGCAGGTGGAGGAGGCCGGGCTCGGCGGCGGCGGCATGTCCAGGCGGTCGGCCATGTCCTTGTTGCTGTCCTTGCCGTTGTTGCTTGACGACGAAGCTTGTAATGACTTACTGTGTGATGTGCTGGTGTCGCTGCAGGTGGAGGAGGCCGGGCTCGGCGGCGGCGGCATGTCCAGACGGTCGGCCATGTCCTTGTTGCCGTCCTTGCCGCTGTTGCTTGACGACGAAGCTTGTAATGACTTACTGTGTGATGTGCTGGTGTCGCTGCAGGTGGAGGAGGCCGGGCTCGGCGGCGGCGGCATGTCCAGGCGGTCGGCCATGTCCTTGTTGCTGTCCTTGCCGTTGTTGCTTGACGACGAAGCTTGTAATGACTTACTGTGTGATGTGCTGGTGTCGCTGCAGGTGGAGGAGGCCGGGCTCGGCGGCGGCGGCATGTCCAGGCGGTCGGCCATGTCCTTGTTGCTGTCCTTGCCGTTGTTGCTTGACGACGAAGCTTGTAATGACTTACTGTGTGATGTGCTGGTGTCGCTGCAGGTGGAGGAGGCCGGGCTCGGCGGCGGCGGCATGTCCAGGCGGTCGGCCATGTCCTTGTTGCTGTCCTTGCCGTTGTTGCTTGACGACGAAGCTTGTAATGACTTACTGTGTGATGTGCTGGTGTCGCTGCAGGTGGAGGAGGCCGGGCTCGGCGGCGGCGGCATGTCCAGGCGGTCGGCCATGTCCTTGTTGCTGTCCTTGCCGTTGTTGCTTGACGACGAAGCTTGTAATGACTTACTGTGTGATGTGCTGGTGTCGCTGCAGGTGGAGGAGGCCGGGCTCGGCGGCGGCGGCATGTCCAGGCGGTCGGCCATGTCCTTGTTGCTGTCCTTGCCGTTGTTGCTTGACGACGAAGCTTGTAATGACTTACTGTGTGATGTGCTGGTGTCGCTGCAGGTGGAGGAGGCCGGGCTCGGCGGCGGCGGCATGTCCAGGCGGTCGGCCATGTCCTTGTTGCTGTCCTTGCCGTTGTTGCTTGACGACGAAGCTTGTAATGACTTACTGTGTGATGTGCTGGTGTCGCTGCAGGTGGAGGAGGCCGGGCTCGGCGGCGGCGGCATGTCCAGGCGGTCGGCCATGTCCTTGTTGCTGTCCTTGCCGTTGTTGCTTGACGACGAAGCTTGTAATGACTTACTGTGTGATGTGCTGGTGTCGCTGCAGGTGGAGGAGGCCGGGCTCGGCGGCGGCGGCATGTCCAGGCGGTCGGCCATGTCCTTGTTGCTGTCCTTGCCGTTGTTGCTTGACGACGAAGCTTGTAATGACTTACTGTGTGATGTGCTGGTGTCGCTGCAGGTGGAGGAGGCCGGGCTCGGCGGCGGCGGCATGTCCAGGCGGTCGGCCATGTCCTTGTTGCTGTCCTTGCCGTTGTTGCTTGACGACGAAGCTTGTAATGACTTACTGTGTGATGTGCTGGTGTCGCTGCAGGTGGAGGAGGCCGGGCTCGGCGGCGGCGGCATGTCCAGGCGGTCGGCCATGTCCTTGTTGCTGTCCTTGCCGTTGTTGCTTGACGACGAAGCTTGTAATGACTTACTGTGTGATGTGCTGGTGTCGCTGCAGGTGGAGGAGGCCGGGCTCGGCGGCGGCGGCATGTCCAGGCGGTCGGCCATGTCCTTGTTGCTGTCCTTGCCGGAGTCCTTGCCGCTGTTGCTTGACGACGATGCCTTCACTGACGATACTGTCAGAGGGGACTGGTTCTGGGGGACAACATATTTTTAATTTCTCATACTCTGAAAGAAGTGTATATCTGATTCTAGTATTGGGTTGGAAATGCTTCTTCCCTCACACGGGAGATAATGTTTCATACAAATTCATCCTTACCCTAGGGAGGGAATGAATTTTAAAAATAGAGCATAATAAATTCCCTTAGGAATCGGCAGCTATCATAAATTTAGAAAAAAAAAATTATGGAACTAAATTTTTTTTCTATATCTATGGCAAAGTTTTAGGTTCTACACAGCAAAAAAAAACCAGGGTTTGAAAACTCAAAAGAACTTCGATCAAAAACATTTCTTTTTTTCTATGTCTTTGGATATCCGAATTATAGTCTAAACACCTCGTATGCTATTGATGTCATCAGACCCTAATAAAGCAATCTACTATGTTTATGCTCTCGAAATTATATCAAAGTACGAACGCTAATAAATTATAATATAAATTACCAACCGAATTCTTCATAATAATACTAGTCAAACCTTGTGTATTTTGGTCGAAATATGATTTGTCTTTCACTACATTTTTAAATTACATCTGACTGATAATGACACAGAGACAATCAATAAACCTAGAAACTTGAATTTTTGGAGAGGTTTTTTAACGTAAGTGAGAAGAAATTTCAGAAAATGAGTGTATTTGGAAATTCACGCGACTCACCTGTAAATCCCTCTTGTCTTTGTCTGACACGGAGCGGTCAGGTTGCGGCGGCGGCAGCAGTTTGAAACGGCACATGTCTGACAAGTTCCAGGCTGCATTTTGAAGTATGCCCACTTTTGGCACACCCGTTGACATATTGAAACCTAAACAAGAGTATTCAAGTAAACAACACATGGTAACGTGCCAACCCCAACAGCATCCTGCGCACCGTAGCGAACAGTTTCGATAGTCCAAACCTACGGCATTGGACTGCTAGCAATATGCACCGCGAAGTAATAAATATTTCAAAATTATACATACCTACTAACATAGTTTGTAAGAATTGTTACTAACAAAATTATAGATTAGCTGCGCCCCGGGGCTTTGCTCACGAGGGAATTTTGGGATAAAAAGTACTCTATGTACTATTCCCGGTATTTTTCAACCCGTGTACCACACAAACTCTCATCCATAAAAACTTTCGCATTTATAATATTAGTAGGATTAAAGGTCCCGCCAGGAAAGGATAAAAACAAAGTACATAAGAAAAAAACAACCAAATGCAAAATACTTCAACTAATACGCGAGTGATATGAAACCAACGAGCAATTTCAATTGGTCGGATTATACGTAGGATAATTATAAACATACCAATGGCCCCCGGCTGGTACATGGGAGCGTTCTTCATGGTGACGCTCTGTCCGGCCTGCAGGTCCTGCGGCGCGGCGGACGAGTGGCCGCGCTGCTGCTTGCGCGAGCGCGCGCGGTGCTTCTCCCACAGCCGAGCGCGCTGGCCCAGTGGCAGTACCCCCCTGTGACGTAACAGTCGTGTCAACTAACGGTCATTTCTGTTACGCCCGGTTTCCGAAAAGCATGTCAAGTATTGAATTTTGTAACAAAGTGTCATAATTAACAATCTGCTAAACAACTTTGGCTTTCTGAAAAGCTATTCACCGTAAAATTATCTAAAAGTTTTATTCACTCATTCATGTTTTGTTTCTGTCCAACGCATAGTTTTGTCTCTTCCGTTGACAACAAATGTCAAATTCGACGGACGTACCTAGCTCTATGGATCTGACATTTGGAACAACAAATCCGACAAACTGTCACTAGGCTTGTTCAGAAACCCAAACTGCTTATAAATATAGATTATCAACTTGCTACATAATTTTGTTTATTGATTTTCGTTTCAGAAACCGGGTGTTAGTGATCTGGTAAAAATAAGTTCGCTGCTGCTTGTGCGAGCGCGCGCGGTGCTTCTCCCACAGCCGAGCGCGCTGGCCCAGCGGCAGTACCCCCCTGTGACGTAACAGTCGTGTCAACCGGTCAATTTTGCGAGTGATTTAGTGAAATAAGTTCGTATCGGTTTGAAGCGGTGGTGGTGGCCAAGTGGTAATGACACCCGCCTGAGGTCGGGTAGGACAGTGGGTTCAAATCCTACCTGTGTCACTTGAGTTTGTAGACCGATCTGACTCATGTATGGTAGTTTTCTCGTAGAGCACCACCTGCTTCCGGCGAAGGAAAACATCGTGAGGAAACCTCCACATTGGCCGAGTGTTTAGTTTACCAGTGTATATACGGCTACTGCCACTAGATGGCGGTAGTCGTAAAAGTCATGTCAGATGCCTTTAGAAGACTTGAATAAAATCTGACACCAGTGTTAGTAATAGCATACTCGGTAAGAAGGCAAGGAATATTTAATTAGTACATGTATGATAAATGCAATTGTTGTTTTTTACACTGACTAAAAATGGAGTGTTATGTTTGTTTTATAGCTTCATTTTCATGTATGTGAGCTTCATTATTCTACCATTATTCCGAAACGCATTGACATAGATATGGGGTTTCCTTAGGTTCGTCACGTTATTCCTGGTTACATAGGCTATATGAAGTCTAGTAGCGCAAAGGTGATTTTTTTTTTAAATAATTAATCTTGATACAATATTATACTGTTAAAAACTAAACTTACCACCAGTAAAGCGCCCCGGATTCAAGTCTCGCGACGGTGTAGAGCGAGCACACGTGTAAGGATATGGCCTTGTCAGTTCCGAATTCGGAAAACACCTGCAGTTGATGCTCTAGACGGGAAGCGCCCGGAGCATGTGCTGGGAAAGGAAAATAAGGTTTTTTCTCAAAAATGCTCGGAAATGTAGTCATTATTGTAGTAAAAAGTTGACAGGAAGTTTGTAATTCCTGGCTCATGCATTACTTTCCTGGCCTAGGCCGGGAAATTTGTATGAAAATTCATTCCTGGCCGCTTCTTAAAACTTTTTAATTCATCTGTCAATGTCACATTAATTATGTAACTTGTCATACAGCCAATTGCTACCTTCATTATAAAAAACGCATTCTTCAAGCATATTAATCACAGATTTTTTTTTCATATTAAGAGTACCTATTTAAGTCTGTGATCTCCTAACAATGCGGGCCGTGTCCAGGAGTACCGCCCGAGTTATTCATATTATTTTTATATTCATTTGTTTATTTCCTCACATTTATTGAGAAAAGCACTATACATGCCTGGGCGGGAATTAGAATTTGCTGGACTTATTCAAGGCCTGGCTAGCGCTCGGCCTTGAAACCTACCAGTCCAACAAATTCTGACTTCCCGGCCTCTGCAGTAATGTACTATTACTCAAAAATGCATGTAATGTGGTCATTATTTTGACAACCTTGTTTGAGCAAAATTTTACGTGACAATGCTTCAAGTTGTTATAGCTTTTTTTTTCTCTAGCTATTTATGTCCCACTGCTGGGCAAAACCCTTCCCTAATTCCCTCCACTCATCTCTGTCCTGCGTCTTTTCCTTCCAGTTCTTATTGAATCCCTTCAAATCATTGGACCATCTTGTTCTTGGTCTCCCTCTCTTCCTATAACCATTGGGTGGAATCAACGAACTAATATACCATAGAACTCTAACAACGCCAAAAAATGATTCCACTAAATAGGAACCTCGGTGGGCGGGGCGTAAAAAAGACACCTCACTTCGCCTCAGTTCGCCGTGGCGCAGCGAGTTCAACGGTTGTACTTGTACCAAACGCATAAGTGTCAATTGTACGTATCATCGAGTAATTTCGCAAGTTTAATTAGCAAAAATAGGCCATCGTGTGTCGTAAAGTGGTGTAGAAATCACACAGATATGAAGAACAGCGGAATTACCTTTCTTTCCTTTGCCGAGACTACGTAGTACATACTTATATTAATTCTGTGCCGAGACTTCAAACGCCAAGCGGCTGGCCGTTTGTTTGAGCGGTAGCCGGCTGCCGCGGTGTGTTGACCCCGCCCCGTGACCTTGACGCGCCCAATCGTGTACTAGCTTTTTCTATGAGAATGTGTGAGTGTCTTGTTGTATTTAAGTACATTTGTTTGCGTAAATGGAACCAAGATTTGAGCGTTCGTTGTATGAGAGTTACACTTCCATATTTATTTATAATTCAATGGGTGGAATCCAGTAAGTTAGCTTTTGGGTCCATCTTTCTGTGTGCATACGGCAGACGTGGCCCGCCTAATTTCACTTTAACCTGGATGCTTTCTTACCAACATCAACGACTTTTGTTATGGAGCGCAGCGTTGTATTCTCAATCCATTGCAATCCGCGACCGTGGTCGGATCACAATCTAGATTAAGCGTGTAATGGGTGCCTAACTCGTTGTGTTGTAGCTAATATTTTCAATTATTATATTTTACTTTTTCCTTATTTATTTTTTATTTCTTAGTTTTTTGTTCATTTTACCTCTATTGCAGACAATAAACGGACTATTGGAAATAAAAAGATTTTTGGAAAGGGATTTTTTAGGAAAAGGGACGTTTTGAAACCTAAGGATATATACCAATAGACTCGTCGAGGAAGGTGGCGACGCGGCCCGCGTCGGTCAGCACGGAGACTCTGATGCCGGCCGCGCCGATGTTGACGATGCGCTCGCCGGCCAGCAGGCCCAGCCAGGTGGACCGAGGGTGGAAAGCGCTTACAGATCCCGCCTAAAAAATATTGTATTGTATACTAGCTGCCCCCCGGAGCTTCGCTCCCGTGGGAATTACGAGATAAAAAGTACCCTATATGCTAATCCCGTTATTTTTCTACCCGTGTGCCTAATTTTATCGAAATCTGTTTAGTAGATTTTGCGTGATTGAGTATCAAACATCCTCACAAACTCACATCAAAACTTTCGCATTTATAATATTAGTAGGAAGTAGGACGTAGGATGACATCATATTTCCAAGTTCAAATTTTATCACACTAATTTGTAGAGCAGCTGATCGGATTTAGTATGAGAATAAAAAACTCACTTTCTATAGATTTCTTTATAAACTGGATTGATTTTGACATTATAAGGTACCTTTTGTCACAAAATTATCACAGGAACGGAGAGCTAAAACAAGAGATATTAAGAGTGTGTTCATACCACAGGTTCATACTGACCTCGCTACGTTGGTACGGATGAGCGTCCGCCCAGCGCCACTGATGCAGCTGCCCCTGAGTGGAGACCGCCACGAGCTCACTGTGGGTGGCTGCTATGTGGGTAAACCGAATGTTGCTGTCCCAGTACTCCAGTTCCTCTGACACCCACAGTGGGGATGCCGCCATTGCTGAATCTTTCTTCTTGCTTTCGGCTAAAGGAAGATACCCATCGTTTTTTATGTTACAAGCACTTATACGTTTAAACTTAAACAACGTAAAAATTTATTCATTTTCTTAGTGCATAATTTCACATAACTTGAACTTATGTTAATTTAAAAGCCTTTCTTGCCAGGGCCTAATAAAGGGAAAAAAGCCTTTCTTGCTCTGGCAAGAAAGGCTTTTTGTTAATGATAGCAATACCAATAACGATAGCCTAATACAAATACATATATTCATAGAATCACGTCTTTATCCCTACAAACAAATACCTATTGTCGAATTATTGGTACAGGTGTCAATACAATAATAACCTAACATTTTAACATAGAAATAGACTCACTTCCATCTTTATCCCACGAGGTGTCTCTGAGCGCAGACTCGAGCCACCTACGCGGGCCAAAGTACTGCCGCTCGCGCCAGCGACTGAACTCCGAAGGTCGCTCCTGTGTGGAGCTCCCACTCTCACGGCTGGCGCCCCCGCGCCCGCCGCTGCTCCCACCGCTCGCCCCACTACGACTACACAGGGAAACTTATTAGTATTTGCCGTCATTAGGAATGAGAAGACCATCATTTCTTCTTTTAATTTGTTTCGCCAATAGATATGTCAACTATCTGTAGATGGTCGTCAATCTTTGCTGCTTTACTATGGGAAAATGGAGCCTTAATGGCCGAAATAAGAAACGGAAACAGAAACATTGTTGAAATGCCTGAAGGGTAGACTAGTAAATCGTCCAGAAACCTCAGGGCAGCACCTTGTAAGTTTTGAAGATGTTCGTTCATGGATGCAATGTCTCTTATCAGAATATTTCTGAATTCTGAGCACCATTGGCATTCGGGATATTTCATTAAATGGCATCTGTTATAAATTGCCCATGGCAGTTATAGAACTAATGCGATCATGGTCTCAGTGGACTAACATCATGAAAATACTATATTTCATATATGACGCTAATACTATAAAACGCGGGTGACGTAAGTGAACTAATGGGAAATTGAAACAACGTCGACATCGTACGGTAATTACTATTTTCACACTTGAGTTAAGTAACAGCGAAAATATTGTTACAAGAGATCGACGTAATGAAAAAACCGGTGTTGTAATTTTAGATTTCATAATGGTCTTCTCACTCCTAATTGTTTAAAACATCAACTAACAACAACTAACTACAACATAAAACACCCAATCACAAAATAAAATAAAAAAATAAAAAAGAGGAAACTGCGTAAGCTTGTCAGCGTGCTAGAGATTGGGTTGTACATCTATGGGTAGGATCGAGTGTAGGCGGAGGAGCGTAGCTTGACAGGTATACCTTCGGATAGCCGCGTACCCGAAGATGTCCTCAGAAAACATGGCGTCGGCATCGATGATGACGGACTGGTCCTGCTGAGCTGCGTGGAACCCGCCGTCCAACAGGGAGATGAGGTCCTCGGGGACGTAGCCGTCTCCCCCCTCGCCGCCTTCAGGCTCCTCCCCTTCTTCGTCATCACGAGATAGCAAGTTGTTCACCGCCAAGTTTACGTCCAGATTTGTACGCTACGACAGAAAAGTTTCGTTATTCTTATTTAATTTACACTTTATTGTACACTAGCTGCGCCCCGGGGCTTCGCTCCCGTGGGAATTTCGGGACCTATATGCTATTCCCGGTATTTTTCTACCTGTATACCAAATTTCGTCGAAGTCCGTCCAGTAGATTTTGCGTGATTGAGTAACAAACATCCGCACAAACTCACATCCAAACTTTCGCATTTATAATATTATTAGGATATTAGGATACACACATACAGAAGTAAACTAGTAAAATGGGTGCATTAGAAGCATTGTCTAACAGACAAACTTTTGGGTTGAACAGAGAGTTGTTATGGTCATATAGAAACATATTATTCCTTTGTTAATTTAAATTCACTTTATATATGTGCTAATTACATCGAAAGTTAACGATATGTGTGATAATTACCTGTAGTTCTCTGATAATCAAACTCCTGCTTTTGCCCTGTAGGACCACTTGTGCCTGTGTGACTAGATCCTCCGGAACAAATGGCGCCGGCACCGAAACCACGCGCCCAGAGCTCGATGCGCCTATAATAACACCAGTCGCACGGCTAGTTGATCCTAATGTAACATATTAACAATTCAATAAAATAATATTATTTAACAATTCCAGTGAGTTGCCAACAATTCATTTACTATACAGGTACAGGAAAGTTAATAGCGAGGTATGAAAGATAGGTAATTAGAGCAGTTTTAAAACTCTTGACATCTAGAATTAAGCATTACAATATTCATGCAAAATAATATTAACAATTTTATAGTTAAATCTAATAAACTGCAAGCTCTCTCCTGCCTGTATGTTAGCAGGTCTAACAAATCAAAGTGTTACCTTGTGAGCTGGGAGCAGCACGAATTGTGTTTCTCATAATTCGCGCTCTGAGTACGTGGCTGTTGCCTTGAGCCACTTTGCCTCCTCCACTGCCCCCTTGTTTCCCTCCCCAGTCCCTCCTCCTCCCACTGCCCCCACCACCATTCCCTCCATTTTTACTAGCATCTGGCTTTACTTAAATCTAATCCTGTCACGGGAATGATGGAGAATGCTGCACGACATATCGTGTGCCATCTTCCAAGCAAACACGCAATATGAGCCGGCCGGCAGCCACAGCACGCACACACTCTTAAGGAGCTGAGGGCTGATGATCCCACCTGTCCCATATCGATTCCATCGACTCTGCTACTTCTTTGCACAGTTCTGCAAAGGAGAAAATTTTAGGTTAACTATCATATATTTAAATTTTTGAAAGATGACTTTATCTTATCCTACTAATTTAAGCCTTTTATGGCAAACTTAACAAAGAAGTTACAATGATTAGTAAGGTAGCACTTGAGAGCACAATGTTTGATTTTTAACACTCTTTGCTTAGGTCTATTTGCCAATTGGCATAGGCCCTCTCTCCAGCCATCTCCTTTCTAGTTTCTTTCTGGCTACTCTGTTCCATGTCTTTTCATGCAATCTGTCTGATATCATACCTTTTCTTTGGTCTACCTCTTTGCCCAAGGGGAGGGCACTCTCTTGGGTCCCATTGGGGAATGATTTTGCTCCACTTGCCTTGCCATTTTTCCTTACCGTGTGGCTGGACAACTTCCATTAAGTTTTCTTATTTTTAGAGTTCATATCCTTTACCTTTGTTTTCTGTCTGATGTTTGGTGAAATTCCTATTTTATCAGCTCTTTTTATGTTTGTTATGCTTCTTTCCATTGCATATTTGTCAATTAATAAGTTTTGCTTACAGGAGTTGTTAGGGCCCATGTTTGGAATCTTTATTTTAATATTGTACAATGTACAATAATAACTTATTTGAGTTTAGGTAATTTTGATTATTTTACTGCTGAAAGAGACCATGGATCGGAGTATTTGATATTAAATTCAACTTAATACCTTTAAGTGTTACTACGAAAAAAAATGTTTGAAGAACAGACAGACAGATAACAAAGTAACCTTATAAGGAGTTCTGTGATTTGCCTTTGAGGTACAGGCAACCTTGAGAAACAGTTTATATAGTTTATATAATACCAAGAATAGCACTAAGGGAAACCTTTTATTCCCCAAAATTCCACATGGGAGGCGAAGCCCCAGAGCACAGCTTGTGCTTCATGTAGTACAGTCACAGCACATTGTCTTACACCAAATTCATTGTACTGAGGATAGGACAACATTTAAATTGATGCCCCTATTTGAAAAATCTCACAACTATAGTATCATCAGTGAAAGAATCACATCAGTAAGCAAAAGTATTTCCCGAGATACACAGAACAGGAGAAATTAACTCATGCTGAGTCACAAAATGAGGTTTAATTTTATGTATTACTAACATAATATTGCACATTAACAATTATCATACCTTGAGCAAGCCTTAGAACGAGAGCCTTGGAAGAAGGAGGGAGAAGTCTTTGCCCAGTACTGGGAACATTGTTGATGGCTATTAAATAAATACCTTGACAAGGACCCAGCACTTTTCACCCCCATAAAGGTCCAGGCATGCTAACTTGACATGCAGTTTTACTGTACCTTCATTTAGAAGCATAAAAGTTAAAATACAGAAACACACTTTTTAACCATAAAGTAATGGCAGTGACTGCATATCAATAAACAAAAATATAATTGAAGTCCGGTGTAAGTTAAACATTTTTAGGAAAAAATAGATTTAAGTACCAAATATAGGACTTCCCTTTCAAGATTTGGCTTAAAAAAAGTACACTACTAGTAAACTTAACTACTAAGAATACTGGTTGAAGAGAAATTAAAGACTTATCAATATGACTCACTGTGTTGATTTATTATAAAGATTTTAAAGACTAGCATGGTCTCAGGACTTTGTTCCTGTAAGAATTTTGGGAAATCATCAATAGTGCTCCCCCTACACTCCTAAGAAACTTACATGCTAAATTTCAGCTTCCTTCAGCCCAGTAGTTTTGGCTTATGGTTGTCCTGTCAATCACTCCATAATGGAAGAATTTTATAAGTTTATTGATTGATTGAGTTGAACCTAAATGTACAGCATATGAAAGTGAATAGTACTGATTCTAAATAAATTTAATGGTGTTAATTTTCATTATAAAAAAAATCTGGTTGTTTCATTCATACAAATATGCTTAGGTACCTAAGTGCATGAAAAATAATATGTCAGTAATTTAGCAGTTGTTCCCTGTGTTACATAAATATTCATCAGCATAATACAAGGAGAGGACAGAGAGTAATACAGGTGTGCACAGCTGATAACAGTTTTATAGTTCTCCATGATCATTATCCGGAAATAAAATGCGGGGTTCGCAAAATTGATCACAGCCAGCAGCGTGTCAATATTATGAAAAAATTACGCCATTGTCCAATGCGACTCCATGTTTATGATACGACGAGTGGAAATCCAATGATACTAAGAAAAAAATGCAAAAATACACCTAATGTGGGCTAGTCTCAAAGAAATGTGGCCATATGTAGTCAATTTATAAGGTGGAAGTCATCGATTTGGTGTAAGTTTCCACCCTACCTGAATCCACCAAAATCGTAAGAAAAAGTCGCCTATTGCAAAAGAAAATGGAGATCAAATTCAAGTAAATGACAAAATATATGTTACTCACCTATCTATCAATTGATCCTCGGTTCCAGGCAAAGGCTGAACCACAAAATGCATTGAAGACATTTTCCAAAGGTCTTGTCCCTGAGTTAGCAATATTCAAAAATAACACATTTTACGATAATTCACCACACAAAACTGCAAGAACAAAAGAACACCTCCTAAAATCCTCATACAAACCACCATATTTCTCGCGTGATTTCTTTTCGCGATCGTTTCTCGTTCTCAAATACATGTGAGTCGGTACATGACGAAAAAGAAGGAAAATAACAACATGGCTTCTACTGCCGTTGTGTTGGTAAACCTACTTGTCACTAAAGTTGCATTCATATACATTAAATAAAAAAATTTGTCTGTGCATTCATACTATTTCATACATGCTGAGATTCATTTCAGTAAACCGGGCACTTTTATACTTCAAAAAAAATGTATATAGATAGCCTGATCAGGAATATAAAAACCTTCGCTACATATTGCGGAAAAGCAATAGAACTAATTTCTTATACTGGCAACTAATTTAAAAACCCCTGTGTCACTCTGTGTCATCCATGGAAGTAGTAAGTACTTTGACGAGAGTACTTATTACTTCCTTAGTGTCATCATTTCTCCTGTCAAAGTTTGACTTTTCAATCAAGGGTGGATCCAGTATTTTTTATTTCTGGGAAGGGCACTGCGTTTTCCGACTTCTCGAGAATATTTCAGAGAATATTTTTAAAGGAAGTTTCCGCTTGTTCTTAGAAGAGAAGGGCACATCACTAATGGTGGCGGATTATTTTTTTTGAATTGCTTGTAAGATACTATTGCTATATACTAAATCCTGTTATTTTAACAACTGGAATCATTAATATGATATGTACTATTATTGTTAACTAGAAGTTTAACAGAATCTTATATGCCGTTAAATTCGATTTTTTACCTATACCTTGTATCTATGTTGCAGTCGGATTAACGTATAATCCGCCGTATTATTAATACGGCTAGCCGTTTTACAAAACAGCGCCGTTTTGTAATACATGGCGGTTCAACTGATTAGCCGAATTGTCACTGCGATACGTTCTTCAATATGGCATAGCGCTCATGTTAAGCCGCATCGTACTACTAAGTATTTAGAATTTAGGGTGACCATACTTACAAAATAAAACTATGTTTTAAATGAAAATCTATTTTATCACAAGTATTATTATCATAGTTACACGGCATTGTTGTAACGTTACGTCCAGAGCAGCACCACGAGTGTTTAAAAAATGGAACTATAAACTGATAAAATGGCAGCTAATGACCCGCTATATTACATTACGGCTAGCCGCGTTGAAGAACGCATGGTGCCGAATTCGTACAAGCGTATTTTCATTCAGCCACATTCTATCCAGCTACAATCATTTAATTATCCTAGTGCAGTTATGGATTAAATTAAGGCCACTTCATCCTCTCCCGAACTAAACTATTATTGTATATTGTTGTATGACTATACCTATACTGTTATATGAATTTTGTAAAAGTAATCCTCAAATGCCGAAAGTCTGGACTGAATAAATGATTTTTTTTGAAATTCGAGCCTTAAAGGGGTAAAAAGGGGGGTTGAAAACTTGTACAGAAACTTCTGTCATGTTTGAAGCAATACTCATGAAAATTTTATATTTACGTTCTTGGTTAATAAAAAATAATAATGCAATTATTATCAAATCCAAAAAAAATCACCCTAAAAGGTAAATGGGGATAATAAAACGACGAATAAAAAACAAGGCAAGGCATGACATTTTTAATATTAAGGTATGAATTTGAGGTTAAGAAAATTACTGTATCTCAATACAATTACTTATATTAAATCCAAAAACCTCTTTAAAATTTGTGATTATCCATTTCATATATAAAATTTTAAATAAAATACTTTATACAATAGGCTAAAAGTTCGGCGATTACTTTAATAAGTTAATGTTTTTCCGTGTTTAAATTTAAAACAACAAATACTTTGAGAAATTTTGTAATTTACACATATAATGATTATTTTACTTATATACATTTGATTTAATTTTTTTATTTTGATACATAAAAAAAACACTTTTAAAAAATCTTCACGAATAAATTTGAAACATGTTTTGTCTGCAATTGTCTTAAACTTCAAATCTGAGATACATTAAAAACAAAAACAGGCGTCGCGTCAACCAGACTCTTTCAGTGAAATGGATCATCGTCCTATCCTTTAATATTTTTTCGATGTTATTTTGATTTTATTTTTTGTTTTTTACGAATACATTGTTTCATTTAATTCAAAATATATAAGATACTTCTTCAAAAGATTTTCGATATTTTTTAAAATAATTTTATAATTTTATAAAATTTTTTAAAGTTTAATTTATTTAAAACTATTTAAGATAAATCGTCATTATAATTTAGTATTGTAAATATTGAAAAAAATGATATTTGATACTAATATAATTTATTGTCGCTTATTTTATAAGCTTTATTTTGTATTTTGAGTATCAAATTAATGGTTAATTCGCTTTGATTTTCTTACATCACTATGCACTTGAATCACTAATTTGTTTTTTTTTTTAAAATTTAATATCACTGATAAAAATCCATAATTTTCAATGGAATCTATATTTGATGTTTGCAAGTTTCAACCGTACAATAAAAAAGCATATTTTCGGCTTAATTAATTCATAAATCAAAAATTGAAAAAATTTGATTTCATATGGCACAATTTTCAGCGATAATTAAATTTTTATAAAAAAAATATATCTATATTAAATTTTACGATATTTTGTTTTTGACTAAATTTTTAAAATAATTTAAAATAGTTGCATTCAAAACCACTAACAAGTCAGTGTTTAAAAAAATATTGTAAAATAGAAGCACATGAATTTTTATATTTACTCATGTTTATATAAAATGCAATTTTATAATAAAAAATTTATATAGGCTATCATGAAATGAAAAACGCGAATAA